>CM068319.1:41988958-42151458 GCA_034766995.1 Acanthacorydalis orientalis | reverse complement strand
CTCTCTCTTTCTAATTCTAGTATAGTGCAATTAACTGATTCCACGAAAACATCGTGTTATGCATGATTCGAAGTTCATACAAAATGTGTTATATCGTTCCTATAGTACTATATTCCATTCTAGATAAAAAAATTACATATAATGACTAACATTACTTTTATTTAATATATCGATAGAATTTACAAAACTTTTAAAATTGTTTTACTAATAAGGAATCGTTACCATGTAATCTGCATGCAATAAGTTCGACAACTCAAAGTATGGAGAAATAATTATTGACTGAATATCTCAATGTTTCGTCTTAATTGTGATTTTTGTTCAATTTTGCTCTGCTTGCATATATAAAACCGTTTTATAAACGCTGTGCCACACGTGATATTGTCGCAATTCTTCAACCATGTTAAATTGAATCCGAGTTATAAGAGTACCGTGTTATACGAAGGTTTGCTGTATATACTGTTATATATATATATATATATATATATATATATATATATATATATATATATAACAGTATATAAAGGTAAATGCTAAAGTATGGATAGAGAGGTAGTGTGATTAGTACTTTCGAAACACGTCTATTTGTATTACTATCTTTCTTAAATCTTAATGCACGTATTTAACGAATATCCCAAAAAAGAAAAGTTTAAAAAACTAACAGTCGAGAAACGCGTGCGAAAAAAACGACTGTAGTCGTGCAGATTAGCCGTTCGGTTTAAAAAGTAATTATACGTCGTTGAACTTATAGACGGTTTCACATAAGACACTCGACTATGTAAGTAATGTTTCTGCGAAGCTCTCCGAGACAAAAGCGAAAACTTTCTAATCTAACAGCCGGGTAAACTGGATCCCTAATCCTTCTATTCATCATCGTTATAACGGAACCGGTTGTGTCTGGAGTCGAAATATCCCCGTGAGATTGTCACACGTTCCGAAACGACCTTTTGATTGAGCGCACGGCACCTGGAGAAGCTCGACGTGCCCGGTACCGAGCCGACACTGTATTGTTTCTAAGATCTTCAGATCGGGTTCATTGGGCGTACGTACGTACGGACGTACAGTCGTGTTGGTGTTTTCATGTACGCGAGTCTAGAGTTTTGAGAACGTATTAGTTTATTTTTAAAATTCCGATTGGAATGGAATTGTAGACGAGTTATGTTATCGATAAATATTAAATCGTTTCGATTGAACCACGACCGCGATTGTATCATACATTTTTTTACATATTTTACAATATATTTCTGACACTGTCTAAATTCACTTTCACAGATTATTTTTTTTTTCATTTCACTATTAAATCATTGTTAATCGTGGAATCGCCATCGCATTTCGATAGTAATGCCTTCAAAGCGCCAATGTGTAGAAAAATCTGAGCAGAAAGAGACAAATCAGATATTTCTATACTTCTTCGTCATGAAGATGATATTATTAACATTGAAATATAATAATTATGCAACATTCAAAAATCATTAATACAAGATTTATCAAACCTTTTCGACCAGATATTTTTTATAGTTTGTGGTACTGAAAAAAGAATCAATTTGTAGAAGTTGTTTAACAATAATTGTGATACTTGTTTAATAAATTTTACGATTTATTATTTCTAATGGTCTGAAATAAGATAATTTATTTTTCACTTCATTTACTCTTTAAAAACGAGCAGCTACCGAATACACTTTCTTATTTCTCTACAGGTTGATAAACAAATGTCTTAAAATGCTCAATTAATACAACTGAAACGGTTCCAATCTCAACATTGAAGTAATATGAGAATTATTTAACGGAAGTGTATTATTTTTAAGAATATTTAATATAATATCGTCTTTATCAAGAATGAACTCTGTAAAAATACTCATTTATTGTGTATGACATTTACACGAAAATTCCGGTGTAGAAAGTAGAGAAAATATTCAGAGTATTGACATTTTTCGATCACTCCATGTTTCAAGAACGTTTTTTTTATAATATTGCCATAAAAATGTTACCCCAAAATGTGTTCAATTACAATAATATATATATATATATATATATATATATATATATATATATATATGTATGTATGTATGTATGTGTGTCATGATTGCATATGAATATAGCTAACGTACATAACGTGCTATAAAATGACAGTGCAAATAATAAATGAATGTATTTGATGATTGGCTATGAATAATAAATGACGTATATAAACCTAGTTTACCCTAACAAAATCTTCGTTAAGAAGAGCATATAAGCAGGAGAGACGTTGACGTGCTTTTATGTGCATATACAGTATCTCTGTACGATGACACGATGTGTGTGTGTGTATGTGTGTATTTATATATTTTTATAATACGTATCATGATTCCATGACGTCGTCCTGTCGAAACGTCGACGGAAATCATCACACGTTCACGTCAATGATTTCCTTTCAGTCTGGTATTTATTTTCTGATCGATTTATGTTTTTTTTTCTCGCAGCAGTCGTTTCATTGAAATCACTGTTAGAGTTAAATGTTTGTTCGGTGGATTGATGGTGATATTAAATCTTCTATAAATAGATTCGTATGAAAAATCAACAATAATGATTTTCATAAATGAATTCCACAAAAACGATTAAAATATTCAATAAATTATTATTGATTCTCGTCTGACATTGAACATTTTTGACCGAAAAAGTTGTTTGCGGTCTGTGCTGTGTAAAAATAATTCATTAGTGAATATGAATGAGGATTACAACTGATTTTTTTAAAAAATCATTTTATGGAAAGATATTTTCGTGTACTAATATTTCCTTTATATTTTATATACTGTACAAGGACTGATATCTATAAATAGATGAAGAATATCTGTTGTACTGACCTCAATCACAGTGGAAAGCCAGCTCCCAGTTCAGGAAAGTTTCAGATAGAGGTATCATAGTGTCTGTAAACTTTCTACATTTAGAGTAGTATCGTTAAAAAGTTTCCCATTTTTATTTTTACTTCGAATCGTCCGATCGTGATTGACTTTCTGCTCTTCCAGTAAATTAAAAAAAAAATATTATTATCTTACACGGGACATTATTTATAATCGTGTATCTGAAATGGTTTCGTTCGGGAAATAAAACTATTTTGTCTGCAACGATGTTCAGTTAGAGTCAGTTCTAAAGTTCAGTCGAATGAAAATAAAGGGACCGAATGTTGTCACCTGGCACGTTATACGTTATCGTTTTTCAATTAGAACTATATGCGATGTTATTCTCGGCCGGTGAGGTGTTTGCTCGACACTCGACTGCCTGTGGCCGATGCCGGTCGGCCAATCGATATCATTAAACGTATATAAAGTCTCGGTGCGCGTAAATAAAATCGAGGGCACAATACAACTGATTATAATTAAAATAATGTCACAGGGCGAGGATTATCGCCGGAGTGAACGGGGCCCGTTCTCGATCTCTGCACGGTAACAAAAAGCGTACGGATCGGCCCGTGCGTCGATTTCGGCCGCGCTTGATTAAATCCATTATAACGTTAAAGTTATTATTCCTGATCTGGATTGTACACTGGCCGCAACCTATCCCTTTATGCGTGTATGCGACATCGGGGAGACTTAGTTATATGGTTTTACGACCAAGACCTTCGCAGTGAATGGACGGTCTGGTCTACATTCCCGTACACATGTTTCGCGGGTGCGCGCACACACACACACAGAAGCACGCACTTGCATGAACCCGCAAGTGTGCGTGTGTGTGTGTGCGTGCGTGTGTGTCGAGTGTGGGTTACCGAACGAGGTGTTACTGCGGTTGACGATGTCGTTGAGTATGAGACACGGTACGGCTGACCTGGATAAGAGCAACTTTACACCTGCAGGCCATCTCCAGAGGGTTGTGGATTACACACGTCCACGGATTTTCGTCGTGAACGTATACGGATATTCGTGCGGACGTGTGACTTTTATGGGGGTGTTTTTTTTTCCTATCACATAATCGAAATTATCTGCTGTCTTGGACCATACTTAATATACTGTTTTATGTACTACATATATATATATATATAAAATATTGGGTATGTGGAAAAGTTTTGATAGGTTTCTAATAGATGTCGTATTAATGCAGTTTTATATGGCAACTCGAACAAATATGATATAACATATACTGTTGGAAAGATCACATTCTAAGGAGTAGTTGTGAGTAGGCGAACAGGCGCTACATTCATTCCGAACAGTATAAAATCTCGACGGACGAAGAATCAAAGAATCAGTCGCGCCTGTCGTCCACTTATCTTGAAAATTAACGTGCAGTTGCAGCGCCGTCAGCGACGACGTCGCGCCCTTCCGCACGAAGTCTATTTGCATCGCAACATGTTCGTCCGAAGTTTACGTTTCCGTGAAAAGAAGTTTCGTTAACAAACCGGTCTTGTGTAGTTCCGGTTTCGCCGAAGTTTGTTGTACGCGAAATTTAAACAAGAAACTCTCGTACAAAATAAAAATATGAAGAAAGTTAAAGCGCGAGAAATATAATAAACTCGATGTTATTCGTTCGTACACACACACACACACACACACATATATATATATATATATATATATATATATATGCATGTATGTACTTAAATGTTTACGCCTTCGTAAAGAATTTTCTTTATTAAGTTTTTAAATTTAATTCGTGCAATCGGCGAATTTCTCTTTTCGTTTAATTGTATGCGTTTAATTAAACTGTTTGAATAAGTTTTTACTTTTTAACATTAGTGTTATTATTTTTTTATACATTTGTTGTATTCTACGTCGAGGATGGTCGAAAAGTCAGTAGCTACATTCGAAACCCAGATACGTTACGTGTGCAAATTAATTCGATGCCCGTTTTATAGAAAATTAATGTTTATAGAAAAACGGAATACATTTCATTCCACAAAAACCTCCCGTCGTTTTAGATAATTTTGCTCCACCTGTCGGATAACTGATGAATCCCTTGTCGAAAAAAGATGACAGTGTTGAGTCGATGAAGTCTTGATGCGTTTTCGAATCTTTTCCATTGTTTTAGCTTTTGTTGGATGTTTTATACATCACGTCACCTTCCACCGAAGCTGACTAAGTCGTTCCCGTCGTTTCGTCGTCATTTTCTTCAACTGGAATGCGAACAGTACGCAATGTCTAATATGCTGCTTTTCGGACGCCATCATGTTCACTACTTTTTCACCACTTTTAAATGTTGAGGTTGGCACTTCCAAACCCCAAAATGAGGAGAAAGTATTTTAATTTAAATCAGAGCTATGACTGATTCAATTTAAAGGCACTGAATTAATTTTTACACCTGATATTCAGATCTGAGAACGGGATGTGATTGATTTTTCAATCGATGATAGTTCATTTCTGTTGTACTTTTATTTGTCATCGAAATGACGATAATTTCACATATTCAATCTGTTCACGCAGACAGGGAAATAAATCAAATAAAAATAGAAGAAATGAGTCCGTTCTGTAATAAATAATACAGCGATAAACTTAGGAATGTTTTTGTGTTTTTATTAAGGACGTTTCATTCTTAGACGGCCTGCGCACGTTAGTTCGATCACATTTTATTTATGATTTTTGTTCGGAATCGATTAACAAAAACGAGCTCTAAAAGATATGTTTATAACTGATACGTGTCTGCGAGTTTACTTGAAATACAAAAAGGGAGAAGAGTCGAATAATTCCAGTATAACAAAGTCCCAAATTAATGAAATTTGCGCGCGAGACAATGGATTTTAAAAAGTGTACTCGACGCCTGGTACAACGGCTTCGCTTTTTGTCATAAACTCATAAAAATTGATGAATTCGGGTATCGGCGACGGACGACCGTGCACACACGGAGCACTCATCTTGTACGTCGGCTGAAATGAGGAAGACAAAAAAAAAACGAAACGGTCGTACGTCGGTCCGTCACTGTCTGTCCGATGAACGAAGATGGATAGAGTAAGATTCGCGAGAGGAACAGTGGCGGGTGTAGGTCATACGAACGCGTTTCGGACGTGCACGGGGTCCATGTTGAAGAGTTTCCGCTTCGTATCGTGCCGATGTACAAAATGTCCGCGTCGATGCTGTGGTAGACGGTATGCCGTGTCCGATTTTATGCTGTGTCCGACTATGCATATTTCAATGGTTGTTGTCGATGGATTTGAACTCGGCTAGCGATTCAATAAAGGAGATGGTCGAGACTGGAGTTGATGTATTACCTTTGAAAAGGTATGTAAAAAAAACATTTCTCATATGTTTAATTGATTTGTTAAACGTTCAGTGAAAGAATAGTTTAGACAAGTGCATCTCGAACGATTTTTATTTTTGGAAGTCAATGTCGAATAAAATGATACGTGAATATCTTTAAGATTCATCAGCTGCTTTATAACATCGTACAAAATCAAATTTTAAATCGAAGTAATATAAATCCAAATGAATTGAAAATAATCTTTAAAAATTTCAGTTACATATCGATCAAAACAACTTATTAATTATTAGATTTTCAAGAGTGTTTGTCATTATTTATAATTAGTTACGGGTCGAGGCTGAAAAATAATTTTTGAAAAATTGTGATTTTCGTTAAAATTTACATTAAAATATTTAATTCATTTGTGAAAGTCGATTCTCTACAATAAAAAATGGTTTTCAGTGAAGAAGTCGGAAAATTAGTCTTTTTTAGATGAAAATCGTTTCTATTAACGCAGGACTTTTTTTCTTAGAATAATAAAGCGTTCAAAGAGTGTTTTTTTCCGGTTTCGACATCAAGGAAAATTCCTCTCGATGTTAGAGCATTTTAAATTTAAAATCTAATAAAATCGAAATAGTCCCTTTAAAAGAATATAATTTATTTTTCATAAACTTTACAGCGAATAAAGTATAGGTCGATGTTTCTAGTTAAAGTTTATAGACACAGGCCAGCGAGACTAGACGAGCGTCGAGCATCGAACGCGTGACCTGCGAGCAGGTCTTATTCGACGTCGAAGCGAAGTGAGAGATTTGTGTGATGTTCCGCGATCGGCACAGTCGTCGAGACACGACTGCGAGCCGGGAGGAATGTTTTCGTTTGCGATGACGGCGGTCGCACGTCGAAATGTGCCTTGAAAAATGCAAATGGCCGGCAACGAACGGGCGTCGTTCTAGATTTACAGCCGATCGTGAAACGGGATTTCCGTACTGAACGACATCTGTGTTTACGCAGCGAGCGCACGGCTCGTATCGAAACAGACACACGGGGCGACGGACCCGCGGCATCGATCATCGTAATGCCACATTCAAAACTAGCATCGTACGTGTTACACTTGAAAAATAATCCATGTAATTTCGCAGTTGATGTTTATTGCCGACGGTCTCTCGCAATCGCGCTCATATTTCATAGCGAAACTACATGGAACGCTTGAAGACTGCTGTCATAACTCACGGTAATATTAAGTTGAACGGTGGAGGTTAATCGAGTTGCGAAAGCTTCCATAACGCCACACACATGAATGTTTCTGAATTATACGCCGGGACGTGTGTGCGTGCGTGCGCGCGAGTGTCTGCGTACGTTCTGTGTGTACGTGCGTGTGTCTGTTTTATGCGTTATAAAAACTATTCCGGTTCTTATTTGCGGAATAGAAAAATTACACTGGTATCTTTTAAGTGTGTAAATAAAAATAAAACACGGACAATAGGTCGTCGGTTCGAGTGCGAGCTCACGTGCCGTACGACTTTAATAAAATATTATGTGTCTAATTTAGTGTGCGCGAGAATAAAAATATTTAATAAAAATGTATGTCCGTGAGTGTGTGCGGTTCCTTTGCTTTATCGACTCTATTTTTAGATAAAGGTTTTATTTCGGTCGGATTTAAACCTGTATCGGTTCGATCCGTTCGAGATTTTGCAGATACGGATTATTCGTTCGAAAAAAATGTCTGGTATATTTGACCGGTCGATTAAATAAATACAAGGTGTGGCAGAGGAACGGAACATTTTCAAAGCGCAATTACTAAATGTATTTTAAACTTTACATAATTTTGTTTACATATTCTTGTTACGTATGACAGGCGATTTTATTTTTTAAAAAAAGCGGTCGACAGACGAGAACCGTTTCGCTACACGCATTCTTGTAATATTATTCAGAAATTTTCCACAAAGTGCCTTAGCATATCTGGTGGAATTTTCGAAATTGCTTCTTGGTTTTTTAAGTTCAATAATAGTGTAGAGACAACATATTCGTTTTTGGAAATGATATGGTTCGGAAAGAGTGCTATTACAGCAGCCATCGACACTCAAGCGGTATGACTTGTTGCCCTATCTTGCTGAAACCATGTAATTTGTGGAAATTGCATTAATTATTACATCAGAAATGCTGTAATTCGTTGAGGGCTACACGTCACAGCAACTCTTACAAGATCAACGATTTATGCTGTTCTTATTGTTCTTATGAACCCGT
The DNA here is from genome assembly GCA_034766995.1 of Acanthacorydalis orientalis. NCBI lineage: Eukaryota > Metazoa > Arthropoda > Insecta > Megaloptera > Corydalidae > Acanthacorydalis > Acanthacorydalis orientalis. Next base: position 42,143,079 of record CM068319.1, on the reverse strand, counting down.
CATGCTTCGCATTTATTGTGAAAACAGTTTACACAAACTTCTGACTCCACAAGTCGTCCTTGTCCACGACGAGGAATGTTCTAATGATTGCGAAATAACAGCTGTACAGTTTTAGCAGACTTACCATTTTTGTAAAAGGATTTCACACAAAAATCTCGATGTGCACCGGACCTCTACACCATATTTACTAAACAAAAATGAATAATCAACAATGTATCACCTAACTTTAGCCTCTCACTCCAATGGCAAATGAATCAGCTTGCATTTAAAATGTCCCTCTGCACTGGCGCACTCTGTATCTTAAAAATAATATGTTCGGCCTGGTCAAGAAGATATTTCTAAGAACGTACAGTTGTTTATAAACAGTTTGTTTTTACTTAAGACCTGGTTCCGCTGCCGCACCCATTACCGTCGTGATATTTTGATACCTCCTTGGAGCCTATACTTGTATGATTGCCTAAACAATGCACGATGAAGATAGACTCATATCGTTGCCATTGAATGTCAGGAGTTTAATTAACTATTCGAGCAAATGTCAGAAGGAGAGACATCGATAAAAACGTGTATAATTAATTTCTGAAAAAAACGACATTCAATCGTTTCGCCGATAGAACGTTTTAAAGTAAAGTAAACAGACGATCAAACGTTCGAAAAAAAAATCAAAAGCTAACAAAATCTCGAATAAATATCACCACGGCCAGATTGACGAGACTGCGTATCAGACGAGAATAGAATATCGAAATATATTTCCAGGTGTATCTGGTTATATCCGAGTGTTGAGATATACCATAATAAATTCGATGGAGAGCGGAACTGGAAATGTTTGTGGCGCGGGCGTCGAGTGACGCGGACGTCGTTTGCGGAGATTCGTGAAAAAAATGTACATGAGTATGGTATTCGTTCGTCGGAGAATGTCTTTAAAAACAATAAACGCCCCTGTTTTGCATCCGAACGATGGGACTTTTAGAGAGACACGTCCGTCGTTCACTCGCTACATATCAAATTTTCATTACAACACTTTCGTACGATTGACTAGGAAAACAGACAACAAACAAACAGAGGCGCCCGTGCCACTTTATATATATATAAAAAAAACCTTTCCTAGTGCTCTTGTATATTGAATACGAGAGGAAGAAATCGTTCCGATATAAATTATTCCAATTTTGTTTATATTTCGCATCCTCCCTAACGCAGCACCGTGCCATATAATATTAGTATATATATATATTCATACACCTCGACACTCGCTTATATATATATATATATATATATATATATATATATGTATATATATATATATATATATATGTGCGTGTGTGTGTTCGTACCTGTTTGTGCACACGTGATTGGGTGTGAGCGTGCACGTACACATTCGTCTGTGTGTGTGTGTGTGTGTGCGCGCGATGAGATTTGTTTCGTCTCCACCATAAATTTAAATAGGATCCGAAATCCCTGTTTTTCATGATATCATTCTAAACTGTCGATCAACTCCCGAGTAGGAAAAACAGCGAGCGAACGTTTCGTTTCGCGCTAACAGCGACGGCGAAAAGTTATGCATGCATAAAATAATATTAGCTTATTGAATGGTTATTCTCTGATACAATTTGATGGGTTCTCGATGGGGAATATATGTCTTTATGAAAAGTGTAGACGCGCGTTTCGTCAAGTTACGCGTGAAATATAATATGAAAGATGTCCCTCCCGCCCGTTTCCGTTTATTTATACATCTTCGGGTCGCGCTCGTCTAGTTATGTGTAATATCGCGAACGAGCGCCGCCCGCGTCATTATTTTTACGGTTTCTGTTCGGTTTTTATTTTATGTACATATATGTACACACACACACACACACAAACCGAAACGTAAAGACACACTTGTATATACATATATATTTATATGAATATTGAAAAGTCTATATAAAACCCAATGTTGCGGATCGAAGGATCGACGGAGATCTTAAGTATTCATCGAAGAGAAAACACGTGCATTATTTTTTTCCAGTTGTGAAAAGGATGACATATGTTGTACGTCGGATAATTTGAAGTCAGCAAAAAAGTGCGTGTCACTTATTATTTTTTCCAATTACTCGAGCTCTCGTACAAGGGATGAACGGTTTAGTTTTTCTTTTGATTAAGTACGGCGATACAGCTCTTTCAGACACACACTTATAAATTCGACTTGTACCTTTTATTCTTTCCGTGCTGTTAACCATTTATTTACTTGTTAGAAAATAACGATACGCAATTATCTTATTCCTATTTTTTTTTATTTCGTCCACTGCAAAAAATCGCCTTTCAACGGGGAAAAAAACAGCGTTCTGAAAGGAAACGAAATATATATATATATATTTTTAATTTCATGTGCACTACGTTTAATGTTTGTGATTTTCAAAAACAGTTTTCAGCCGTGTCCGTGCCACACTTATTTCCAGAAATCCTCGAAAGTTTTTCTTTTAAAACACACATCGTGTTGTCTCGAATAATACTGTCTTGTTAAATCTTCAGTTCGTTTTCTTATGAGGCGGATTTTGATTTTCGTCGACAACAAAAGATACACGGTTCCAGATCTGATGAATAGGAACGAATGTTCCAGTACTGAGATCTTGTATTTTTGTTGAACACTTTCTTGTTGTGACAGAATAGTAATATGACTTGTCATTATATAAAAACTATCCGTTCGATCATAAATCAGCCCGTGCCTTTCTGATTTCCTCGCGAATTCTTTTTTAAATTGCGATATTTATGTCTGATCGACAGCTTGACTCGGCGAGATAATCAAAGAAAATGATGTGCAGGGAGTTGATATGCGAGCAAAGTAATCTCGATTCCTCTTGGTTTGCTGAACATACTGAAACATCTAGGCTTCATCCCCTGGTATTATTCGATTTAAAAATATGAAAATCTTATGTTACATTTTGCAACAATTGTTTATTCATTAATTTGTTCTCGATGGATCACGACCGATTCGTTTTAAGCGGAAGAATGTAATAAAAACTTAATAGAGAGTAATTAAATAAAAAAATGATACATGAAACACTTTTTAGATTGCAGATCATGTTTTGTATTTGTGTCGTGAGTCTACAATAGAAAGAATCTATGTTGACGTCGTGTTTGTAAATAAGAGTAAGTTCCTTTTAGACTCCGCGCGTTTGCTTTTTGTAAAAGACACTTCAATTACGATTGTCAGTGTTGTTGTCACCTGACTGTCAGTGAGAATAGTGCCGCGAGTCGGAATGAAAATTTTCGCATCTATCTATCTATCTATTGAATGGCTCGAGCTCCCTGTGCACAGAGACGCAAACGATCTGCACGCTAGGAAAATCAAACACCCGCGACGAAGCTATATGCATATAATAGACGACGCGGGGGATGAAATGCAAAATTGCATAGTCGATCGAATACACACACACACATGACCGAGGCAACGGCGCACGAATATAAATAGATCTACATTTAGTACGTGTCTATTTTTTATCCCGTGTTGTCGTTTCGATACCGATGCAAGTTCGTTGAATAATAACGAGCGATTATAGTCGTATCGTTGAATATCATTTTGAAAAAAAAATGGTCTTCCGACAGGACTAATCTCTCTATCGACGGTACATAGCTGAGAAAAGTCTATCGCTTTTGGTCTGTTGCTTTGTCTCCGGATATTTAATGCAGAGTTTATTTTTTTTTCGAGATAAGACGAACAGTTAATAAAAATGTTTGTCTAGATAGTAGTAAATTCATATCAGTGTATCTGAAGACACATGTAAAGAGCTCTCCAATTTTTTAAGAGGTTATATTTCTCAGATATCAAATTAAGTTTTGATGTTATCATTTTTAGTTACGGCTTCGTTTACAATAAAACAACACATTGAAATAATATAATTGTATTATGAAAATGGTCGTTCTATAAAAAATACATTTCGTAAATTACCCCATATTTATTCTCGACATACTTATTCATCTGAATCGACAATTATTCGATTAGTGTGTAAATTTGAAGAGAATGAGTCGGTAAATGATATAGAAACACCAAGAAGTGTCGTGTTATACGAGGGTTACCTGTATATATATATATATATATATATATATATATATATATTGTGTGTGTGTATACACAGTCGTGTAAAGCCCATTTTTGATCTGCTCGAACACACGCCGACGTAAATATAAAACTCGTCGTCTGTCGAAGTCATTCTATCTACCCTTCAATACGTATATATGTAATAAGATGCATTACATGGAATATCTTACATGGATATACTTTCAAATTGAGCGAACGGTATAAAGAAGAACCTATAACTGGAATTCGAACGCCCTAAAATTTTTTCTGCTTATACACTGCTGCTACATCACGCGCACTCTTCAGTGTGTATATATATATATATATAAGTGTGTGTGTATGCGCTATATAGGATATATCAACGCGTGCATGTTCACGTCATCGAATATATTTCACCGTCTATTTGGGGTTGTTTTTTCTACAATCGTTTAATGTGTTTTATATGTATTTTTTTCTGTTTTTCAATAGTGTCGTTAGATATTTCTGTCAATGACCTGATACATATATATATATATATATATATTTGTGATTTGTTTATAAAGTAACTAAAAAGCAACAATGTACTCTATTCCAAGAAGCGAAATAGATTGAGTAGAGAGATCCATCGGTGGTAAAATTGTGATTGACTGCGGTCGTCGTTAAAATTTACAACTCTATCGCACATACACACACACGCATATATATATATATATATGTATATATATATATGCACAGCTTCTTGAAATAAATATGTGAAAGTATCAAATTAAATTATCGTCCATAAAAGTTATATGGTACGCCCCGCGTCGTCGCCCGCGATTCTACAAATTACTCTGCCCATATTACGGTCGTTAACAATGAATGACTTTTTATGTGTCTTGAATAATAAAACACGCGTTAACTTTTCAGCATTCACGGATCGGTCGCTCCCGTAATCAGTAACGCAGTTTATTAGAAATTTTATTATCATTCCTCGCATCCATTCCGTCCACTGATTGTTTCCTTTTTAGTAACAACGAAAATGATTATTCGACTCGTCCGTGTTTCGGTTCAGTTTCGGCGAGTAAAGTGGACAGTCGGCGAACGGGGATGACAGCGACGATTGTTCTATTGAACAAAAAAATTAAAAAAATATAACTATATATATATATATATATATATATATATATATATATATATATACATTTCCAAGACTGAAGAAAGAAATCGCATTCGTTTGCAGAATAACCGTCGCCGTCGACGTTAATGTGCCGAGTGTTTCCGACTCTGAATGCTTCTGTGGCACAGAAAGCGCACTCCAGATAATTACCTCGACCTTGAATCGAAATACTTTCGACGACTTTTATGAGCTTTCTGAAACTAAAAGCTCAAAAGAAAAACGAATTTGTCGTAAACATCACGGTTTGATCACGTGTTTCAATTAAAGTTTTCGACCGTTAATGGGGACGTTAACTTTTTGTACGTTTTTGAAAATGTGCGCCACGGCCGAGACGTCAACACACACGCACGCACACATTCATATAAAGTTTCGTGTACGGTATAGAGGATCGGAGTTAAACGTCAACATTTCCCTTCGAATAAATTCATCGATGTGTAAATCTACAAAAATGAAATAGCGTTGTTCTGCGATCAACAAATGGCCAAAAAATAAAGATTATATGTTTCTAAGAGATTTATTTGATATCTAGAAATCGATCGGAGACAGACAGATACAACTATTAGAAGATTCTCAAACATAACATTTTTTTTACATACACAAAATGGTCCGTTTTCGCAATCTACTCATCTGCAACATAGGATACGATGAAATCATAAATAAAATATGGTCTTTTAAACGGAATAAAACGTCGACGGTAATAAATTTCTGCGCGGTTTGACCACGGGTTCAAAGTTGCAGGCGATTGAGGACGCGTGCACTGCTCGGGCGATTCGAATTACGGATGGAAAATCGCTGTGATCGGATTTTTAATCTGCGTCGTTGTTCGACGACGGCGTCGAGATGAAACAAATCATACACACACACATATATATACATATATATATATATATATATATATAATATGTGCCCATATATATGGGATATACAGGATATGTTTAGGGCTTTCAGTAATGACACGATTTTTAAATACTTCTAATAAAAGAGTAAAAGGGAAAAGTGTTTGTGTATCAACGTTGTAATTTCAAAACCGTACGATTTAAAAAGCCGAAACCGATTCGGGATTATTTCTTTATTTAGAATTCAACGGGTTATTTTTATCTAATCCTTCCTTCATAAAAAAATCATTCGAAAGTAATTTCATTTCCTATCTCGTATCTGATAAAAAAATATGTTCTACTTGTTTTTTCTGTCTTGATTCTATTACAGTTCCACATGATATCAACAATAAGATGACAGATTTCGCAATATCCTTAGTATGCAGTTGTAGTTGTTCCTTACAAGGAGCTGTTTCAGTTTGTGTCATCTACTAGAATCTCCTGCAGAAGGGATTCTGTTTATGAGTGTCAGTCGTTTGTATTGAAAACTTTTAATGTCATTCTATAAAACCGATATTTTTAAGTGGACAAATTTATGCTGGTAAATGACATGAACATTTTATTCATCTGAGCGTTGAATCAAAACGTTCTACTGTCATTTTTCTACTGAAAGTGTTTTATTCCAATTTAAATTCTGTTCTCTGTGATACCGTTTTTATTATCATCACATTCTGATGATTCGTCCTGTATACACGATTTAAAGCAAACTTCCGTAGTAAAATACTGGTCATAAAACTACTAATAAGTTAAGCTACCAATTACAGACAGAAACTAATCAACTCGTGAGATAAACCGTTGGATCTAGTAGTTAAACTGGAGGTTAATGGTCAGTTGATCATGGGTTTTCGTCCAGGTAGGACTGTATAACATGCAGAGACGTTCGGTCGAGTCAAACGTAAAAGATGTTCGAAAACAATTCGTTGAAAAAAGAAGAAGAAATGACGCCGTTACACAGAGCCGAGTACAGGCGAAATAAATCCGTGGCAGAGAGCGTTCTCTAGATTTACAATATCTGGTCGCGAACGTCTCTAACGCGTTAAATACTGCGGAGGATTCACATTAGTCTGCGAGCGTCGCTTTTTCGAATTAGAGCCGTGCACCGGGCTCAATCTCGCCGCAGTAATGTTTATTGCAGGAGGTAAGTGCCTTAAACGAGTAAATGACCACTTTACGACAGATGCGCGTTCATTTACTAAGTGCAGCGAGGCTGTCTCTCAAGCCGTGCGCACGAACGTATCTGTTGACTCGCGACGAACGAAGAAGTCTCTACAATGTTTCCGATTCGCTCCAGTTGACATTTTAAATATCCGGGGTTCGAGTTCGTGCAAACACAACGTTTGTATACACAACTTCTCACTGTTATCTTTTTTTTAAAAAAAATTTAATCCTGTTTACTTCGTTGTGAAGTTAAATCAACATTTTACTAGTAAACACTTTTGTTAAGAAATTAACTCGAGACGTTTAATGCACTGACTTGACACTTGTAAACATTTTCCGATACTCTAGACCGCCTCATGAAATATCTATAACACAAACTACATTTTTAAATCCTGAATATGAAAAATATAATGTTTTTGTTTTTTTCTTTAAATAAATAATTAACGTACTGTACGTGAAAACTAAAAGATAAGAACATAAAAATTTTCAATGTGGGACGCAGAGGAGCGTACAAGAGACGATAGCGTAGATTTTTTCTGAACGGGTGCATATGATCATCGCCGACTTTTTCCAGAAACTTCATCGTTTCTCCTGCTAAAATATTCATCAGAAAGTTTCTTAAACTACTTTACAGCTATTTGAACATTTATAACGTTATCACAAACACTATTCATTTTTATTACTTCTGTTGCATTGTTTCTTTAACGAAAAGAAAAAAATAATTTTAATCGCGGTTTCTTCTGAAGAAAAGATACGATTCGAGTTAAATTCTTTGAAAAATATTTAGATTATATATGTATATATATATATATATATATATGTATATATACATACGTTTTTATTATTTATCTGTTTATTAATCAATGTCATATGTTGAATATTATTCTATAATAACATGAAAATTAATCGATCGTAAATCAATGATGTTCTTAGTAATATTTTCTATCGAAGTATTATATTTTTTTGATCTTGTAAATAGCAGTGCGAGGGAAATAATACCAAGAATGGGACAAAAAAGAATTCACAGAAACGAAAATAAGAAAACGTAACTGTAAAAACGAACGAGTTTGTCAATTATTTTTCCAATATATTATTTTGGAAAAGATAACGTTTTCGAAACGTTAGAAAGAAATTTATAAGAGAAATAATAAATAATTCAAGAATATCATTTCATTACACACATCAAATTTTTTTCTGACCAAAAATGTTCCTTAAATCAATACTGATCGATAATCGTTTGTTGAATATATTTGGCCCGGAAAGATTGTTGTAATTTGAGGATTGAAAATAAGATTTATTTATGGAAATGAATTTAGCCACAGTGTTAGCACTGCATTGTTTGATTGATTAGTGACTCTTTTTACATTTAAGCATTTTTTTTAAATATTTAACTACATCCGTGTCTTCAAATTTAACTCTTGAAAAATGCACGAAATTCACGGACCAACCAAATTCATCAACCAAAATGAAATGTTTGTCGGTGGATCTGTAAACATTTCTATTGTAGTCGTTGCCGTCGTTGACATCACTATCGAAATGATCTATAATGACTTTGTGAACATTTCTGATCCGAAAACCATATGATAGTTAGTGGGGTGAAAAATATTTTTTCACTTTAGTGAATTTATGCATAGAGTCCGAACTGAATTGTGAAATAGATTTGGATTTTTTTTAAGTTGTATTATAACGAAAACTCGTGAAATAAAAAAGACCTGTACATATATTAAAGTATTTTCCGACGTTGTAAAACAGACAGAAGTTTTTGCAATACATTCTACGGATGCATCGAAGTAGAAACCAGACAACAACGCCGATGAATTTAATTACGGATTGCAGTACGAGCAGAACTGAATTTCTGATAACGAGCCGTCATTGTTTAATGCTAAAAATATCTATATACATTCTTTCAGTTTTACATTTTCCTGTCTAGACCGAACCGTACAAGTTCGTTGTATATGCACATACATTCGTACAGGAAATGAAAACGCCATCGCCGAGAAAACGGTGCGTTTCTCTTCCGTCGCGTCATATAAATGAACGTATGCTGAATTAAAAACACTTCACGAGGTATCATGACGTCACGATGTACCCCGTCAATGTACGAAATTGAGCCGAACGATACTTTTTCAAGACTCTATTAACTTTTTATGAGTTTTTTACACATCGAAATTATTGTTTTTCGATAAAGTAATGAAAAAGTGCGATCATGACTCGGTAAACTTTTCAGTTTTAATTCCTGAAGTCTAATATGTATTATTGACACTGTCTCGAATTTTATTTTGTATAAAATTCTTATGCGCAGGGCTTTCGAACGAAAACTTGTCCGTATTATTTCCAATATATCCGAATTGTGTACTTTTAAGATTGAATATTTATGTACGTTGTACATTTTTATTGACATACTGCAAAAACGTCCACTATATAAAATTAATTTTGAAAAATTTCAAAAGAGTTTCATATACTATCGTTAAACAAGTTATGTACATGTCTGTAAAATCGAAAAACTTTCAATCATATTAATCGTTAAATAACAACGATTATACAATCGTTGTGTAGTTTAACCTGTTATTTATTGAAGTAATTAAAATGCGCGAATAGAACAATGGAATTTTTAATATGAAAAGAAATCACAAAAACATTCGGGAATGGATTTTTTTAAGAAATGTAAATTTTAGATATTTTTTTTTCATTCAGATAAAGAACTCCTGTGACACGACGGATGAAAATTATTGATTATTAAGCATTAGTTTTTGTCCATGAGTCTTGTCAGCCCTGATATCATATAAAAGGGTTCATTAGAACAATTTCATATCACATTTAGTTAATTCACATGACGCATTCCTTGAAATATATTTTTTTATTCGAATCATTTAAAATATACATTTTAATTCTCAGTTTCCTGAATTAATTAAATTTCAAAATTGAAACAATTTAATTATCAGAATAGAATTTTTGTAAAAATGTAAATTTTAAAACAGTTTTTCTATTTCGGACAATAAAGTCCTCTGAAGTCAATGATCAGTCGTTGGTTATTTAACATCAATTTTTGTTCACAGGATTTGAAAGTCCTGTGACAGTACATGAATTAAAATGAGAATTAACTTGTATAGAAGATAGAAACAATCTTTGGATATTTTCAGAAAGGTACTTTATTAAGCACAGCGTTGTGAAAGTAAAGTTGCAGCACTCACAGGATTCATCGAATTTATTTTATAATTGAATTGTTCTATGAATAGATATATAAAATACATCATATATATATATATATATATATATATATATATATATATATATACATAAGACAAGAATTTATTCTTAGTCACATCCATATAAAAATGAACTGAACTCGATCTATAGCGGATTATTATTCTCGATGTTAAATGTATATCGTATTGCTGAATTCATTCCGCATTTTAAACACTGCATTAGACAAGAAAGACGTATGAGCAGAATAATAATAATAATCGCATTTATGTATATATATATATATATATATATATATATATATATATATATATATATATATATATATATGTATATATATATATATATATATATATATATATATATATATATAAACTCATTATAAATGTATGTATATTAGACACGTAGGGTAATGTTCATTCTCTCCGTCGATTAGAAATTAATCTCATTACGAGGTCATCAACATCGTGACGACGATTCCAACAATACGAAAGACACATTTGAAGCAATGACCTTTGAATCCGACTTGTGTAGGTGAACTTGACACTGAAACCGCGAATGGAGAGATGTCCGTCTTCAACGTCGGCCAGTTCTTCACTCCGTACACTTTTTTTTTCATCGTCTGTGTCCGTGATGCTGGATCCGTCCGTGCGTTCCGGCGACGTACACAATCGAATCGGGTCGCCGGTGGGTGTTGTTTGAACAATATTGTGTTCGTTGCGCCCGAAAGGCCAATCCCGAAACGTTATGGTTAACATTCGATCAACAGATGTTCGAAAATTATTTATATCGGACGAACCGGTGCCGCCTATGGAATATTGTTTTGATATTAATTACAATGTGTGGGACATGTATGTATATATATATATATATATATATATATATATATATATATATATATATATATATATACGACTATATAAAAACACACACACACATAAACGAACACAAATATAAAAGAGCAGTATCGAATATTCAAACATATTCTTTGAAAGATTCGCACAAATTATTTCTTTTTTATTTCTTAAAAGTATGTTTACTATTTAAAAAAGAATTTTAAATATTCATTTTATATTTTGAAGTAATTTGGCTTAAATTATTCGTATTTTTAGTACACGATTGAATAAAGATTTGAAGAGTGAAAAGAACGATTCATTCCTGAAAAAAATTCGTTTTATAATTTCGCAATTTTCGAATATTTTCTTCTTAAATTCGTCGATTTTTCCATAATTAAATTCAGAGAATATTTGTGCATTTTGTAAGACGTGTATTTTCATTTCCAAACTGTACAGGGATTCTATGAAAAATTCGATACACACAAACGGTTCTGATACTGTGGCTGCATCCAGTTTTATAAATAAATTCATTTTTCACCGACAGAAATCACAGTACGATTCTGGTCAAAGATTTTCAATAGATCTTATCTGATTGTCGCTTATTCGCATTTCAAACGAGATTCCATCATCATCCGCAGAACGACAGATGGTACTAAAGAGAATTCATTTCTGAAAATCCATTCTATTAAATGGAAAAGTCAGCGGTATTAGATTCCTTTTTCAAAAATAGGTACATTTGTTTGAAATCCGGATTGACAATCAGTCGTAACAGTCGTACACTGTGATCTGTAAAATTGATATAAACGAGAAGTGTTTATTATTCTATTCAGATAGAAGATAATTTATCATCAAACTGCTGTATATTTACACTGGATATAAATTGCAGTTTGATACAGCTTGAGTCTGTAATAATTAATCAAATGGAGCTGTGTAATTGCTGGATAATATACACACACACACACTGTATTAAATTTGATAGTTGGTATCGTGTAAACAACACAACGTTGTGGTCTTTTACTTGTTGGGACATGCACTTCTGAACTAACTAAAGCGCTTCTCGTTCTCGGAATCGGTTGTTCTTTTTCGCTGATTTACCATTTTCTCGTCACTTTTTTTCTCATTCAGTACATTGTTATTATCTGTGGATAGATGTTTGTCTTTAATTACGAAATAGATATAAAAATATATACGGTGGATGATGATTCAGTTAAAGCACGTTCTAGGAAAAGGAGTTGAGTTCGATTTATTAAAAGAAATAAATTAATGTAGAAATCGTTCAGTGAAAATGCTAAGTTTGTAATTATTCTTTTTCGAATACTACATTAATTATTCTCTTAAGAAAATAATATTAAAATAATCAATAGTAATTATTGATTTTATTATTTAGTTAGACAAATCTCAATCCGATAAAATTATTACAAAAATATTTATTAATTTGTGTCATTAAACGGCTACATTTCAGAAACTAATACTTATTTTCAGTTTATATAAAATAAAAACATTCAAACAAATAAAAACAGTAATTGTCAATGAAAAGAAAAATTAACAATTTGTATAAATAAATGAATTATTTTTCACCGTACAGACTATAAACTTTTTTTCTAGCCAAAAGTGTTCAATAAATCATTATTGATATCGATTACGCACAATTCGATAACGATTCCATCATTTTCAGAGCATTCAGGCTTAGAAGAATCTTTTTCTGCTTCTTAAAAAATAATTTTCTGTACTTTGGTGTTTTGATAAATTTAATAATTTGCGAGATGAACAAAAATTTATTTATGGAACAGGTTGTGATTATTTTCAAAGATAACATTCCTTACTCAACCCCCTGATACTGGATATTCTATTCTAAACAAACATGTTTACAATTATTATGACGAAATTTTATATCGACTGTCAAGAAAAATCCACTAGTCGTTTCAATAAGACAAACAGTTTGTTAACATTCCGACGTGTAAAATGATTAACGTGACGTTTGACAGACAATCATAGAACACAGTGCTTCATATATATTTTTTTTGAAAACGCATTACCAGACATTTTCCCTATCTATTTACATGCGTGTTTACTTTGTATTAGCTAAACAAAAAGTAAATAAAAAGGGCAGTTCCACCAACCAGTACACTAAATATATAAACATAATTTAACGAACAACACAGAAATTATTTTCACAAATCAATCCGTAATGGGTTAATAATAGGCATGTTTTTGAACTCGGGTACAATAATAATAAATCGATACGAGTTTCTTACACAAGACGAACGTCCACACAAACGAAAATTTAATTCTAAAACTGTCGAATATTTTCTATTATGCAACGGATGTATTCGGAGATAACATATGATATTTGAATATTAAATTTGTAAAATTTCAGAGTATCTCATAAAGGATGATGTTTTTCAAGAACGAATCAGTCAAATTCCTTAAAGCGTGCCTTATATATGTATCGTTATTTCACGGAATTCTTTTAAAATCGTTTCTATTTAAAATATCAACACTAAATTATAGAAACTGTTTGAAGTGTGTCGGTCCTGAATAACAATCTATCTGAAAGGATACAGGTGGACTTCGAAATCGGATGCTGAACTAATAAATTTAATAGAGCCATCGAGATAAGATCTTCATCCAAAAGCTTTATTTTGAAAATATATGATCCTCATTTCGTGTCATCATCGTTTTCTTCGTCCATTGTATCATAAACCATAACTTCTTTTTAGTTTTTCATCTCTGACATCATTTAGTCTGAGTTTACCTAGAAATTCGATTTTTATATCGAACTAACGTACGGTTTAGTTCTGACACTGTACATAAATTCGCTTTCACAAATTGATTATTTTCTCAATCCACATTACTGGATAAAGGAACAGAATCCTAGAAAGAGATTTGTCTGTGCCTCGACGCTCTGAAGACGATGGCACCGTCATAGAAGAGCGTATAAGTAACAATCAAAAATGATTAATAATGATTTATCGAATTTTCGTGCCCAAACACTTTTTTTGTAGTTTATTTGATAAAAAAGGCTTCATTTGCGAATGAAAATATTTTCAAGAACTGTTATTGTAAAAGAAAGAACTTTTAGCATACAAGAATGCAATTTATTCCAGACATAAAATATTAAATCATGTAGTCAGTTTTTATAGCCAGTTATCACCTGTTGTTATAGCTAGTCAGTCATTAGTAATTGTATAAGCTTTTTCCATCGTTCGAGTTTGAAAATAGGCATCTCCCTGAAAAAAGATTTCATCGAGGACCTAACTTATTCTCGAGGACTTGTATTTTAACAGAGAGCGCGTTTGGCATGCAGGAATGCAATTTATTCCAGACATGAAAGATTAAACCATGTAGTCAGTTATTATCTGTTGTTATAGCTAGTCAGCCATTAGTAGTTGTTTAAGCTTTCACCATCGTTCGAGTTTGAAAATGGACATATCTCTGAACAAAGACCTAATCGAAATTCAACGTTCTGCGTCAACTTGTGAGATCGCTGCTCAATCCATGTCCTCTGTCTGTTTTTGAAATCGTTTCGTCCGCGTTGTATCAGTGGTATTTAGTTCGATATCGTTGAGCCCATAGGTGTCGTCGTGTGTTTACGGACCACGGAGTGGATTACATCAATGGCACCTCCAACAATCGGCACAGGTTTATTCTTTTCTTCCACACACGCACACACAAATGTACGCCGTACACAACAATCTCTGTGTCGACGTAAAACCCACATACGTCTCTCTGTTCACGTTTAATATTGCATGCACGGCCTACGGTAACGTATGTCCTCGTTTGTATCCCGGCGCGCGTTCGCTTCGCGTTGCCCTCCGACAAGTTCTCGACGGTCGTCGGCCGGCTGACGAACAGGCAGGCCGGCTGGTAGGCAGGCGGGCCCGATGTGCCTCGGCCCGCGATCACCGACTTCAGTTCAGTGGTAGACACAGTGTCGTGTACACCGTGCGTCCGACATGTGATGTGGAAGAATATTCCGCGACAGAAACGATAACGCGTTGGCGTCAGATCAACTAATTATGGCAGTGATTGGTTTTCAGTGTGTGAGAGTGAAATAAAAAATAAATATATATTTGTATATCTATATCCATATATATATATTTATGTATTACGTATGTAAATCGTTCTTCTTTTCTGTTCTTTTTTTTTTTGAAGAAAAAAAATATATATGTATATATAAATAAATAATAATCTGTGCGTGATCGTGCTCTCATTGATCATTGTTGATGGTTTGTTATTGTAATTGTCATTATCGTTTTTTCTCCTTCTGAATGCAAGAGTGCGCACGGTTCAGTGTATCGGCGGTGTTTATACATTTATCAATAAGAGTGGTGACTAGTAGTAGTTGTTTATATTTTTTTAAGTAAATCTTTTCTTTTGAATACAAGAAAATCGGATTCACGTTACAATCATCCGAAGAGATTCTCTGCTGAAACATCCACATATTCGTTTCAATACACTGTTACACGATAAACGAGAGGAGCAGGTACTACGACTGGACATTCTTTCGATTATGAAACGGATTTTTTATAAGGTAACGTGTTCATTTCTTCGTTAATTTTCTGACTCGATGAGAAAATGTATGATAACAATGTTCCTGTTCGTACTGTGACCGTCTGTTTACTGTCAGGATTGTCAAGCCATATAAACAAACACTTATATTAAATAACCAACGATTGTTCATTCAACGCATACGTTTTCTGTTCGAGAAATGAACGAAACTGTTTTAAATTGACCTTTTTTTAGAAGAAACACTTTTTTTTTCAAATGTTTTGTTTCAAAATAAAATTGTGTTACTCCATTTTTGTATTTTAATCATTTCAGTATGTAAATAATTAGTTATACTTTTTAAATCGACTAGATATAGATTTGTGAAAGTCTTAAAATTAAATATTTGATTTAATGAAAAAACGAGTATTTTAATTAAACTCCAATTCATTCAGATTGCGTTTTTAAATCATATTCGTATTTCAGACAGCTAAATCGTCTAGAAATAAATTTATTTAGTACGAACAACATTATATCTTCCATTATTTTTTATCATTTTCTATGAAAAAGAAAGTATAAACGTTTTTTTTGCAAATAAATGTCTTTCTGGATATTGTTTTACCAAAAAATAACTACGATACTGCTACCACTTTGAGATGTGTTATAGAGAAATGCTATGATGTGGAAAATATAGTGCTTTCTGTAGATTATAAGAGAATATAGACAGTTTTCTTACAAATAAGCACATCATCTTAGCGTGAAAATTTCGTTTCATCCCGTCGTCAAGAACTAAAAAGTATTGTTTAGTTGTAAATGTATTATTATTCAGTATATGACATCATGACATGTAATTTATTCATGTTCTTCTAGAAGATATATACGTTTACGGATTGTCTACGAATTTACAAATTATCAAAATGTGATAATTAGTTCGTTATTTGTGACTTTAATCTTTTTGAAGACATTTTTGATGATGATCGATGGTAGAGTGATTTTTATAAACATATGACTGTTAGAAACAAATTGATATTTATAATTTTAGATGATAAAAGTAATAATATGTGTAAGCGATTCAAACATTTTTACAAATGAATCTTTTCTCGCTCTATAAAGCACAACCATTTTACTATACTATAGATGATTACTGATAATGTTTGATTGTTGCTTATCCCGGTTTTCATTGCTCTGCCGCCATCCTTGATTGAGATTTTTCTGTATCAAACATTGAACATTTTTGATCAGAAATCTTCTTTGTGCTTTGTGGGATGAAAAAAGATCCGTCTGCGAAAGAATTCCGGTTATTGTAAGATTGAAGAACACTGTTCGTTGTAAAAGATTAGTCTTTTCTTATAACACGACATATTTTCAAAGAAGACGAAACAAGTGGCTCACATAAAAAATATGTCTGTGTATTTCTCACATTTTTAATTCAGTCGTGTTCTTCTTTAACGCGATATATTTTTTTAAACTCGTTTCATTTTCTAGACTCGAAACGTCGATTTATTTTATAACTGAAAACTTTTTCAATTATTTTATTTTTCAGTATTTATATTAATCCTGGGTTGTGGGGCAAAAAAGAATTGATTTGTGAAATTAATTTAGACCAAAGTCTCAGTACTGATTGTGAGAATAAAAAAAACGAAATACAATAGAAAAAATATTTTTTATAAAAATGGTATTCCTCATAATGTTTTGATTTAAAAAAGCTTGTGTTATGAAAAGTTGATTTTCTGATCGTTGTTTCGTCGTTTGGTCATTTGTATATATATATATATATATATATATATATATATATATATATATATATATATATATCTGTGTGTGTATGTATTTTTGTATAAATATATGTAAAAAACCGATTGAATTTGATAGCAAAATATCGAAACCCATCGAAATGAATCCAATAAATCCACGAAACGTGCTTTTATCAAATCCTTCAAAAGCTTTTTTCCGTCCTGCATCTCTGTTCCCGTCTCACTCGATCTGTATGTGTGTGCACTCGAAATTATTTAATGCACATGTACTCAACTGATATATTTTTCGATTATTTGCCTGTCTAAAGTTCGTATTATTTATTTATACATTTCTGTATTTATATACACGTTATAGTTCGAGCTCGTACGCCGGCAACATTAGTTTGCAGGAATGAAATTAATTTATTTATTCATACATATACTTGCATATATATATATGTATATGTATATATATATATATATATATATATGTGTGTGTGTGTGTGTGTATATATATTAAAATTAAATATACACTTTATTTATTCATATTATTGCAAATGTATTCAAGTTTTCTATCTGGCGGTTAGTTATTATATGTTGAAATATGTTACGTTGTCTTATTTTTGAAAAGCTGAAATTTATCTTATAATAATTTGTCGATCTCACGCACAGAGCAATCGAATTTAACATGCGTTTACTAAACTGACAACCATAGATTTAGTTTTGAATATTTTGGTAATAATTTAATCCTTTTTATGGAATAGATTGACAACGAATTGAAAATTGATTATAGAAAAGGTCGGCAACAACAGTGACTGATTAACAGTGTGACGGCATTTTTTCTCATCTCATTTTCTATGTTCGGTTAATAAGGATTTAAATTTTTATCCAATTATCAATTTTTTTATATAAACGGCATACGTGAATCATAAGATAAATATTAATAGAATCATGGATAGGTCAACATTACAGATATTCAAGTAAGTCTTCTAAATATGGTGCAAAAATTTTAAATATATGAAATGATTTAATAAAAAAAAATATTAATATGAGGTAAACACGAATATTCAAGTCAAATTCGTTGCTAGATGTCCTTGTTGAGGACTTCTGTTTAAATATATATATATATATATATATATATATATATATATATATATATATATATAAATATAAATGTAAGTAATTGTAATTCTGTTTTTTCGTTACATTTCTAGAAATTGTAAAATATATTTATTAATTTTTAATGATGCATGAAATTTAATAATTTTTCCATATACTTTTTTCGTTTTTTTTCTCGTAATTCTATAATGCATCAAAAACATTTTCATTTTTATAAAGTACAAAAATAGAAACGTCAGAGTTGGAAAATATTCTAACGAAAACATGTACATTTATATAAAAACAGTGTACTGTCTCTATTTCCATCTTTTTCTACACTACGAAATAAATACAGCACTCTTTCGTGCGTCTCGTGTATGAACGTTGTTTATGAATTTGATCAAGTGATCTGCGTTTTGTGTTAGTTATACGACGAGCATGCCTTGACCTTCACTTGAAAATGTTTTACGTGTAATTCCACGTTGTGATTGTCGGTGCAATGGAATGCGTTTTTTCCCTAGCACATTGCAAGACGATAATTTTAACATTTGATTCAGTGAAATTCATAACGAAGTACGTTAACGTTTGATCAGCGATGTGTTTGATCGGGTCGTGGTTTTATATTATTTTGAAATACTTTCTAGTAAAAATTTATAGTCGAAAAAGATCAGATTTGATTTTTTTTCTATCTTGGTGTTGATCCGAACATGATCGAGATGTGTATAAGTAACAATTAAACGTGATCAATAATAATTTATTGTAGGCTTTCGGTCGGAATTTTTTTTTGTAGCGTGTGTGATGAAAAAAACAATTTAATTGTGTAAGAGGTGTTAATTCATTTGAAGGACAAACTCAAGAGAAACCAGTATGTTTGATGAAAGGATTTAATCACAGTTTTAGAACTGTATTTTAATGATATATATCTAATTACTATCTTTAGATATCTTCATACGAAAAATGAGAATGATATAAATTGTGTGTAGAAAAAGACATTCATATATTTTTTACATAAATTGTTATTGTTTTTGTAGCTACAATTTGTTATTGTATGGTTGTACAAACTGACGGTTTCTGTTTATTCGTTGGCTTCCTCTGTCTTATTTTTATAAATTAGTTTTAGATATAGATAAACACTGTTATATAACACGAGGACAAATGAAACTATATATATATATATATATATATATATATATATATATATATATATATATATATTATTTATTTAGGACTAGGTACGAAAGAAACGATGTCATGTCTTCTCAATTAAATGCTTTTAGAAATGTAACAGCAATTGTATTGGTTATAAAATAAGTGTAATTGTCAAAATATAAAAGAAAATGTTTTTATTCTTTTTTTAATGAATTAATTAAAATGAAAAAGAAAACGATGTAATTTTTATTATGAAATAGATTGACATATGAGAAGATATATTTGATTTACGAAATAAAATTCTATTTCCGACATTGAGGAATAATGAATTAATGATTGCTTGATATCGATTTTCGTCCGACGTGAAAGTTTCGCCAGTACGTAAAAAATTAAAGAGATCTCCTTGGATATTTAATATTTTGTCTAAAAAACAGGGTGTTTAATATCCTGTCTCATCTTTTAGTAATATATATTGTTTGTAAATAAAAAAATATATAATACCATAATTGAAGTTCTATACGAATTAAATTGTAACGATCTTTGTTCGTTCCTGTGTTCGTTAGAGTTTCTATTCTCATGAATGCATCGAGCTGTGTTCATATCAACCATATTTTATGTTCGTTTACATTTATAGAACCGAGTTATCAGATAAAGAACGAATATTATCACCTGTACGAAAGACTGCATGCCTCATATTTGTATATTTTTTGATGAATTACAGGAATGAGATTCGATGTAGATTAAAAATAATTCTGTGGTATTTTATTAAAATTTCATCTCTCATATATATATATATATATATATATATATATATATATATATTCAGTATTTCCATGGAATTCTTTTAAAATCGGCGTTGAATTCTCGTACATGCAATATAGTTAAATATTTCTTTTCTCTATGAAATTGTTATAAAACGATTATTATTATTAACTAACATTTCTGTACATATATATATATATATATATATATATATATATATATATATATATATACACACACATATGTACATTATGTGTGTAATGTATGTATGTAAATGAAATTCACAGTAAATTCGTTTACATATTCGCTTTTCTATACGAACAATAACTCACTTGACCTGCAGACCTTCGTAACAACCAGCAACTACTACTTCCACTACTACTAGGATGATATTCTATTTCTGAACTCTCGTCGAACCGCACGTTACATACGTGTGCAGCTAAACCGGCGCCACTTGTGTATATCTCTCTATTTTGTTCGCTTTTCTACGAGCGGGAGAGACCCGAGAGTACCTAATCAAAGTTCACCGCGGAAACTTCCGAACAAAATTTTTCATCATTAAGTTTTCACATCCGTGTTTCCCTTCGTCCGTTCTCCGACTTTCTCTTGGCCCGACGAACGAATTCTCCGCCGTTTTTAATCGAATTTTTTTCCAGTTATTTTAGAAACAGATCGTCCGGTGCATTTTCGATTACGCGATCGATTTAAAACAGACATACTTATAATAAACGAACGCGCGTGTTCGAAACGTGCCCGGTTTATAAATCTCCGGCGTACAAATCACATCGTTCTATTTTGTACAGAACGGCTGTTGGAATTATTTGACTTCCTTCGAGTTTCTTGCTCGTTTGATATTCGGAATTGAATACTTGCCTGCGAGATGTGTCAATATTTATTGTGAGAGACCTTGACGACGTCTTGAACTAATGCGATCAAATAAAAGTTTAATTAATTTAGTTTCGAATCAAAATTTCAATCTATGAGATTATTTTCAATTTCGGGAATCGTCCTTTATTTTTCTCCGCGTTTGTTTCCATAAGACTTCTTTTAATATCGCCGTTTTCTTTGAGGATTTATTATTATTTGTTACGTTGTGATCTAAAAATGTCAGTTTACTCGATAAAATTATATTTTAAAAGCTGAAAACGGAATGATATCAAAAAATGTAAGTTTTATTTTAACAAACGAGTTCTTGTTTGACTTCACAGACTATAAAAACTTTTTCTGCACAAAAATGATCAGTAAATCGTAACGATTACATTTTTCTGTAGTTTGACACTCTGGAGATGAAGAGACTGTCTCGAAATACGTATGAGCAGTAATCAAAATGAATAGGCGTGAGTATTAAATTACGATAATATAACAAATATAAAAGTATAGTTATATAAAATAATATCATATGCATCAGTAATAAGTTATTAGCAACAGATTGTAATGAAATAATGAGGAACGAAAAAAGTCAAGATGAATTAATAAATACATGATGTCGTCTTATCGATTACTTGTAAAGCACAAAAAAGTTTTTCTGATAAAATTGTAACATTCGATTTTTGTCGATTTTCATTATACTTGTTTGTCGATATATTTGTAATGGTGTTTCTCTTCTCGAATAATTATCTGAATATAGAATCGGCTACTCGAGCAGTCACCGAAAACTTAACACCGATAAATTACCGTTCGGTTTCGAGACAAGGACCGAATGAGTGAAAAAATCCGAAAGAATTAATAAACAAGCCACGCTAATCACCCGTTTCATTATTAATTCGTCGGTAACGGTAGATCACGCATTATGCCAATGACTAATTACCACGAATACAAAACACGGTAATTAGACAGTGTAGACGAGTGGCACGTATATCGTCCGCCCCCCGTGCGCGCCGTCGGTGGCTCTCAGAGAGCGAGAGACGACGGCGGCGGCACATTAGCGTCTACTGCTGTTCCCGAATTTCGAAATTAATCCTCATTAAGATAGTTTCGACCGGTTCGTTAGTTTGACAGGTCGGTAACTGACAAGCAACTTTTGGTCCATATTTATCAGCGCGCAGTTATTCCACGACGGTGTCGTGTTGTCTATTAACTATTATGAAACGTACATGCAGGAATTTATACGCACGCTCGTCGTACGTACTTTACACGACCGCACACACGCACTCGCGCACGCACACACGCACGCACGCGAGCGCGCATTAAATATTTAAGGGTTTCGAGGTTCACACTCCATGATAATATTAGTGTTTCACTTAAAACCGCATTTGTATAATAGAAGTTCTCGAGATGAAATGTGTGTCGTAGAGATTGCTTTGACGTTTCATTTATATTTCAGTGAATGTCTATAAGATGAGTTTGACACGTTTGTCTCTCTTTACACACACATTTATATATATATATATATATATATTCAGATTACGAAACGTGTTTGATCCGTCTATTGACAAACTGAAGCAATTCCAAGAATAACTAAAGATAATTATTCCATTTTTCAGCCTGTGTTGAAACTAATTCGGTCTGTGAATCAGTAAAGCACAGTATTCCAGTGATAACAGTGATAACGAATAATGTAACGAGGGAGACTTGCTTAAAAGAACTAATTTTCTTACGTGGCGACCAGATTTTCCTTGCTAATTGAAGTAATGGTCAAACGAAAGATAGATGATTAAAAGTAGAAGAAGTTATTGGAACAAAACTTGCCCATAGAACTATAAACAGTCGATCCCAATTTCGAAACAGTTTTCAGTTAGATTTCAGCTTCGTTCTGTACGACAAACGTAACGTTTGTAACATATTTCAACGATCACGAGTGGAAGAACTTATTGGAACAAAACTTGTTCGCACGGCTTTAAAAAGTCGATTCTGACTGTGAAAGAATTTTTTGCCAGATTCAGTTTCATTCTGTACGTCGAGGTTAATGAAAATATACTTTTTAAGGATATGAAGATCACATTCTTGGAATCGATAAAGAATCTCGAGAATTTATTTCCTTAGACTTCTTTTGTGATATTTGTAAAGATAAGACCTGGAGACTGGACTGTACAATCAAAAAAAATAGACTACAGAACCAGTCGTTTACGTACTGTTTACGGTTCCATTCAAGAGGCGAGTCAAGCTAAAAGAAGATATTTTACTCATTAAAATAATGAGCAATGTCAACGTTCGCGACCAGTAAACGATTCCAGTCAATATTTTAACCTTGTTCATATTAATTTCCGCTACTGTATGAATATAAACACATGTATGTACATACTTACGGCATCGTAATGACTCTGTGCAGCAGTTTTAGTGCTTGGTACGTTCTTTGCCAAATTGCGAAATTAACACGGGTAATTATCTTAATTGCACAGTAATTAGATTTACGTACGAAATTTCACTTGTCAATCATTATCGTAGAATATGTTATTACACGGTGTTATTGAATGCATTTGATGGATGTTTTGAATGGTACGGTTCTGTCGAGTGACTTTAAGAGAGTAATGTAGAAGATATTCGAAAGTGGTGCGTTTGGTTTGTTTCAAAATGTATCAGGAAATGTTTTCAGCCGTGTGTAATTTATTTCGATCGGTTTCTTTTATCAGAATGTGTGGTATTAAATTTTGTCAGTTATAAGTATCTGCGGAACCGAAAACGATGTGTACAGATGATTATTAGTAGGAATTTTGAATACAGTTTTGATGCTCGTTAAATTCACTTTTACAAATTAATTCTTTTTCACCCCGCACGCCCTAAAAATGTTTCCTGTTGAAAATAATTGTTGATTAATTTTGGTTGTTGCTTGTGCACATTTTGAAAGAGCTCGAAGTAACAGAAAATCTGAAGATGATGGCAAAAATGATAAATAATGATTTTGGAAAGCACTGCGAACAAACAATTCATTTGTTAGAAAACATTTCGTTTTACAAACGACTGATATAAAGTGCTTTTAAATGTGATGGTTGGTACTTGAAAATCCTAAAACGGCGAGAAAATATTTTAATTTAAAACAGAGTGATGATTGTTTCGACTTAAAGGCACCGAATTAATTTTTACACGTACGACATCCAAAAAAACAGTACGATGGAAACATTTAAAGTTCACTGTTGAGATCTTTCCCCACCAGATGTTTTTCAGATTCCTCGTCGACATATTTATTATTGTTTAGGTGTAAGTGGGACACTACCTTCTAACCTTGAAACGAACAACAGTTGACACACACACACACACACGTACGTAGATCCAAAATTAGACTATTATAGTTGAATGAAAACGAACCCGTCCGTCCGTCCGCCCGTCACACATCAATCGTCCAATCGATCATCTATTTAGAATCCGTACTTGTTCTCTCGACACTGAACGTTTCGTTCCCGTCCGTCTCAGTCTTCGTATCCACGTACATGTATTTCTTTTCACGATTATTCCTAGAAACTACATGAATGGGCAGATCCATAGACTGTACGCTCCCTTTGACATAAATGCCTGGGCTCTGTGTCGACCGAGACGCAAACAGCGTTCTGTGCGACGGTGTCGCTGCGATGATCTCTGTCAAAAACGGCATTCGTTTATTTATATATTTCTCTCATCTCGTTCGTCGTCACTGGAGAACCAGTCACCATGTGGTTGCCGTGAATGTTGTCGATGCAGGTATTCAGTGGCGTGTGACTACAAAAGATATCGAATCCGAACGTACCGTCTTACATTATTTTTCGTACACGAACGTCCTACCTCGAAGTGTATGAAATCTGGAAGGTGTGTATTTTATTTATCTCCGAAAAAAAGAAACGAATTCTGCTGAAACGGGGGTCCGGAAATGCACGTTGTGGTGATTTGAAAAAGAATTTATTCCAGCGGCGAGAGAATGATATGCTTGGAAGTATTTCAGAAAACGTTATGATAATTTATCTCGAAAGGAATATTCGCGAAAAGTTATAGAAAGTACGACTTGAATTGAAAATACTGTTCGGAAAAATTTAATCAGGAAATTTCATTTCTAAAGTCGACTTCTATTCACTGATATTCATTAAAAATATTTCTTGTTTTATAGCAGAATTTCAGTCTCTTTAAAATTGATCGAATCGATGTAAATATATTAAATTATGTTGAAAAGGAAATTCATGTATTCGATCGTTTTAGAGCAGTGGTTCTTAATAATGACGACTTAAATTAAAATTAAAATACAGTTCTGACAGTGTTGCCCTAAATTCAGTTTTACAAATGAATTCTTCTTCACTCCACAAACCACACGATCTTTTTCTGATCAAAAATGACCAATCAATCATTGTTGATCGTTAGTTATGCGCATTTCGATGACTATAGTTATCTCCTCGGAGGATTACTGAGTGAACAAATAATTGAAATCTCTTGTCATGATATTACAGTACTGTTTATTTGATAGCATATACTCATTCAATGAAAAGGCAATTCGCAGTTAATATTTAACTGAATTGTATTTTGTTATTAAAATATTTATGCGAATAACACTTTTATAGAATTATTCTTTTCTATAAAAATTAATTTTAGTTTGCAAGAGTTTTTATTTTCAATAAACTCTTACAGATTTTCTGAAATGTTTGTTAAAATTTAATCATACTAAACAAAAAAGATCATTTCATTTAAAACAATAATCATTTTTTTATCATAGAACAATTTTAACAGTATTGGTCATTAAATAACGAACACCTTTTCTCGTACAGTACGCTAGATCAAAGGTCTTCGAGATTTTTGAATTGTATTCTGAGGTGCAGTTCTGCCCGCATTGAGAATTACTGTTGCAGATATACGGCTGAAAATAACTTGAAATGCTCTTATTTTTTTCATACGAAATCTTTTAATCTTACGAAATGAAATCTTTTTTTATATGGTTACCAAAAATAATAATTCAAAGAATTGCTTGGACTCTACCCTCGTTTCATTTGACTTTCTAGGAAATTATGTCTGCGAGTATTGAATTTTGATATTATTTGTATTCGATTGTAATTTGTAAAATAGAAAATTCGACTCGTGTGGAAAATAGTACAAAATTGCAAACTTGATTACAAAAGGGTCGTCGTGTAGAGTTTTATCTATTTTGTTCAACTGATAACATTGTATTTCACCCTAGTACCGGAACTATTTCCGTTACTGCGAGATAGTTTCGTCGTATTTTCGATAAAAGATGGCCGTCCATAGTTTTTGATTCCTTATAATGGGAGATGTGTGTTTCAGTACGTGTAGCATTCTGTGCACCGGGAATATAAAATACAAGCGTGTTCTCGTCCGAGATTGTAAAATCGTTAATTTCGTACGACACTGTCCTTCCACGCAACAGTCTCGAAATGGCCGCCGGTGTTTCGTCAAGGTCACTCCGTCGGTGCCACTGTCCGCTCAGACTGGTCAAGTCTCTTTCCATTTCCAGTACCTACGTGCATCGTACAAATGCTCACGGTCCGGAATCAACATGGTGTCCGATGGATTTCGATGGCGTCCAGTGCACGTTTGAACCAGTCCCCGAACACTAATGTCAGCGGTAATAATAATGTTTCATAAGCGACTGTGTGTGTGTGTGTGTAGTGGAGACGTAGTGAGGTGTAGTAGAGGTAGTTGTAGTATATGCGATTTTCACTTTCTATCGGCATCTGCGTACGCTGTTTTCAAAACCGCATTTGTTGTTCGAATCTGGTTTTAATTTCCTATGAATGTGTTTTTATCGGCGCGGTGAAAATAATTGACTGTTTATTCGCCATTAAATGCCGTTTTTATCGACGTTTCGGCCTGTGCGTTATTTTTAATTTTATATCGTGCGGTGTACCGTGCATTTATTTTAGACTGAACGAAAAATACAGATTTTTTACACGCTGACTTCGTATCGGCAGCAGTACACAAAAAATGTTGAAAACATTCAACATTTATAACGATTTAAAATTAAACGATTAATGGTCGACTGACTTTATAATTGGAATCGATGTGAAAGTATTGACGTTCTGTTGGTATTGAAATAAATATGAATATTGAAAAATGGAACAATTGATTTAAAGTGGTTCAATGTCCAAAAAGTAATACGAGATGAAAAAATAATAATAAAAAAAATCTACCCGAAAAGACTAGAAAGGAATAAAAATGGGAAAAATACAGTCATATTTTTGATGTAAACGATTGATATTCTCCTTTTTAAACATATGTAGTGTTATAATCAAATATTTATTTGTACAGTACAGTATAGAACATTGTTCCTTAAACTTTCAATTAATCCATAATTTTTTTCACTCCACAAACCACATTTCTTTCTGGTCTAAAATGTTCAATAAGTCACTATTGCATCATCTTTAGGTCATTAAGATAAAGAAATTTTTCAAGAGTTTAATTTAGCAACGATAAATTTGGGGTGGTTTTAGTTTCGCGGGACAGAAGAGTAATACAATTGCTATAGATTGTAAAAAATAAGATTTTTCTGTTTTCTGTAAGAAAATTGACTGTTTATTTGCTATATTTGCTCTTATTGTTTTTTTTTTTTTGAATTCAACATTCTGAGTTGTAATCTGTTCGATTTATTTATCTTTTCCGTTTTTTTTTTTTAAAAAAAAAATCTGTCTGAAAATATCGTTTATTTTTTATCTTTATACAAATATAAAGGAGGTCTGATTAAATAATCACACTGTAAATAATTAAAGTCATTAAAACTATTCATATTTTTGCAATGATTCAGTAAAGAATACACAGAGAAAATTAATTTCTTTGGTAACGGATCGAAATAAATATTGATGTTTGATATAGTAATTTCTTCCAATGTAGTTTTCATCATATTTTTTTGTTTCTAAAAACTGATCATAAAAATAACTATAAACTCCAGCAATAAAAAAGCTTTCAGTACGAGTCAGCAGTGGCTGGGAAAACGAATTGGTTCATTACTCAAATTGCACATATCTACGTTTAAAATATTAATTTATTCATATAAAACATAAATAAATTAATTCTGATCCGCAATAAAATATTTATGAAAGTAATTAGTCCATTAACTTTTTTTTTAATGGATTAATTACAAACATATTTATTAATATGTTTGCTGTACATTCCGTTCGCATTTATTTATTTCGACGGAGTGATATTACACCGACACTCTTTGAAGTTCATCGAACTGTTATACGAATCGAAAAAATTAAACGCGGGCCGCCCGCCGTCGATCAAGCACACACTTTTTGAAAGACATCCGAAAACGTTGGCGGGACGTCGAGTGCACGAGTCTACGTGAATTTTCATTTGCTTTCCACCCCGTTTTCATTTTTCATTGTATTTTTTTTAACCGCCTCTCGCCGTTCGGTCCAAACAAAGCGTTTTCACGACAGGGTTAACCGCCAACGACTATTTTAAACGCTGTCCATTCACTTCGAGCGCCCTTTATGAATGTAATCATAAGAAACCATAAAATTATTCATGATGAAGTTAATAATAGACTCACCGGCTTCTTCGACGGTATTTTTATGCGACCCGCTCGTCTTCTTTTCACTGAACGTTAATAAACGAGAATAAATTAAAAAAATGCAGAGCTCCTTCCATAGGATTTATATATATATATATATATATATATATATATATATATAAATGTCTGTGTGGATTATGTGTATGTAAATATATATGAACAAACGATTAATTTTTCAAGAGGGCGTAATGTTCTTTCGTCGTTAGTTATCCGAAATAATTTATTATGTGTTTTATAATACGATTTTTAAATCAAAATATATATATTTTAATACGGAATAAACTTTTCGTTCATGATTAATTATTAAATGTAAATGCGGTAATTTATGGAGTATTTAATATGTAATTGTAAAATCAATATTAAACACACAAAATTATATATATATGTGTATATATATATATATATATATATATATATATATATATATATATATATATATATATGTATGTAAATGAATGTTTGTGTATGTATAAATGTTTTTCCTGTATATATTTTTAATTGAAATTAGCGAACTTCGCAAATGTTTATTTAAATAAAACAAAATAAAAGTACAAACTGTTTTCTTTCAAATATGGAAAGCAATAATGAAAGTGTTTTGTGTTAATGAATTGCGAATGGAGATTTATTGCCAGTATGTACATGGATTGTCTCTTATAAGTGAACAATGCTTGTTTAAATATTTAATAATATTTTACAGTCTATATCGTAGATAATGATTAAAGTATTGGATTTTTTTTTGATTCTGAAAAATAAATAGTAAATCGAATTTCAAGTGTCGAATAATGTGAGAGTTTTTTAAGTACTTTTGAATCGGTTATTCATTTATATATACAATGGAAAGACAATCAGTTAATTGCTTGTTTTTAAATCATTTGATTACTTTATAAAACTGTATGTTTAAATGGGTCGCTTTTTCTTTAATTATAATTGTATCTTTTTATACTTGTGATTCTGTTAATACGTTCTTCTGTCAATCTTCGTCTTTTAATTTTTTGTTTTCCATTACTAGTTTTAGTTTCAATGCCATCGTCTGGTAGATGTTGGAGATTGATTTTAAAATAGATAAAGTCTGGTGTGCTACATACGTTTAACGATAAATATATATATATATATATATATATATATATATATATAATTTGTGCGAGGGTTGATTCGTGTTTATCTTGAAGCGGAACGTGCAAACGTGAAACGACGTCGCACGGAAATGAAAATTTTAATATCTTTTCGCTGCAAAGCGAAAAAAAACCGTTTAACATTAACAGACAATTAAATATGACCAGCGTTACTCTAATGTCGCGCAGAAGGGATTATTTACCTGCTAGTCGTGTACAGCACACACGTTGACGCGCACAATGCAGGAAGTTTGAGACAAAATTTCCGGTTACTTTTGTCTCGACACGTGTCTTGAACAGCTTTCATGTTGCGAACAGGTAATGATATAGTTACACGGGCAAATTTTTTGCCACCGGCTATAAACTAACTTGTCGTTTGTTTATTCTGCTTTTTTACCCCGCGACTTTTATAAAAAACGAACTTTGGTTTTGGGCCTGTATATAAATATCAATGTGTGTATATATATATATATATATATATATATATATATATATATATATATATATATATATATATGTATACAACAACGACGTACAAGTACACCCCATGTGAAACGTGGAGGAGTGTAAGTCGGATTATGTGAATGAAAAGAACATTTTATAATTTTGGATTGAAATAATTTTTGTCTCCCTGTAAAACACGTTTGTTTGTGTTTCTTATTATAAAGGTATTTTATGAGAATTTCAAATATATTTTTAACGTCTACTCGTAAAAAGACCTTGTGTATTATTTTCAAGTATGTTGATGTTTACGAGTATAGTTTGTATTCTCTTTGTCGGTACGATTTTTTTTTTATCAAAAGACGTTGAAAGCGTTTCGTTTTTCATGTAATTTATTTAAAATAACAATATCAATCTTTCTTTATTTGAGACTTGAACGTTCATCGACCTTTTCACGAATGATTTTTCTTCACCCCGTAGACGACAAAAAAAATTCCATCCAAAAATATCAAATGAATCAACTTGACTGTTACATTGTTTTCAATAAATATGAATCTCATTTTCTCAGAAAAAGTGAACACCACTTCTTAATTAAATTTCTATATTTTTTAAACACTTCTTTTTAATTAACAGGCTTTTACATTTATATCGAGTTATATTATCTCGATTTTCCCTGTTTTCAATCGGAATTGACAATAAAATAATTTGAGGACTCAATCATAGCTCTTAAATAGAACTCAAATAATCAAAATAAAAAAGATTGTTCAGTTTTAGTTCTGTCAAGAGTTGCGAAACAGTTTAATGAAACTATGAATAATTACTTAATTTATCAGTTATTGTATTAAATGAAAGATAAGAAAATTTATAGATGATTCTGTGAAATAGACATGAAGGTGTTTTCACAATTTTTTTTCATCCCACAAACGATATTTTTTTTGATGAATAATAAATTATTCTGGATATATTATTATGGGTATTTCGATACAAATGGCATCATTTTTAGTGGATCGTGCATAGAAAAATATGATAGTGAAAAACTAAATAATTTATAAACGTGAATGTAGCCATAATCAGAATTGTATTATATCTATCAGCCCTGTTTTAATAATTCGTTAATTTACTTTTTATTCTATGATCATTCTTTTCATAAGAAATTATTCTTTGGTCAAATCAGTCTTACGATGGACACATGGTGTTACCAATACGTTTCTGTCTTTCACAAATGAATTCATATATCAAAAATTCAATAATGATTTATTAAATATTTTTGACCAGAACACCTTCTTCAGGTCTGTGGGGTGAAACAATAATTCATTTGTGAAAGTGATAGACCTTGTTCAAATAATTTAAATCAGTTAATAAAGAATAATTGAAGTAATGGAAAATGGACGACTTTAAGAAATTAAATAAACGAGAAATCTTACAGGTCTAAAAATAAAACATTTGTATCTAAATTTGAAATAAAAGATTTGTATAAAGACTTTTTTATTTACGATTTGTTACTGTTATCAATATTATTAATATGTTAAGCGGAATAAGACAGTGGAATAATGAGAGATGTATTTCTTTAAAAACGGCTGTACGTTCAAGTATTGTGCGCTTCGAGTATGTGTTATTCGGCTCGGTCCGTCGTCCGAACGTGCGCTCGTTCGATATGCCCGCACGTATATAAATCTTATTCTGTCACAATTCGGAATAAAATAAAAACACAAGCGCCGCCGTTATAACTCATCCGTTCGCTCATACTTGTCTCGTAACATTGATGATACGTAAGTACATACCGGGAGTGTTAATACAGCGTTGTACATTCCAAACACGCCGTCAGTTAGCGCCACTGACAGTTTCACCCTGTGCCCCAGTTGGCACGACTCTCTTATGATTTCATACTGTTGCCAGAAAAGTGTGTGTATGTGTACGTACACATACACAGGACGGAGAGTGTGTGTTCACCCGTCGGGGGATGAGAAACACACACCGCGCTCTGCTGGCTGGCTGCTGCTGTTGTGCCCGTTGGATGAAGGTGCTTATTGCGGCGGGAGGATTTATAAAACGAGGAGGTAAATAATGCCAACGCAATTCGCATTATTCCGTTACATATACTATTTGCAGTTGTTGCAGAAGCGTACGCTTTATGTAAGTTGATGATGAACTGTCTCTGCGTTTGATGACAGATTTCGGTGGATCTGACAGTCGTAATTTTTTTTAAACGTAATTGAAGGGGTATATATATATATATATATATATATATATATATATACATACATACATTTGTATGTATATTTTTAAATAGAGATATAGATTTTCTTAAATATATGAAATTTTTTTATTAGCATTCGTTCTTGAAACACGTTTCGATTCGAATTTTTATGTAAACGATGTTTTCTTAAAAAGTTGTTGTTCTCATTAGATTGATTTTCGAATCGATAACATTATCAAAAACGATTAAAATAAAAATAATATATATTTGAATTTATATCGAGATGAAAAATATACCATTATCTGGTATTTAGAAACTTTTGTTCCAATGTATTTTTCATATATAAAGTATATGGATGTAAGATTTAGGCTAGGATTTGGTTTCATTTTCTAATTTAAAAAATCAATCGTATTAAATTTTTCCATGTCATTTGAACCATACATACCGGAAAATCGGGTGATGAAGGCATATGTGTGTGTATATATATATATATATATATATATATATATATTCATTGGTTTGATCATCCACCAGCATAATTAGTCAGGTTGATCAATACTGTTACTGTACTTAAAATTTTTCCATAAAATGTATCTGCGTTCAGTGCTGTCTTTAGTTTATGTCGGTGATTGGTTTGATCAATTTGGAATATTTTAAAAATTATCGTGGACATCGAGATGTCATTTTTTAATGTCGAGGAGTGTATTGAAATTTTCAGATTTTTATTCGAATTGGGAAATTCGTGAAGAGAGAGACCTTGAAACGTTTTATGTACTATTAATTAAATCATTTATACGAATCAGAATAAAAATGAAAAATATGTCCTTCACAAATGAATTCTTTATTCACTCCACAAAGCACAAACACTCTTCGTGGTATAAAGTATCCAATAAATTATTATTGCACATTTTTGTTTGTTGTTCGCGTGTATTTCAATGACAACCATCTTCAGAGTACTAAGATGCAGAAAAAGTCAATTTTTTTGAAAATCTTCTTTATTTTATTCGCAGGGCGAATGGAGAATTCATTTGCGAATGTTTAGATTTGAAACTAGAAACAAATTCTTTCTAAATTAGTCATAAATTATCGATGTTACCGACAAGAGAGCGAGCATCAGGTCTAAATCGTTAAAAAAAATAATTGATTGGAATTGGAAACTTCATTTACGGGCAAGTTTAAAAATACATTTCGGATAAATAAACCAAATTCGAATGATATCTAAATTTCATTTTAATAAATTGCAAATATTCTGATTGAACAAAATATTTTGAATTTTATATACTTCCGCGTGGTACTGTGCCGATATAGAATTTTAGACCTAATTCTGTTTTAAAATGTCTGCTGTGTAGGACATGTTTTTCATTCTGTGTGTAGTGAATTTAGTCACGGCGTTTCTTCCTTTCCAGATCCTGATTTCCAACAACTAGTATGCATATGTAATAGTTTGTGTTCACAGAACCTGTATAGAATTTTAAAACACGATGTACCGGTTAGAATATCCAACTGACATTGTCAGATTTGAATCAGTCTACTCTCTGTAAATTCTAGTTTATGTATATATATATATATATGTTTTTGTTGTATATATGTGTTTGTGTATAATAATAAAACTGAATCTCCAGGCTCGATGGAACACGTACACGTATAGTATAGCATTTTTTGTAAACTGCTGAAAAACATGCAGCATCCAATGTAAATCCGAGAATACGCACCCACACACACACACGATCGTATGTGCGTAATAAGATCGAAATTCATCTGGTCTTGACGGCGCGGAGGAAAAAAAATTGATATTCTCCATACGGGGCGTCAAGGCCGCGCGACTACAATCCGACGCCGATAAATCCAACTTATCCGGAGTTGTGTCACGCGAAACGATATCAGCTGAAAGCAATACATATAAGATCGTCGGCGACGCCGTCGTGAACGCAAAACATCACACGGAGACTCGAAACGGGTGACAATTCGATTGTGACATTCAATTCTGTACGTGACTATTGCGGCTCACTGCACCGCTGTGTGTGTGCACCGCCGTACGTACGTACAGCGAGCAACCCCTACCGATACGTTATGTATGAAGTGCAAGATTTACTTTACGTGGAGCAGCCGTGGGACTGATATGAATAAAATATCACACATAAATATATATGTACATACATGCCTATACATATATATATATATATATATATATATATATATACATACACAGTGGTTTGAAAAGTCACTGTTTAAAGTGCTCCACTGTTTTAAACTAAAGTAACGCCTGTTCGGGTTGAATTACACAATCTTTATAAAATACAAGGTGCGGCGCCAGAGGAACGGGAACATTTGAAAACGCAATAATTTATTGAATTTTCATTTTTACATAATTTTGTTTACATGATCTTGTTAGGCGTATCGGGTCATTTTATTTTTTAAAAACAACGCTCGATAGACGAACACCATTTCGGTGCACGCATTCCTGTAACCTTATTCGGAAATTTTCCATTACGCGTCTCAACATGCCTGGCGGAATACACGCGATTGCTTCTCGGATTTTTAATGTAAGTTCGGCGATAGTATGCGAACGATCAATATACGTCTCGCTCTTCTGATAACCCCGAAGAAATCAGTCACACTCCATCAAATCTGACGAACTTGCTGACCAAACAAAATCTCCATTTTTAGGAACGATGTGTTTCGGAAACAGCGCTTACACAGTAGCCATGGACACTCTGGCGGTATGAATTGTCGGTTCATCTTGCTAGAACCGTTTAATTTGTGGAAATTGAATTAATTCTTGCGTCAGAAATGTTATAACGATATAGTGGACTGCACGTTATAGCAATTCTAACACGGTCAATGTTTTCTGATGTTCTTACTGTTCTTCTCGACCCTCGATGCTTCAAATTCAGTCTCAAACCAGTTTCTTCAACTTTTTGAACCCACAGGTTGATGGCATGAGTTAATTTTTTGTATAAAAGCGTTTATTTTTTTTATTTGAAAATTCTAAATAATCTTCGATGATAAAAGAGCGAAGAAAGAAGATGTCGAATGCGAATTAAAATCAACTTGTTTTTTTTTTTAAAAAAAAGTTTTATAACACGTACATAAAATGTCTACAGTACACTTCTTCAATATTAAAATATTGAAATAATACGTTTCTTTGATACCTACTTTTTTGTACTTTTCTAATTATTTCCACAACTTCGTTCATTTTCTATTTTGAAATTTCAAATTATGAGCTATAATAAAGGAACAGCGATGAAAACAAACTGTTGAAAACGTCTGAACATCAACGTGTTCGATTGTTTTTTATACAAAAAAAATATTAAGACATAACTATGAAACGATCTGATAAAATTTTACGATCGTCCAGTATTGGGTACGTATGTCGATGACAGTGCCAAAATAGCCACAGCCAAAATACCGAAAGACAGAGATTAGAATATTAGATTTAAATATAGCCTTGCGTGTATTTCGAACACGTTTCAAGCTATTCGCTCTTTCGCGTTTTTTGTATTCACAGTGTTACGAAACGAATGGCTTTTTTTCCTAGTTCGAATATTAAGTGAAAGTAATAAAATCTTAATACATTAAATCCGGCGCATTTAGAATAATTAAATGCATGTATCGAATGTTTCAAATATTTACACACAGATATAACACACTAGCCGTGCACAAAGGCGTACACGTTTCGTCTGGAAAAAAAATCTATTTATAGGGTGTATAGGGTGTATAGGTATGTATAGGGTGTTTGAATTTCGACATAAAACACTTAATTATTATTTCTTGATGGATCGCTCGTTTAAATCGTGGCATTAAGTATGAAAAATCGTATCGCACAAATGGCTGCGTCTGGACGTTCTACAAATACTCTTAATCATATTTTTTTTATGATTTTTCCGCATTTTTCTGATGTTATTTGAGCGATTTTTTGTTGAAAATTGTTGCTGGTTTGCTAGCGTAGACCCTTTTCTTTAAGTAGCCTCAAAGAAGAAAATCTAGTGCAGTCAAATCAGGCGAAAGCGGCGAACAGTCGATGTGACAAATTTTGAATTTATTCAAAACGAGCTTCGTCGCTCATGATAAAATTTTCAAAAAAGATGGGGTTGTTAATATTGACCTGTAACACCTTATTACTCCATTGTCGACTGCGTTCAACTCTCCATTAAAATTTTCCTGAATCCGAAGTACACCACTGTCAAATTACCACTGACATTTATACAATAAAAAAATGATGGCGAAACAAAATCGACCCAAGTTTATTCAAACACTCTGATATAACAATAAAATCTGTCTGTATCGTTTTTTTTTATGCACATGAAAGACAACATTTCCAACGCAAGTACAATTCAGCACTATCTTTTCATTCTTATCGATTTCGCGTATATGAAAAAAAAAATGAAAGGCTAATTACGTTACAAACGTTCAAAGTAATCTGTCATCAGTATCAAAAAATAAAATAATAAAAAAAACGATACGTCGAGGTTTACATTTCCAGTCTTACATAATGTATAGAGATACCGTACATGAAAAATACATTTTCCCCTTAAATATTTAATATGCCGAACATATGTTCTCATATTTATCAAATTCGTTAAACTGGCTGTGTGTTACATTGTTTTTATTTGACAACGGATACTCTTTGAAGTTTCCTCTTCAGCAATATAATTTTCCATATTTATTCGTCCAACATTCACTCACACACACACACACACACACATATATATATACATAGCCATTGTTCAGTTTTCTTTTGTTAGATTTTCACGAGAAACGTCTCGGCAGACCTTTAGTTTTTAATCAGATTGCGTTCGAAAAGAGATTATTTTTTTCCTAATCACAGCTGTTATTAATGCAGATGTAAATCAGTGTCTCGAAAAGAATTTCTTGAACAGATTAGTTGGATTACAGACGATTACCGAAAAGAATAAGTTTTGTGAGAATTATGTTTGAATTTTGATTCAAGCGAAATAGAATAATCCTCGCCGTCGCGAGTTCTGTACGAAAGTGTACGAAACAATGCGTCGCTGACAGCTGTTGTCGATTGATTCGACGGCTATCACTTTGTAGATTTATTTTATACATTATTTAATTTATCTACTCATTTATATAGTTTTTTTCGTTTGATGTCCGTCGACCCGTCGTGCGAATTATCATCAGTGCAGCACCTATCGTTTCCTGCCACACACCGATCATTAAAAATGAAACGATCGCTCAGAAAGCACAGACGAACGGACGGACGGACGGACGACTCAATTTCGGAAAACGTACTGGTCGTATTAAACGATTAATTTGATACGTAAATAATTGCGCGAGCCGTGTAATTAGTAAGCAAATGCCGGTGGGAGTTTAATGATCATTCAGGGAACTTGCGAGCCGGTTCAGTCGGCGAGGTAAATTGTTGACCTTGCGTAATTGCCTTACATGATTTTTGTGTACTTAACGTTGTATTTATTATCATGAAGACGTACACGAATGTACATAGAAACCGGTTGTTTCGATTTGTGATGTTTTGTCGATTTCTTTTTACGTACAGTGCAGTTCAAATTCTGTCGATTGTGTTTTTTTTTTTTTTTTTTGAAAAATATGAAAGATGGCTAGTCAGCGTTCCAGTGTTTCTGAAATTAACCTGTGTTTAAGAAAACTCTTGTTCGTAATTGATATTTTAATTAACGGAAGTGATTAGAGGAAAACCAAACAATTTCTAAAATAGCACATTTTCACCGTTACAATTTTAATCTACATATATGATAAATACCTTAAAAGAAATAGCTGTCGGATCGAAAAATAGACCGACTGCGAATCTGTATTAAACTTGCAATTTGTTGTAATTTATTTATATTCGAAATTAACAAATTGACAAATTCACCTCATGATTTCCTTCAATAATTGTATTCACTGCTGTCATAATTTACATTACGTGTAATTTATTTAAATTAAAAGTTGGGTGGCAAAAAATTCTTGAAAATTCAATTTACTATTTACGGTTTTTTTCGTTCCTCTGTATTTTTTGCACACACATTAATTTAAATATATGTTTTTTAATCTGTTAGGTATACAAATTAATTCGGTGTTTTTTGTATAGAAAATGAATGTTTATTTAATGAATAATTGAATACATTTCAATGCTCAACATATCCTTCATTATTTTTTAAAACTTTGCTCCATCTATTGGGTAATTGATGGATATTTTGTCGAAAAAAGATGGTGGCTTTGAGTCAATGAAGTCGACAATGTATTTTCGGATCTTTTCCACTGTTTTAAAGTAGCCAGATGATGCGGAAGCGACCGGAACAGGTGATAATCTGACTGGTCCAGTGAATACGTTACATAAGGGAGAACATTCCATCCCAACGAACAAATAATGTCGTTGGTCCCTTATCGTGCTGTAAAATGACTTTCCTCGTTCCCTGGTCAATGAATGGTATTTTTTTCTCTAATTCGTCACTCGAACGGATGAGCTGCTGTGTTGGTAACGCTTTGAGTTTACAGTCTGACCAGATTGATAACATACGCACCCACACCCTCAATGTCCCACCAAATAAACAATAGCACTTTTTTGGTGTGAATATTTGGTTTCGGAGTCGGTGTCGATGGTTCACCGGGTATAACCAATGATTTTTCCATTTTTCGTCTCCGGTTATGATTTTATACTAAAAATCATTCATTTTAAATGTTGTGAGCGAAGATGTAGCTTTATTTCATGTTCTTTCTGTGTTTCCGGATTGAGCTCATCTGGAATCCATCGGCGTAGCTTTTAAAATTTCCGCAGCCGATGTACAAGGTAGGAAATTTCTTGCTGGGTAACTTCGATTTCTTGAGTCAGTTCCTGTTCAGTCTGAGTGAAGTTTTCAATTAGCAGCTGCTCAATATCTTCGGTTTTTCAGGACATTTTCGATTGAAAAGGTCAAAATCACTACTTCGAAACTCTGAGCTCATTATTTGCCTGTTTTGTGCGTCACAGTGCTCTTTTCCAAAGCTGGTTAAATCATTTCCTCGGTTTTGACTACATTTTTTTAAAATGGAATCCGAAAAGTATGCAATACCTAATATGCTGTTTTATGGACGCTGTCGTGTTCACTGGTGTTTTGCGAGGTTATGTCGACTGCTTGACGAACATATATAGTGATTTTAATTGTTAAGATTGGAACTTCAAAATTCTGAAACTATAACAAAGTATTTTGATTTAAAAGAGAGTTATGGTTGATTTAATTCAAAAGGCATAGAATTAATTCGTTATATATAATTTTCGATTTTTATTGATTGAGACCGCTCTGTTAACTCTGTAATAATTAAAATTGAAATCTTGGAAGATCATAATCACCGTTTCGAAATTAAATTCGCGTCGTTCAGTTGTCGCCGTCATCACTATTAATTTTTCTCCTAAAAAAATAACAACAAAAACGTAAATATTTCCAAATAATATTAACAAGAACATAGGGGTTGAAATGTTGTCAACAATGTTAAATTACAAACGGAATTAATGAACATCAGTTTGTACATTTGTAATGTGCGGTCGTAAATTGAACAAAAATGCGCGCGTGTTCCCCAGTTCGTTTTTTTCCTTCTTTATTACGGCATAAATTCGTACATGTACGTGCGTTATTAATAAATTTCCGTGTCTGAAAATCAGTATCGTTTATGAAAACAATATCAAAGTAATACTATTTACTAAATTACTAGTTTAAGAAGAAATTCAAAACATAAAACCGTATTGAACGGCCGCACGCATGAATAAAATGTCGCATTCGTTCGAGCCGTTCGCATGTTTTAATTTATTTAAATATTTATGAAAACGTTTATATACTTTTTTAAATACGGAAATGAATACGTAATAAACATTTGTAAATTTATAAAGTTTCAGTCAAGTATCGATGTGTGTGTTTGTATGTATAACATTTTTATGTTAATTCAATTTCCTAGCATCGAGAGCTCAAGTGACAAATGTTTCGTTTCATTGAAAAACACAAACATGTATTTGACACACACTTTGTCAATGAGCGACAGACGCGTATTCTTTAGATTTTAATAAACGATAATTTCATTATTATTTTCATTCATCCGGTTACCATGCAGACTCATTTGGTAAAATTATGTCAACGTGAACGAAAAACGCTTTTTAATTTTCACAAACAAATACTTCTTTGTCTCACAAACTATAAACATTTTTTTCTGATCGAACATATTAAATAAAATGCAGGAGACCCTATAAAATAATCTTTTTTTTCTTTACAAAAAAATCTCAAAAATTATCCATTTAGGGATTTAGATCGAAAACTCGTATTGCGTGTGAGAGTAGCACTATTGACTTCATATACTATAGATTTCATGCGAAAAACGAAGCTTGGGATAAGAATTGTGCGATTTGAATAGATATTCAATTTTATGTTCAGTTCTAAGCTTATTGCGACCTCAACAAATACTTTCTGGGGGTTTAAAATTGGTTTAATCCCTGTTTCACGTCTTTATATTCATAAAAGAACAGATTCGTGGTAAAAAAACGAAAATCAAGTTCTAATAATTTTTCGGCTAAAATTCAAGGGGTATACCTTAACGTTTTTTTCGGCCGAAAATCGAAAATCTAAAAATTGATTTTTTTTCAATATCGATCGAATCCAATAGACATAATAAATAGATTTCATGCGAAAAACGAAGCTTGGGATAAGAATTATGCGAAATTTGAGTAGATATTCAATTTTGTGTTCATTTCTAAACTAATTCCGACCACTAAAATACTTTCTGGGGGTTCAAAATTGGTTTAATGGCTGTTTCACGTCTTTATATTCATAAAAGATCACATTCGTGGTGAAAAAACGAAAATCGAGTTCTAAAAATTTTTCGGCCAAAATCCAAGGGGTATATCCAAGGGGTATACCTTGACGTTTTTTTTGACCAAAAATTGAAAGTCTGAAAACTGAATTTTTTTCTATATAGATCGAATCTAATAGACATAACAAATATGTTTCATACAAAAATCGAAGCATGGAATGAGAATTGTGCGATAGTTTAGTCGATATTCAATTTTTGGTCTATTTTATGTTCAGTTATAAACTTATTCCGGCCACAAAAATACTTTATAAGGGTTAAAAATTGGTTTAATACTTGTTTTAAGTCGTTGTGTTCATAAAAGGTCGGATTTGATGTAAAAAAATGAAAATTGATTTCTAAAAAAGCTTGGGATAAGGATTATGCGAAATTTGATCGATATTCAGTTTTATGTTCATTTCTAAGCTTTTTCCGACCATAAAAATACTTTCTAAGGGTTTAAAATTGGTTTAATGCTTGTTTCACATCTTTATATTCATAAAAGATCACATTCGTGGTGAAAAAACGAAAATCGAGTTCAAATAATTTTTCGGCTAAAATTCAAGGGGTATACCTTGACGTTTTTTTTGGATGAAAAACGAAAATCTGAAAACTGTATTTTTTTCAGTATAGATCGAATCTAATAGACATAACAAATAGGTTTCATGCGAAAAACGAGGCTTGGGATAAGAACTGTGCCATATTTTAATCGATATTCAATTTTATGTTCAGTTCTAAGCTTGTCCCGCCCACAAAAAATACTTTCTGGGGATCTAAATTGGTTTAATTACATGATTTAACTTGTTTTAAGCCTTTGTGTTGATTAAAGATCGGATCTGAGGTAAAAAAAATGAAAATTGATTTCTAAAAAAGCTTGGGATACGAATTATGCGAAATCTGATCGATATTCAATTTTATGCTCAGATCGAAACATATTCCGTCCAAAAAACTACTTTCTAGCGGTTTAAAATTGATTTAATGCTTGTTTTACGTCGTTTTGTTCATAAAAGAATGGATTCGTGGTAAAAAAAAGAAAATCGAGTTCTAAAAAATTTTCGGCTAAAACTTAAGGGGTATACCTTGACGTTTTTTTTGGCTGAAAATCGAAAATCTAAAAACTGTCTTTTTTTCAGCATAGATCGAATCTAATAGACATAACAAATAGGTTTCATGCGAAAAACGTAGCTTGGGATAAGAATTATGCGATATTTGAGTAGATATTCAATTTTGTGTTCATTTCTAAACTAATTCCGACCACTAAAATACTTTCTGGGGGTTCAAAATTGGTTTAATGGCTGTTTCACGTCTTTATATTCATAAAAGAACAGATTCGTGGTGAAAAAACGAAAATCAAGTTCAAATAATTTTTCGGCTAAAATTCAAGGGGTATACCTTGACGTTTTTTTTGGCTAAAAATCGAAAATATAAAAAAAATATTTTTTTTCACTATAAATCGATTCTAATAGATATAACATCTTAAAGCATATGATAATTAGTTTAATATTATTCAGTATTGATCTATTAATATTATTTCGAGTATCGGATGTGAAAATGCCTTCGAACATAATATTCTTCGCCCGTGTAACCTTTTGTACCGTTCCTCTCGTCTCTCGCGACTCTTGCATGTCTGAACGTACGATTTCACACAGTTTTATTGATTTTAAACAACGTGGATATCCATTGAACACACAATCGCTTTATAAATAGCACCTACGTCTATATTTATTTAATAAACAGTGTCTGTAAACCGAACCTCGTCTATTCTTGAAAATCGAGAACGCGCGCATTAAATTTAATTATCGTTTCTGTAACTAGACGTTCAAATAATAACGTCGAGCGTGTGTGTGTTTGCTCTGTAGTGACGATGATGATCTTATTAAAATACATATATCCATGTCAACAGTTCATAACTTGCGATATGTTTTCTGTTCGCACACCTGCACGCGTACACAGAGTGCGAAACGAATTAATTGCTGTTTATTTTTTATGATATGACGAGTTTATGTGTG
The DNA here is from genome assembly GCA_034766995.1 of Acanthacorydalis orientalis. Classification (NCBI taxonomy): domain Eukaryota; kingdom Metazoa; phylum Arthropoda; class Insecta; order Megaloptera; family Corydalidae; genus Acanthacorydalis; species Acanthacorydalis orientalis. The sequence continues at coordinate 42,099,622 of CM068319.1, read as the reverse complement.
CGCGTTAAAGTGCAATATGAAAATAAGCGAATCCGTGGGCTCGACTTCGAATTGGATAAGATTCATTCGTCATCGGTATTATTAGACGTAAAAATTGATTCGGTGCTTTTAAATTGAATCGATCTTAACTCTGTTTTCAATTGAAATAGTTTCTCGTCGTTTCAAGATTTCGAAGTTCCGACCAAAAACAATTATAGACACTATATATCTTGGCCAAGCAGTCGACATAACCTCACGAAAAAGTAGTGAACACGACAGTGTCTAAAAAGCAGTATACTTTTCTCATTCCGGTTGGAAAAAATGCTGCTGAAGCCGCGGGAATGATTTGTTGAGATGTCGTGTTCGATAATGACGCTCTGACTAGTCTTGTAGATTCAGAAAAAAATAAATCAAATTGCAAAAAGATTCAATTGATATTAAAGAATTCTATCCTTCACCGATATATAGATCAGGTGTTGAAATTTCGATCGGAATTTTAAACAGATCTAACTTACTCTCTCGATGTCGTAAGCGTTTATTAATTTCTGTAAAGATTTCAGATTCAATACTCAACAACAAATCGAGAAATCAGTAATTATTTCACTTCAAAACTAGTTTTCCTACATGTGTTGAAGAATTTCTAACAACAATTGCTATCAAGATGTCACAATTTGTTGTTAGTAGTGAATAAATAACATAGATTAAAATAACAAACTGTTTTATTTACTCTGTCATGAATTGTTTAAAAATAAACATGTTTTTTTGAACTGATCTGATAATGTATGGAAAATTAAAATATCAGAAAGTAATTAATACAACGACCATTACCCTTATTTTTATGTGATTTTTTTTCGGTAATGAATTTAAATAAATCATCGTACGAAGTGATAAAAAATCATATTTTTATAGCCATGTTTTCACAACGGTTCGAATACGTTTAAAATATCATCATATTATCAAACTTATAGTTCTGTTTTACGTACGATACACGTGGTTTATCACAGACTATACATCCATTTTTGAATTAATTGAATATGAATACGATTTTTCGAAAGCCACATCTCCGAGCGTAGCACCCGAACGAATACACTCGAACGTTAATAATAAAACGGTTCTGTACAACAAACGTCGACCCGATTCTGAGCTACAGGCGCGGCACACACACACACAGGCACGCAGACACAAAGTCTTTAATTATCTCAAAAAGCGGCCATAAAACATTCGTCAAAATACAACAAACGACAGCTTATGTTCGAAACGTCGTAACTTGTCAGACGACCGGCACAATGCGAGCGGTTTTAATATCGCCCTTTTTGCGAACAACGCGCACAACTACAAAAGTTTTTTCCGTTCGCCGTTTGTAATTGAACTCAATTAAATTTTATCCGATGTTGTTTTAATATTTGATATGCGGACCGAACATGTTTGAATGCCAAACAGTGAAAAGTCGAAATCTCGAGTCGAGATTTGTTCGGTTTCGAACGGAATGGCGGGCGAGCGAGCGAACGGACGGACGGGCGTGTTTCGCACTAAATGATTTATGCGTGCACGTGTAGTTTTTTGTATTGATTTGAGGTGAGGTTGAGGAAATATAGAAGAATGTCTGAAATAGAATGTTTTATAATGATGATGATGATAATAATATGCCTGCCCGAGATAAATCAGTCCAGTCGAATGAAGCTAACATTTCGTCTGCTCTTCGATTTGTCTCTTCCTGGAGACAAGGAGAACAGATACGGATCAAGCGAATTATTCGAAATGAATCAGGGTTTTATTTCCAGATGCTCACGATATGCTCATTTTTCTAAACATTGTCTTCATTACATTATAGTACTAACACTGTAGACAAAGATTCACTTGCATAAATGAATTATTATCTTTTGTATCTTAAGGATTTTTGGGTTGTAAAGCCGCGTCGATTTTGTATCTTGAGGTTTTTCTGTACTTGCACGCTCTGAGGATAATGATATCGCTATCGAAATGCACATTAGTTACAATCAATAATGATTTATTGAATATTTTTGAGCAGAAACATTATTTGGTGGTCCGTGGGAGGAAAAAAAATTCATTCGTGAAACAGTTTTCATTTCTTGATATTCATCATATTAAATTTCATGCGCTGTTTTTTTTTAAAAAAAATTAGAGAATTTAGACTTTATTGGGGATTTTTATTGGAACGAACCGTTATTCGGAATCGAAAAACCCAAGACTGACTCATGAACGACCCGTAACCCTCGTAGAGTGACTGTTTTGTGTGCAGCTTGAACTGGTGGTATCATTGGATCACCGGTCACCGGTGAAAGATTTCTCTGTACCTAAAATCAATGAAGAAGGTCTGCAGCACATGTGGTTTCGACATGACAGTTCCTGGTCGAATAAATTCAAAATTTGATCACATCGACTGGTCACGTCTTTCACTAGATTTTCTTCATTGGGGCTACTTAAAGGGAATGGTCTTACTCTAACAAGCCAGTAACAATTCAACAGCTTAACGACAACATTCGAAAAGAAATCGCTTAAGTAACATCAGAAATATGCGGAAAAATGTGATTGAAAGAGCTCGTACTTGTAGGGCGGCCAGAAGCAGCCATTCGGTCAATGTCGTCGTTCGTACTTAATGCCACGATCGTTTTAAAACGACCGACGAAGAAAAATAACTAAAAGTGTCTTATTTAAAAATTATCAAAAAACAAAATCGGCCATAGTTCATTCGAACATCCTGTATTTATTGTTCGTTTGTACACGACGACAAAACACATCAGATTACTGATACGTACACGTGTACAATGCGACAAGTGTACGGCACTCCGAATCCGTGCAAGTTAATTTTTCACCGTCAAGCGCCACACACACACACACACACACAGAGTGGATGCTGATTCTGTGCCGTCATTAGCGAAGTAGCAGATGCTCCGCTCGAAATTAGCCTGGGAAATTATTCCGTGTGTACGTTTCCTGTTTGAAGCCGGCACCCGACCATAGTTGCAATAGTTTATAGCGGCACTACAGGAAATACTTGAAGACTGTGTGTTTGTTTGTTGACGATTCGAGTGACGGCGAGTCGCGAGGACGGCGCGGAAGGTTAATCGGCGGAACTGCGAAAGTTTTCATAACGGTGGCGCGCGGCTCGACGGGACGACGGCGACGACGACGGTGCGCACCGTTGTGTGTAATTCGATTTTCATTACAATGGAGATTATTAAGCGGTATCGAAGCAACGAACTTATTGTGAAAAAGCCGTACACTTTTTTTCTTTCGTACGGAAGGAGGAACAGGACGAGTGCACAGACTCGACGATGTTTGCGTCCGTGTAGTTGTTTAGTACAATTATGTCGACAATTTTCCACTTGTTCGATTCGTTACACTCTAGTGGAACGGCAGAAGGAGAAGCGCATTGTTTTATGTCATAATTTGCAAAGCGGCTGAAACGTGTTCGATTCGAGTCTCGTTTTTTTTTCTTCGCCTGCAGAGATTCTAGATTCACTCGTGGATCCCGAGCGCTCGTGATGGTCTTTTCCTTTTTTTTAAAAAAAACACCGATAATAGATTTTAATCGGGTCAGTGTATTTGTTTTCAATTATTAAATTACATTTTATCAATTCAAGCCGATATTCTTTTTTGCGCAGGAATCCCAAATTTATCCAAGAGAAAAACAAAAAAAAAACGAGACAAACTATGAATTATTGAATAGTATTTTATATGTAATGAAACTAAAGTGAAAAATTACCAAAAAAAAAACAATAAAAGTTCTGTACACATCTAATATATATATATATATATATATATATATTAAAAATCTTCATTTGTTTATTAAAAAAAAATAATACATACTTATGTTCAAGATTACGAATGTGTATCTTCCATTGCGACAGTAAATTCAAGACGCCGATGAGGACCATTTTACAAAAACAACACATAGATGGGAAACATATGATCGACCTTGGCTCAATTCCTTTTAATTTCGTAATTAACGTCATGTACTCACTGTTAGACTCTATGTCAGAAATATTCAAATAGAATCATCGTTCGTAGCAGCTGTAATTGCTGTTATAAAAATAGATCCGTCGTTTATCTACAAAACAATGAGGAGAAAAAGAATTCACACCAGAAATTAAAACACGTACATATTTAAAACTTAATACATGAGTCATATTAATTCTTATGCACTGGAAATTGACCCGTTGATCTGTCGTTTATTGGTCGAACGCTTTAACGAACCACACTGCTTCGCTCAATTGAAGCAAATATGCGTCTCTGACGTTCGACCAGTATTTTAGGAAAATTGTCACTCGCATGTTTTGAATATAAATGTATTTATATATATATATATATATATATATATATATATATATATATATATATAATGTATGTATGTAAGCATGTGACATTTCTTATTAGTCAACGTCATGTGTATCGATAAACATCGTCGCCGGAACAATTTCTTATAGGTACCGTATGATTGATCGAACCCACAGATCTTAATTATACAGACGAAAAATAATGGCCTCGCATTGTGTATTATTTTTCAGCGAAATCGAAACGATTTGTTTTACTTATTAATTTTCATAAATACAAAGGCTGTCCTGTAATTCATATAAATTTGTTTGTTGCTGTATTTATATTCGTATAAAGATTACGCACGCGAGTATGTATTTATATTTGTATAATGTATGTACGGGTTGGAGTAACAGTAGTGTGTATGACATCGTATTTTAACATGGAACCGTTTTTGAAAGTTACGCCGTCATAAACTTCACAGTGAACTAAAAGCTTTTCATTTTTTCGCCGACGTCGGTAATGCTGAAAGTGTGTATGTTTGTAATTCGGCTCGTATTATTTGACCAGAAAAAATGCATGTTCTTGTCAAAATAAACGTAATTAGTATATTAAATTCTGTTTACGTGTTCTAATACAATTAATTCAATTACATAAGCTTATGTAATGGAGAGTATGGTACGTGCTGAGTGAACACACATGGCTTCAGGAAATGTGAAACTAGATGTTTTAGATTTGAATGACTTCTATATAGCGTCAAACGTTCAGAAAATCCGGCCTAAAAAATAAACAAAAACACAAGAAAATCATATGGCTATTTTTATAATTAGAAAAATTATTAAATATAGAAATGTCCAGTCTGTTTTTGTATCATAAAACACATTCTTAAGTTATGTTATTTCTCTTCGAGATCACCGTTCGAGTATTTTCTACAACCGGTTTCGTTGTTCGAAATCGTCAGGTAGATATGTACTTATTTAATGTTCCTAATCTGAGGTTACCTATATCAGAATGAAATCAGCACGATCTACCTTAAGATCTCAAGAAACGAAACCGGTTGTAAAAAATATTCAAACGGTGATCTGAAGGACAAGCAACACAAGTTCAAAATATCTAGGTACACAGGTATGCAACAAATTACATACAACGTATTATCTGATAATACAGTTTTACACTGTACCTTTATTTTACTTCAATAAATGATTTTCTTGTTCCATCCAATCCAATCATAAAAAAATTTCTAGTCTTCAAAAATGTTCTTTAAAACAGTATCGTGATATTTTTCTGTACCTTGCTGCTCTGAAGAAATGAGGGCGGAATCGAAATATGCATGACAATAATCAAAAATGATTAATTGAACGGATCGGAAGAAGGTTTTGTGAATTATAAGACGAAACAGGAATTCTATTTTGAAACATTATTTAATAGTCATTCAAATATAAGCGTGTGAAAAAATCAAACACAATAATTCACTTTTAATACTTTATTTTCATTGTGTATATTCTTACCTTATTAATCTGTCTTGTGATTACACAATATTAAACTGAGTAGACAGATTATAGCTTGTACAAGAATGTATAGGACGAATCATGTTTACGGATACATTATTCAAAGTCTCTTTTGTATTTTTTGCTGTTTGCTGAATATTGATGTGTGAAGTTTTTGTATGTGAGGTTGATTTGACTATCCATGCTCTTTAAAAATTCTTACAGAAAAAAATCAGTTGGAATAAGGTCTGGAGATCTTATTAGATTTATTTTTTAAAAAAAAAATCATCTGCCTATGAAACATAAACTCTTAATAAATCGATAAATTATTTGAATGAATTTCATTTACAACTCTTATCTTATTTAGAAACATTTTCAATATTTTATAAATGGATTTCGAGTAGATATTGTAGAACCACTGTTCTACTAATGCATTTTTCATACAGCTTTCTTGAAACTATTGATTATCGACGAATTAATATCATCCAGTAAACTCTTAATAATATTTTCTATTTTTCAGTGTATCCGATACACTTGGTTCTCTTAGAAATTATCTCATATGTTTTACTTGTTCTAGGAAGACTTTTTACACCATTCTTCTGTTAAAATTCCTCCTTTTATGATTTTATATTTTCTATTCCTAATGAAGTTTTTAGAAGAGAAGATTATTTTTTTAATGTTATAAATTTTTTAAAATTTAAAGATCTTTGAATATGAAAGAAATCAAGGAATTTTAATAACACACACATATTGTATATGATTGTGATACTTAGTGAACGCACTGTGTGATATTATTTTATAAAATGGAAAATTAAATATTTATCGTAAGTAATGAAAAAAATATTTTATATATATATATATATATATATTCAAGAATTTCAAATGTGAAACTCACTAATGGTTATTTGTAGTTTTTAAATAGAGACGAATGTTTTATTTTCTAGAAAAATATTTCGCTTGTAAATTCATAAAAAGTATAAATATACATACATACATACATATATATATATATATATATATATATATATATATATATATATATATATATAAATGTTTGTAGCTGTGTGCGCGCAATATAAATAATAAAAAAGAGCGAAGCAATCGTTTTTATGCTTGAGAAGATAGATATAATATAATGTAAATATAATAAATTATTAAGAAATTTCTTGATGGAGTAATTGAAAATTGTGATATTTGTTTTCTGTGTGGAAGCATGTACATTGGAGCATGAATAGGTTATGGATGGAATATTTGTATTTATATTTTTTTCGTTTTCGTTTCGAGAACGAGAGAGACATACTCCGGTGTGTGCGTACAGCGTACAAGATAAGAAAGTGGGATTAACGGAATTACAAATGGATTTTTTTTATTCAAACAGGTCACCTATGTTTAATGTTTGTTAATGGAATTTTTATGTGTGTGTGTGCATTTTTTATGACGCTGTTTGATGTTTTTTAATAAAATATATGAGATATCATTTCGATTCCACCCTTAAAATCGAATAAGATCTTTATCTCATTTGAGTGTCGAGAAAATTAATGATTGTTAAAATAAAAAAAAAACATCTGTATATGTGTAGTAAATTGTAAAAAAGTTTTCACAATAATAGTTTTGTGCCGTGGTTAAATTTTTCACGTTCATGTTCACAAATGAATGGCTACCCCAAACTAGACACTTTTTGTTCGATTGCAACATTAAAAATTTGTAGTGTTCGGGGTAGAGATTCGTTTGTTGAAATGTAAAAATCATCGCAATTATAGTTTTGGGATTGTGGTTAAAATCGCTTTCACAAATTAATCACTGCACATAAAAACATTTTTTTCATATCGAAATGTTCAACAAATGGTCAGTTTTTTTCGTGTCTCCACAATATGAAATTGAAATACACACACAATAAATCAAAATAAATAATAAGCATTTTTTATGATATGTAGAGTGGTTCATTTCTTTCCCAAATAAATTCCCTTTTACACCCTACAAACCATACACATTTTTTTCTGGTCATAAATGTTCAATGATAAATCATTACTGATCATTTTTGATTGTTACATATTTTTGATTATTTCGACGGTGATATATTTCGAAATCTGAACACAAGCTCCAAACTATAGAAAAATATCAATCCGATCAAATTGTACTTCGACATTTTGAAGACGATAGCATCGCAGTCGAAATACGCATAAGTAACAATCAAACATCATCAATAGTGATTTATTATTGAATATTTTTGATCAAAAAAATATTTTATGGTTTGTGGGATGTAAAATAATTCATTGGTGAAAGTTAATTTAGTCAGTGTCAGAGATGTGAATCATTTTTTCTTGTCTCTTAAGCTAGTACAAGGTGCGTCAGAGGACAGTCGTGCATCATTTCGGCGCACGCATTCTTGTAATCTTATTTGGAAATTTTCCATTACGCGTCTTTACATGTCTGATGGAATTCTTGCAATTTCTTCTTGAATTTTTAATTTAAGTTCAGGGACAGTGTGTGGACGATCAATATACGTCTTGCTCTTTATATAACTCCAAAGAAAATAATCATATTCCGTCAAATCTGTGGATCTAGCTGACACAAACAACATCTCCGTTCTTAGAAATAATATGGTACGAAAAGAGCGCCCTTACAGATATCTTAGCGGTATGACTAGTTACTCCATCTTGCTAAAACCGGTTAATTTGTGAAAATTGAATTAATTGTTAGTCAGAAATGATGTAATCAAGTCCTGGACTAAGGGTCGCAGCAACTCTATCATTGTTAATGTTTTCTGGTGTTCTTACAGTTCTACCGGACCCTTGATGTTTCGTATTTAACCAGTTTCCTCAAACTTCTGAACCCACCAGTTGATGGGATGAGCGGTGCTCAACGACACGGAACAATGATTGCGAAATAGCCCTTGTACAGTTATAGCAGACTCGCGATTTTTATAAAATGATTTCACAGCGAAAGCTCGTCGTGCACCGGATGATCACTGCTCCATATTCAATGAACAGCCGTAGATAATTAACAATGTATCTCTTAATTTTACCCTCTCACTCCAACGGTAAGTGAATAAGTCCGCTTTTAAAATTTCCCTCTCCACTGGCGCACCGCTTACTATAACATAAACGGTTTAGAAAGCAATCAGCATTTCAGTTTGTTTAAAAAAAGCATTGACGTATAAAAGTTTCTTAGATATCTAATGGATTAAATCATTACTGATTAGTTTTACCAACAAATAACACACAAAAAATACACATGATATAAAATTGTATTTATTACAATATATTTATATATTCGTGTCAAAAAATTACAGATTTATTTTCATTGGCCTCCTTAAATCACAAACACCGTACATTTTTCAAACGTACTTTGATGTCTTTGAAATTGGTTCTAGAAAGAAAACAAAATTAAATAAAATTACCGTTTCTGTAATAAAGAAAGTGTCGACGAAGTGTATAAATTGGAAATTAATATATATATATATATATATATATATACATATATGTATGAGGAAATACATATTTGCGTGTGCTATACCGAGTGTGATATGATTGATTATTTCGGTTTATTAAGTCAAGTGCAGACAGTATTAAAGCTCGAAACAAATATGAAACTTGAAAACAGTCATATATTAACTGTAACTAGTAGTAAAGATTGAAGAGTAACAAAATCGCTTATTTACAAACTCTCCGACACGTCTCGTTATAAGAAATATACATGTCTGAAAGTTTACAGCGATAAAATTATACTTGCGAGACGAAACCATTTATATTAGACGGTTAAGGGCGACGGCGGTCGACGGTGGCGGGAGGGCGTTAGTACAGAACACGATCATAAACAAACGCAGTCGAGTGGATTTTACTATTAATTAATTTAGAGATCAGCGAAGATGTCGAGCCAGTTCATTGAGATTAGTTCTGCGAAAAGAAGATCGGTTCATATATATTGTTCGGCTCGGCACGACGAATCAATCACTGGCGGATAATCGTTGATTGCTCTACTAATTTCAAACTGAATTAACATTTAATGGAGTTTGGAACATTTTATTGGTCTTCTTCGAGAACTATTTCACGTGAGGGGGAGATCGGATGCATCGATCAGCCATGATTCGGCCGATCCCATTTACGACGATGTGTTTTCTGTTCAGAAGAAAATATGTCGTTCGTTTCAAGCGATGTATGCTAATCGAAAAGGAGTTATTCGCAATCTCGTGTCGCACTTCTTCCATATCCGTCGTCGATGTTTTTTTCGTAAAAATTATAATTTTATCCTTTAATTATCGTACGAAATTAGTGCTCGTTTAAAATGTCGATAATTGTCAGCAGGGACGTCACTTCGTTATACTCGACTTGAAAAAAATATTTAATTACCGACTGACATGCTGTCAGCGTCACCGTGTAAATAAAGTAATGACGTCAATGCATTAATATCGTCGCTCGGGAGCTATTAATACATATTGTCTTATATAAAACCGTGTCTTGAACGAACGACAGGGAAACATAATCCTTGATCTGAAATTTCACTTGTGGCTGTCTTTCAATTATGCATAAATCATCTTTACACATACTTTATACCGGCTTTCTTGTACGGTTTTATCGATTTGACAAGCACTCTGAAACGAATACTATTCGATCGATTTAAAAGTAAAAATATACTGTAATTTTGGAAAAAAGTAATTTATAGATTTTTCTTGTACCTCGACACCCACGATAATGATGAAATTACCATAAAAATGCGCATAAGCCACAATCAAAAATAATCAATTACGATAGAAAATATTCTTATGACTTTAGAGGTGAAAAAAATTAATTTGTGAAAATTAAAATACACTTTCAGTATATTTATTTGCCGTAATTAATTCATTAAAAATATAAACCTTAAATTAAATATCAGTACGGTTATAAATTTAACGTTATTTTCCATTTAAACTCTTCTAGTGTTTATTTTCTACTGAATATCATACTTTCAAGTTATTTACGATTTTATTTTATTTTTTTATCTACTGAATGGTATTATTATTTCTATACGTTTTTTTATTGACATTTTTCCAGATTTATTCTGTTTTATTTACTCCGACTTCTGTTAACTTGTTGAACTGTTTAGACTAAAAAACAAGCCTATATAGAGAAGCTTATATACCAGAAAGGTTATTTTTTGACCCTGCCATCTACCTGCATTACTTGGCGAGTTTTAAAAGTGACTAGAGTTAAATTATCACTTTCTAGGCATACAGTTCTACTACAGACCAGAAATGATATTTGTATCATTTTAGAAACTCGTTTTATAATGTTTGTTTTTTTAGTTTCCAGAGTGATTGAGAATTAACGACAAAGATCATGGTCTATAATATTATTTGCTCAAACTATATATGTGCTTTTAAATCGTAAGGTTGACACTTCAAAACCATAAAACGACGAGAAAATATTTGAATCTGAACAGAGTTATTGATTGGTTCAATGTAAAGGCGTAGAATTAATTGTCACACCTAATAAATATCGAAGAGTTAATAAAAATTTTATACGCACAAACTGTTAGTATATGTTTGTGTGTGTGTGTGTGTGCGCGCGCTTATAACTCCGTTCATTATAAAAGCAATACAAGATTGAACGAACCTCAACTTCTGCCTTTTTTTTTTAAAAAAAAGAGTACGGAAAACTTCTCCGAACTAAGTTTTAATAGTACATGAACAAAGTGTTATTTTTCTTTCCGTGTAACTTAATTTCCCGATGTCTACGGAATGAAAAAGTTTATTCTTAACAGATATGGGTTTTCACGGTTAGAAAATGAGAATTATTACCATAAAAACGTGCGTACCTGTGTATACGTACGTATCTTTCTCTCTTTATATACATACGTACATACATATATATGTATATATATATATATATATATATATATATATATATATATATATATATATATAAAAGCGATGTAGTGATAAGTATGTGTGTGTGTTGTATGTGTGTAAACATTGCGTGTGTGGTGTGCTGTATAGAGAAATGTTTAAAATAAAAATTTTGCTTTGAACATAAAATACCGAGCGCAACATATATGTACATAAATCAATAAGATGTCGTATTATGTTACCAAAAGCACGAAGTTAAATAGTGTAATATTTTAAAAGCGGATGATTTACAGCGAATCAACTTACTAGTGACAGGTAATAAAATATTTAAAATGATATATACATTTTTCAATTACATTTTAGAATCGTCCACGTTTTGTACACACCTGCATTTATAATATACATTACTTACTTTTGTATATACAAATATATATATATATATATATATATATATATATATATATATAAATACATACATAAATACATACATAAATACATACATAAATATATACATAAATATATACATATATATATATATATATATATATATATATATATATATATATATATATATATATATATGTATAAATATGATCAAGTCTTTTACTCGTGAACTTTTATTCGAATGTGTTTTTGAAACATGATGATAAAATGAAAATTTATACTGTACTTAATATTCGTTATAGTCGACTATTAATTCAGTTTGTTTATCACGTTTTAATGAATGTGATATTATTTGAAAATACAGACTGACACTGTCGATAATTTTACCTAAATGGATGAATGAAGGTCTCGAATATCACAAATTTTTCCTTTATCAAAACTTTCATCTTCTTAATTATCAATAGCAGCCTATATCACAATATGGTTCTTACACTTTGCCTAAATTCACTTTCATAATTGATTTTTTTTTTGTTTTTCGTAAAAACAATGAATATTTTTCTGGTCAAAAATTTCAATAAATCATCATTTTCGATCGTTGTTCATATGCAGTTTTCAATAGTATCAAGATACTGAAAAATCTGTATATTTTTGAAACTAGCTCTTTCTTTCATTATTTTTTTTTGTAATCTATTAAGATTTATAGAACAAGATTTTTCTGTACACTATCTTTCTGACGATGACGGCATCGTTGTCATCAAATGAGTATAAACAATAATCAATGATGAAAAATGATAATTCATTTTTTGACCAGAGAGTTTTTTTGTGGTTTTCAGATTGACAAAAACAATCCATTGGAAAAAACAGTCTATATTTTTCCAATGTTGAAACTAGATGTTCTTCAATACTTTCTTTAAATATTTGTATTGAAATTTCTTTATCAATTACATTTTAGTTTTTGACTATGAAATGATAATCTAATCGTAAAGTTACAAATATTGTATTTAAAGCTTCAAGGTGCAAAAAATCTATATAATTAAATCTGTGTGTGTACAATGAACGATAATTATTGTAGATTTTAATAAGAAACATATTGTGACTTGAGTGTTATTGGCATGAATTAAATTCGTCCAATATTAAATACTTGCTTACAAATGCTTTTATATAAATGTTTTTCAATTATTTAAAACGAAATTTGAATTAAAAAAAATTCACAAACGAATCCTTTTCCATCCCACAAACAACAAAAAAAAAACTCTTTCAAAATATTCAATGAATCATTATTGATCATTTTTGATTGTGAATCAAACATGATTTGAACATTTTTTATAGTTTGTGAGTGAACAAAGGATACATTTATGAAAATGAATTTGAGTCGACGGGAGATATTGTTTCAATAATTGAAGATTGTAGTTATTTTTTTGAATTTAGATTCGTGTGAAATAGAGAGCGAATGACTGATTTATTTAGGCCACAAGATCATCGTATATCGATGTTATATAGAACAAAGATGTCTGACTCTACGTTCACTACCTGTACACGCATTTCGATCAAAATCTGGGGAAGAAACTGCACGGAGGCGCGCAGGTTGTCGCCACTCGCGACGACCTGAAAGTGGTTTTCTTTGCACGTCGTCGAATGGCGTTGTATAGAAATGAGACGACGTGTAAGGTTATATTGATTAGTGCGAATGAAGATTAATTTAGACCATTACATCACATGCTAAGCGAACGAAATATTGTCTTATTATATGATAGATATCTGCAGCTTCTGTGCGTACCTACACACTCGAGTCAGTGTGGAAGAAAAACGACACAATAGCGCTTTTACGTTCTACGATTCTTTCCTCTCACAATCGTAGACGCGTGACGCTCGCCGCTATCAGCTATTCTTATATGAAAATAGTTAATTCTATAGATGGAGCGCGTGATAGGTGGGAGTCGAGTTAATTTGATTTGTTTTTTCGTGTAATTCCATGTTTTCGACATCGAAAACTATTCATATATATATATATATATATATATATATATATATATATATATATATATATATATATACAAATCAAGATAATTATGTAATTCGTGGATTTTTCCATTCTGTGTATAAATGTGTATACGAAATATAATCGAAGAATAAAAATAGTAATAGAGATTTATACGAGGAAGTGGATTTCGCGTGTATCGTAAAATATATAGAAAATTATTTAATCGGAATAGGTGTTTCGCGTGCGGCTACGAAATATATTTAACGTGCCCGGTAACGTTAAAACAATAATTTCCAGTGCACCATTTATGCGTAGTTAATATATCGGAACGGATACGTGCCTGTGGAGTGAATACGCCTCGAATATCGACGGATCCGGGACGAGAACAGGGAGCGTGCGATCGGTGTATTAAATCGTCAGGATTGTTTAAAACGTTTCATAGCGATTTTATGAAAATGCAGTTCCGATACCAACCGAATCCACTTTCGTCACTGAATCATTTCTTCGTCGATAAGAACGTTTTCCGATCAAAAATGTTCAGTAAATCATTATTGATTCTTGCTTATACGCAGTTCGATGACTGTTGGATCGTCGTCAGAACGCCAAAGGGAAGAAAAATATGCGTCATTATTGATTGACCGAACATGTTTGATTAGAAAACATTTTTGTGGTCTATGCGGTGAATAGGAATTCGTTCGTACGTTCTAAGAAAGCATATTAGGCACATTTTGCTTTGGGAGTTTCATCAGGGCAACGACGCTGCAACTGCAGTGAAAAAAATGTAGGAAATGTATAGTTCAGATGTTATTAGTCTTAGTTAAGGACAAAGATGATTTCAACGATTTCCACACCGATCGGCCATCAAGATAATCAGATTTAGAGGGAATACTTCAAGATAAATGTTTATCCGAACAAGCCAGGAACGATTCAAAGCCTAAAAGAGAGTATTCGTTACGAAATCAAGAAATATGCAAAAATGTGATGAAAAATGTCATCGAAAGAGCCCGCTTTTATACAGCGACCACAGATGGCCATTCGGTCGATGTTATTTTCCATAGATAAAGTAAATTACATAAAAATATCAAACGTATTTCATTTCATGCAAGAACTACGAAAAAAATAACTGTAAACCTACCTTTAAAACATATTATACAAGAACTCTGTTCGATATATTCACACGGATGAAAGATATCTTTTGTCGCGAAGTTCGCATGAATTATAGGAATGATACCAGTTGGAATTTTCTTTATTTACTTGACAGTGAAACCAAACGAGGTTTTTTTTCCTTCGACGTGAGAATGTTTTCCCACATACGAATACAATAGCAATAATTATTATTATACGATGAAATATAAATGAAATACGGTCTGTCTTCTATCATCAGGAACAACAATTTAGTAAAGACATTAATAAAGTTCGGTTCGTGTAACGCGTTATAATGTAACAGCCGTTTTAATAAAACGCAGAGCATGAGGATAGCAGCACAACATATATTCGTTCTGAAAAGAAGATACTGTTCCGAATCGGACTGATGGAGGTTGGCACATCGCGATGGAAGCGAATTTAATTATGGATATTTATGTTGTTCCCTCTTACAAATTGACATATTTCTCTTGTTTGTGTGCACGTACACATAGTATATATATATATATATATATATATATATATATATATATATATATATGCGGATGGATGAGAATATGTGTTTATACATCCGAGCGTTTGAATTTATAATTGGCGTTGATGTAGAATGCGTTTGTGAATGAAATATATCGAATAAAATATAAATGCGCGCGTGTGTGTGTGTGTTTGTTCCTTTTTGAAGAGCAATGCATTAAACGTAATAGGTTTAATGGGCACGGTTAGTTTCACTTGTATTCCCACATGTTCGATAAATGTATCACGTTCTGTTTGCTTTCACGAGAGCAATATTCGTATTTGTTTATTGTAATAATATGAATTACTCTATTTACATACGTGTTTAAGTTGCGCGGACCGCCCTCAAGCCGTAGAAAGTGTATTTTTCGTTTGTGTTTGCTCGGACGACCGTTCGTTCGATCGTGCGGTTTTCGGAACGGAGCCGACAAAGATATGAATGGAATGAAAGATATTAATCGACGATTCGTTCGATGAACGGGAATCGGGAGCGAAAATCGTACGGTCAAGAGGTGAAAATGAATAGACGTTTTTATATCCTATTGTTTTTATAGTGAAGGGTTAGTGGTTAACGAAAGAGAATGTTGAAAATTGATTTTTTTTATTTTTTCTCGATTTGAATATTTTGTTTGTGAATATTTTAATAATTTTAGTACAATGAAATTTTCACGAAATTTTAAAAAATACTCTTCTATATAACCCTTATCTTAATAAATAACTTAGTCACTAATGCTTTTGTTGAAAAGGTGTACGAATTTGAAAAATTGAAGAAAAGAATGTATTTTTTCAGTCATTTGTGCGAGTGTGTGATGTTTATAAATGAGATAGGGGTTGTATAGAGTTTATTCTCATATATGTCTTTAGAAATTAAGAAACAATAAATGAATATTTTTATAAATAATTTATTTTCTTAATCCACAACCTATAAATATTTTTCTAATCAAAAATGTTCAGTTTATGATTGTTGTTCATTTTTGATTGTTGCTCATTCGCGTTTTGACAACATGTCAGTATCTACAGAGCGTTCAAATGAGATGAGGTAAGGAAGATAATAGATTCGTTGTTAAAATGATTATAAGGAACAATCAATAATGATTTATTGACGGTTTTCAAACGAAACTTTTTGTAGGTTTTGGAATGAGAAAATAATTCATTTATCAAAGTGAATTTAGCCACAGTACCAGAACTGTACTGAATGAACAATTTCCGCAAAATAGCTGCATACAGTTGCGAAACAAACATTACCGCGAATAAACAGTTTTGGACTAATCTGCCCCTTAACGAAATCAAAAAAATAAAAAAAAAACATAATTTAGTTTCTGGCATTGTGGTACAATTCATTTCCACAAATGCAATTTCTCTCCCACAAGTCACAAAAAATCCACCATTATCAAAATGAACAGTAATCAATTATTGAACATTTGAGTTTTTTTATACTGAGTGCAGAATCATTTATGAAATCACAAACAATCCCTCGTAAACTTTTTTTAAACTGTGTACTCTATTAGATATTTCAAAAAGTGCTATCTGTCACAAACTGAATTCGAAATGTAAATGTAATTTTAAAAATATGTGAAAACTAAACAACATTTCTATATTGTATTTTTCAGCATGCACTTTTATTTTAGTAACGTTTATCAAATTTTACACAAGAATAGTTCTGACACTGTAGCTAAATTCATTATTTTCGTTGTGGTTTGTGGAATGAAAAAAAATCATTTCTGAAATATTTCAATTTTGATTGTTATTTGTTCAATAACTGTATTCTTATAGTCTCATTAAAAATTACTTTGTTTATTAACTAGAAAATGATCTAAAAGAGGAAGTATATATATATATATATATATATATATATCAATGTATACAGAGGCAGGTATATGTTTTTGTCGAAACAGAGACCCATTTCACTCAATATACAAAGCAATAGTGACGTATTTAATAATTTACAGTGCACGTTCCGCATACGTATTGCTTTTTGAAAATGTTTAAACAACCGCAAAGAAATTGTCGTGCGACGACCGCGCCCGTCCACTTAAAAATTCGCTTTACTGTTAGCCCTTTAAAAATGTCCACCGTGTAGATTTTATATAAAGTGTGTCGGAAACATTGTGACGCTATTTCAACGTTAATTATAATTAATCAATTAATTGAAACGACGAATTACTTTCACTGGAATCGCACATAAACTCCTTTACTCATCATTTATTCAAAGGGAAAAAGTTTAGGACTCTATTCTTTCTTTCATCTATACTCCTGTGCATATATATATATATATGTATATATATATATATATATATATATATATATATACGGGATTTGGGAATTTAATTCCCGGATTGACGATGCAGTACTGGAGTTAAATGAAATTAAACCAAAAGTAAAGCACCATATAATAGCTGACAGTTTTATCAATAGAGGGTGTTGAAACAAAGATCAAACAGCTGTTAGTTTCCGCGCAAGAATCTAACACATACATCGTGTTTCTGTCAATCGTCATGGAGTAACGAGTGAATATTCAATTTTGCTGTAAATTAAGGAAAACTGAAACAGAAACTTATATATTGAAAAATGTACAAGGTGATCACGCTTTAAGACTTACTAGTGTATTTGAATAGTTTGTTATTGACGTGATGATGTTTAAAATGACGCTAGAATCGGACGTCCGTCGCTCTCTCTCGAAATGTAGATTCGATCGCAAAATCTCGTGAAATAATGGCAAAAAATCGCCTGATGACCGCCCGAATGGTAGAGGTTGAGTATCAATAAGGCGACAATTCGACAAATCTTACATGGAGGTTTAGAAAAAAAGAAAGGTCTATGTCAAGTTCGTCCCGAGAAAAAACAGGAAGAGTTACATCGTACTCGGACTTCGTTCAGATTTGTCACTACAATGCAAATTTTCTTAACTAAATTATCGCTGGCGATGAGTGAACCTGCTGATTCTGCACTGACTGTGAAGTTATTTCGAGTGGGAGGTAAATCATCGATCTTGTTCACCTGTCTTGGCACCAGCAGGCCTTTCTCTCTTTCCTAAAGTGAAAACTATTCTAAAAAGGAAACGATTTCAGGACGTAGAAGATATTAAGAAAAATGTAATCGCAGAATTGAAAGCAGTTTCTTTGACCGCCTTTCCAATTGTTTTGAAAAACTTTTAGAACGTCACAGTAAGTGTATTCAAGTAATGTCGAGTATATTTTGAATAAATATCAAACATTATTCGTGTTTCTTTTCATTGTGCTAATCCAGGAATAATATATAAATTGCCAAACCTCGTATATATATATATATATATATATATATATATATATATATATATATATATATATATATATATATATATATATATTCTCTTGGTGCTCTTACATCACATTCAACACACAGAAGTCAATAATATGGTTATATTTTTGTTACATCCTATCGAGTTTCCTTCCTTTATATCACTGTATGTAATTCTTTTTAATTAACCATCCAGGTTGAGCAAAATCATATTTCATTTGTGTCATGTATATAATTTGATAATTATATATATATATATATATATATATATATACAAGTATGTATGTGGTGAGAACTCTTTCATGTATCAGATTGCATATCGGTCTTACACTTTTGTTTTCAAAACGCGGTTCGTCGACCGACGGTATTCGGTATCGTCTCCGTCTCGTCCTCCACTTCTCCTCGTCGTTGGTCCTGGCCGCCACCCGGTGAGAAAGTGGATCCGCACCATCAATACAATACCCATAATTAGAATCACGACTGAAGCAACGGCTCCGGCATGTTTGAAGCTGGAGCGTTATATTTACTACTTCATTCGTCAAGCATGTCGACGGGTCCTTTCTCTTGTTTGTATTCGACATTGAATTTTTTTTTGTACGTTGTTCTATCTGTAAATAAAAGATTATATTTATATATGTATACATTGAATATATTATGAAACAATTATCTAGATCAAACATTATACATGAAATGAAACACTAAATCTGTTCTTAAAAAAATATTTATTTTCTCTAGATAGATAAATATATGCGTCCGAAATAGAAATGTGTTCGAATCTTATTCGAAACGAAGAATAAAAAACTAATTCAGAATTATTAATAGAAAAATCATTCGTAAGTGAATGCTGTGTACAGTTTCGTCTGTGTGTGAACATAGATAAACGAATGGAAACGTATATTCTTGTAACTATAAACAAGTAATTTTATTGCAAAGATCAGAAACTGTTTCTGCATGGAAATAAATCTATCTTTTTGATAAATATTCGTGTATGTCTGTCAGGTACATTTTGTGGTATTTTAATATCTTTTTAATAATGTCTGACTTCTTGTAGTATTATTGATGAACTTGTTTATTCTTTTACTGATATACTATAAGATAATCATTAATTTTTACGTCGTCTATCAAGATTTATTTTTACTTCTGTATAGTAATAACTTATGTTTCTCTGCATATATATATATATATATATATATATATATATATATATATATATATATATATATATATATACACATATGTATGTAGTAAATAATCATCGTGACTTATAGGGTGGGGAAAAAATGAATTCATTTGTGAAACTGCATTTAACCAATGTAGAACTCTGTTCTGAAATAATTATCGATTATAAATTAAATATGTTTTTTCTTTATTTTCAGGTATGGACGTTTTTTGGGTACACGTTTATTCGTTGTCTCGAGTTATTGAGAATATAGTAGGTATGTTTGTTAATTTTTCTATTCATATATATATATATATATATATATATATATATATATATATATATATATATATATGTATATATATATATATGTATATATATATATATATATATATACATATATATATGTAAATGAATCATAGTTTTAATATAAGAGCAACGTTCATAAATTTCAAATAAGCACTTTCTTACTGGAAATCATAAAACGATGCCATCTCCATAAACTGTATGAAATTAAGTGTACCGGTAAACCGCGACCGTAAAATTTATAATCCATTCAAACAAAGGATTCATCTTTATGTCTCTGTGTGCGGTTTAGAACGTCATTTCCTGATTTTATATTAACTAACACTTCGTCGCACAAAAACCGAAAATCTTTCAAAAAAAAAAAGAAAAACAACAAGTGATTTCACGAAACCGATATACGCTTATATGGAATAGATGCCAGTCGGTCTTTGTGTTCCTATTAAAAAAAAGATCCACCGATTTCGTCGCCACCACTCCTTTTATGTCGAACCTGTTCGTCGGTGTGTCTTTTTTCGAGCGACGTCTGGAATCTCGTTCAAGTTTATTCGTGTTTGTTTTCAACGTTCACTGGGTAACTGTGCAAAGCAAAAAGTAGATCGGCTTCTTCGTTGTATCGCGCGGGAACCGCGAAAGTTGCGAACGTAAAATATTGAAATTATGTACGGTCGGACAGGAAAAAAAAGAACACGGCGACGGGAACTAATAGACTGTGCGAGTGTGAAACGTAGAAAGTGACTAAAATAGTCTCGGCCGAGAATTGATGTGAATATGTCAGTAGTTCGTCAGTGATTTAATGGGTTCGAGTTTTATGCGATTTCGGTGCCTTTTTTTGTAAAACGAAATGTAAAATTCACCCGAGG
Source organism: Acanthacorydalis orientalis (assembly GCA_034766995.1). NCBI lineage: Eukaryota > Metazoa > Arthropoda > Insecta > Megaloptera > Corydalidae > Acanthacorydalis > Acanthacorydalis orientalis. The sequence goes on along the minus strand of CM068319.1, from coordinate 42,078,435 downwards.
CGCTCTGTGTAATAACGGTCGAGCGTTTTTTTCTGATTGAAACGTTTTGTTTATGGTGTATTTTTAGATTTTACGCAATTAGAATTGGCAGTTCTCTTAAACAAAGCAAGTGACGTGTAACGGTTTTTAATGACAGCTTTACAATACACAACTGAACATATAATGAATTATTAATACGGTTTTATAGGAAAAAAAACACTTTTAATATATTTTTTTTGAAAATAGAATTATCAATATGTTGAATAAATATGAAATTGATGAAAAAGTTTGTTCGTTCTTCTCCACGATTGGCTTTTACACTAATTAACAATCATTCAGTTCATTCGAAACATCATTAGCTTGACTTTAGTAATAAACACTTCGACGTGTCTCAGGTATAAAATCGTTAATATTTACTAGTTCACACTCACGTAATCGTTTTTTGGAAAATGATGATATTAAAAAGAACAGTCATGAATATGCCATATCAGAGGCTATTAACAACCGCCTAAACTTCTTTCTCGTGGAAAGTCAAGTCGAATTATTGTCGTACGAAATTATAAAAATTATCTGAAATGTGGGAAGAAATTATATAAAATGATGGTACTTCGTTTCAATAATGAATACTTTACTTTCACCTTAGCCTGATTAAAAAAAAAAGTTCTAGCTGAAATGTTCAGTGTATCATTATTGATCATTGTTGCTGTTTCAACATGTTTCGAGTATAAACTCTTTAAGATTTCTTAATTTATCGACTCAGTTTTGAAAAAATGATCAATTAAGATAAATTACTTCTGCGGTTTTAAGATCGAAAAAGAATTCATTTGTGGAAATGAGATTAGATACAGTGTCACAACTGTATTGTGAATGTTACTTTATCGAACAGAATTATTTTTAAATAAAGAAAAAAAAACATTTAGTATTTCCGTTAGAAAAACGAACAAACTTTTCGATCAACCTGATATAAACAGATAAATATTTGAATATATGAAAGATTTATTATAAGAAAAAGAATAATTTCAAAACGTATTTCTAGAAAACACAAATGAATTATGGAATTAAAAATTCATTAAATATTTATTTTGAAGAATCATCATGTGTGGGTGTTTTAATAAGAAAACAATTCTGGATGTGTTTCGAATATAAATAAAATAAACGTAGAGTTTCGTACAGTGGAATTATTCCGTTGCTTTAAAAAAATTATTATTCTCTACTTTTCGAAGAATTCAATTGGATAAATTTATTAAAAGAATTTCATACGTTGCGAAGTTCAGATAAAATCTTATCACGAGTGAAATAAATTTATAAGAAGACAGAAATGTTTTTTCGATCGATTATTAAATCGTCGACAAATAATTCAATGTTCTAAGATCGACTGAAACAACGTTTTTTTTATAATCTCCAAATATAATATCCCACACAATGGATACGTCGTAAATATATATATATATATATATATATATATATATATATATATATATATATACACTATAAAAAATCAATTTGTACTTTTATTGTGCTTTTTTTCGGTAGAGTGTTTTAAACAAAATCGACATTTATAATTTTTTATAGCCGAATCGGCTTGCGTACTGGAAATATCGACCGAAATAAAAGATATAAAATATTAAATCCACAATTCAGCAGGAATATGGATTCGATGTTATCGGGATAAAATGTATTTGTTCAGTTAATAGTTAGTAGGTTTCGTATAGAGCAAATAAAAAATATGTATATGAAAATGATAGAGCATAAAAAGGCCATCGTTTTATTTTATTGTTCACCTTATACGATTCGACGATGCGGAGGATTCTAATCGACGATCGCTTTTAAAATCAGACTTTTTTAGGTTAATCACGAATAGATAAGATCGACGTTGTTGTTATTGTAATTTTTACTTTTAGAATTTTGATCGTGTATCATATTAGAAATATTAGATGTGAAAATTAATTCTGTGCCTTTAAACTGAATTAATCATAACTGTGTTTTAAATTAAAATATTTTCTCGTTGACATAGGAGTTCTTTATATATTTTGGCCAAGCAGTTGGTATAACCTTACAAAACAGTAATGAACACGATGGTGTCCGAAAAGCAGCTTATTAGGTAATGCATACTTTTTGCATCACAATTGAAAAAAATGATAACGAAGCCGCGCAAATAATTTGTTCAGCTTTGTTGTGACGCACACCATGTAAAAAATGCTGAAACAGTGGAAGAGGTCTGAAAACGCATTATGACTTCATCGACTCAAAGCCAACATTTTTTTATCGACAAGGAATTCGTCAGACACATGAAGCAAAGTTATACAAAATAGTGGAGGACATTTTGAGGATTGAAATCTATTCCATCTATCCATATTCTATCTTTCACTAAACATTCATTTTCTTTAAAAAAGGCACGAAATTAATATGTAATGATTTTAATACAACTTCGAAAAAAATATTTCAGTTTTATATATTAGACACACAGTGGATCCAATGTTGCTCGTTTTTATAAATGAACTATTTTTTCATCCCACAACCTACAAAATACTTTTCTAGTCAAAAATGTTGAATGAATAATTATTAATTGTTGCTTATTCGCATTACGATGTCGTTTTTATTGTCTCCAGAGGGTCGAGGAATAGAAATATCTTTAATTGATTTATATTAATTCGTAGATCAATAATGATTTACTGAACATGTTGACCGGAAAAAAAATAGTCAATGACATACCTGTATTGTAGTTATTTCCTGGTAAATGAAATCACAGTAACTTAAAATCTTTACTATTAGTAAAAATGTCAAATTAGATCATTCACATTCAATACACGAAGTACAGCTCTTTGGCCCATTTTCACAAGTTCATTACCATCAATCTATTATCATTATCCGGGCTTTCAGATTTTGTTTTTTAAATATTTTATTTAACTATTAAGTCTCCAGATAAGCAGTTTAACAGTCGAACCATTTCAATCATTCTTTTTCTAACTGCTATTTAATTGCTATTATTTTTCCATTAATTTTATAAAAGGGAATCACGTTTTAAACTCATTCTACTATTTGTATTAATAATGTGTAACTATAAATAGTAAGACCAGATTCATTTCTGAAACATTCTCGATTAGTTGACTTTTGATCCAACCTTATATATATATATATATATATATATAAAGTTGTGCTCGTGTATTTATGTGTATGAGAAAAAGAAAAAAAATGCGCAGAGGAAGAGAATATAAAAACAGAATGGTGATCCATAATGAAGACTGCCTTACGTCGACACGTTATTATCCACTCTTTATCACAGAACAAAATACGTATCTCGGCAAATTATATACGATCAAAAAAAAAACGATGAAAAGTAATCTCGGTTCGCTTCAATCTCAGGTTGCAACAAAATCAAAATCCCATTCCGACGACCTCATTATTTATCGTGATCCGTTCTCGTGATCCAGATGCAACGCCGCTCGTCACACACACACACTGTAAGATTCTCTACAGGGGCAGAGCATCAACATCGCGCGGCGTGGCATGTCTGCAGTAAATCACAACAGGAACTATAATAGCTCCGCGTACATACATACATGTACGGATTCTTCTATATCCAATGGATACACATACATATACAAGTGTGTATATATATATATATATATATATATATATATATATATATATATATGTGTAATACGTATACGAGAGGTATGTGATGTGGAAGCGAACGGATTGAGTTCGAACTACGGTTACGGAATATGCGTGCGCGGCATCGCCGCACGTGTGTGTATGTTTGTGTGTTGTGTGCATAACGTGTACGTTTTGTATTGAAACATGTGCCGGAAGTATTTTTCTTTTACATACGGCTAATTATTACCGAAGAGGAGAGGTCGTCTCGGTGGTAGTTTATGAATCGAATGCCCTGGATTACGTGTGTTCGACGTGGAAGTTAATTTTAATAGAAAATGTTCATCATGCAGATTATAAAGTTTCTAGAGGAAAATAATATATGCTTTTTCGTTACTGTTAAAACATTTCAAACCGTTGAGGTACAAAAAAAATACGAATAAAGTGTAGAGAAAAACGAATTATCTTTACTGTAGAGTTTCAGAGATGACTGAATTGCAATCAGAACGTCCACAAGCTCGATAATAGATTTTTGAATATTTTTAACTACAAATATTTTGTCAGTTGATGAAGGAGCTGAATTCTGTAGCTGCCAAAAACTATAATCGTACTTTTTGTAATGTCAAAGCGATAGAGTCATTAATTACAAATTTTTTCGAGAGATAATAAGTAAAAAGCACATAACAACATAACAGTTACATTTATTTTTATTAAAGTCATTCGTATTTAATGTCTCATTTCAATGAATTATATATAGTGTCGACTTAGCAATTAAAAATTCAATAAGTACTAGGTGTACGAATAACTTCAGTGCCTTTTGTATAGAAAATGAATGCTTACGAAAAAATGGAATACAATTTAATACTCAAAATATCCCCCCCCATATTATTTATAAATTTGCTCGGGTAACGGACGAGCCTGTTTTTGAAAAAAATATAGCGGCTTTGTGTTGATGGAGTCCTAGAAGGCACAGAATTGTTTTTGTTATCTGTATCTAGTATATTACAAAATTGTAATATAAAAGAATGAGTTGTTTTCACAAATAATTATAAAATTTTTTTAAATTGAAATTCGAGCTTTATAAAATTTTCTTAGTTTTACATATAATCATACCTTTCTCTTATAATGTTGTGCTGTGTTTCGAAACTTTGTCAAATAATGAAATTGGTTTTGAAAAGCTAGTATAAATTTTTCAATTTAAATGATATTGTTTTTTGTACTTAAATATTTGTGTTTCAGACTGGGTTATCTACTTTAATATTGATTGTGTTGTGTTCTTTGTATAAAAGCACGGTGGTAAACAAGGAACTATTTAATTATTCAGAAAGAAACATCTTAATAAAGCTCACATTTTCAATATATTTTTATACGGGGAAAATAAGTCTGACACGTATCCTGTTTGTTCTTTTTTCCTATAATAATTACTGTTTTTTTTTAAAAAAACAATATTATGCTACAGATTTAGGTAAGCGAGCGGGCGTACACGCGTGTGTGTATGTGCGTGCTCTGCGTATTAAAAATTCATTTAGTTTTTTTTTTTGGTACCAAATTCGTTCCGTCATAAAATCAATAACCGACCGTTCGTTCACTACTAATAGAACGAACTGACATGTAAACACAGGACATGGGCAGTTCATAAACCTCATAATTAAATGCAATCGCCAATATCGCTATCAAGTTTCATATCGGCACCGGTACAGGAAAAAAAACGACATGCCCGGCAATGTACCTCCACGTATCTTTCTATCAATTTGTTTCACTAGCGCCACATAACAAGAAAAAAACTAGTTTAGCCTTGACGAAATATCTATTCCGAGAAGACAATAATTACAGCATCGTTCACAAAGGCACGCTGCGCTACGAGTGAATAAATAATATAAAAACATGCACGCAGACATTGAAAGTTCGCTTGTGGTCGACTAAAAATAGACAGCGCCGAACCGCTTCGAACGCGATGACAGTGGAAAATGTGTGTTTGCAGTTCAGCCTCGCTCGCACGAAGTTCAAGGGATCTCTGAACAGATAGATCGTCCGTTTGTTATTAAAATAAAAAAAAATAATAATCACAAAAAATCCGCAAGTATTCACGAATAGCCTTCGTGCTATGATATAATGCTCATATAATTTCTGATGAATTCCATGTCGGGCACAGTCGTCGGATTGATGTGAAACAACACTGGTGCTCGCTTTTATTCGGAAACAGCGGCGGACGGACGTGCAATTGACTGTTGTTTACATTTCACTTCGTATCGTTTCATTACGTTTCTCTATCAGCTCGTCGAAAACAATAATGCTTGTGAAAAATTCACAGTAAAATAGTTCGTAATCGTACACGTTTATTAAAAATATGTGAAATGTACTGCAGTGACAGATGAAACTATGGGCACAGCTGTAATTTTAAAAAAAAAACGATTGTAATTTATACACCTCTTAACCATATGAAGATACATATATTTTGAAACTGGAGATAATTCATTTCTTCAGTTGAATCGCTTCTTATAAACCCTACAAACCGGGTTTTCTAATAAAAAAAATATTATCAGTTAGTCGCAAAACAGTTCTCATATTGTGACTAAATTCACTTCGACAAATGAATTTTCTTTTCATCCCATAAACCACGAAAAATATTAAATAAATTATTATTGATTATTTTCGATTATCATTTATGCGAATTTAGATGACAACGCTATCATACTCAGTGCACTACGATACAGTATTCAATTTTTTAAATATTGTTTGTGTACCGATACATTTATCGATAGAGATATTTGATAGAATTTATTTAGTTTAATGTGCTTGTTGTATTAACTTTTTCTTAAATAAAATCCTTCTAAGTTTTCATCTCGATACATACAAAAATAGTAAATTTGTAAACTTGCATTCTTGAAACATTTACAAAGCAATAAAACAGTAAATTCGAATTATAGATTTTTAACGCAGATTACAGAACGATACTAGAAGGGTTAGTTATAAAAATATAAAAAATTACTACTGTATTACAACAAGTGATACTCGTTTACTCATCTCACTCATACATATAATTTTATTAACAGAAATGAAATGTGCTAATATTTGTATGCGGCGCTGTATATCTTTTTTCATCCAAATACCTACCCTTAGTTTCGTACCATTAACAAGAATGACTCACATGTTTATCAGATGAGATATATTTAGACCTTCTAAACAGGTCTCTTCAGACGTACCGATATTTACCTGTTTTCCGGTTTGTGTATTTATTAAGGAGACGGTCGTTTTTTTTCAAGTGAATTGATTGTTAGATATCTGCACGGTTTTAACTAACTGACGTTTTCGACTGATATCGATGACATAAATATTAATGTCTTGTTTGTGCCGATTGTGTGAGTCGTTTATCTTATACATTAATTGTCAACGGATTTAAAAATTGTACCTGGTATATAATTTGTTAAACTATGAACTTTAGTTTTGATTTATATCTACTGTTATTAGTTTTATGTCTAGTAGTTTTTGGTTCTTGAATAATTAAATTTTATTTTGTAAATTAAAAAACGGACATTATTTGAGCAATAATTAATTTTATTATTAGTGAAGTTTAATTATAAGCTTATATAGAATTAGCTAATTGTAAACGAAGTCTACTAATTGTAATATTGTTGTAGTTAAAAGAGAATCAGTTGTTTGGTGGGAAGATAATTGTATTAATTCTTTGTGTGTGACATTAAAATATAATTTCACGTAGTTATAAATTCTCTTACATATTCGAAATGTAAACAAATTGGACATTATTATATTCGAGAATTTAAGGTGATTAAAATGACATTTACATTGAACGTGATAAATTGTTTTCTACACAAATAATTTATTTTATGTAACGTTTAGTGTATTTTCTTTCTTGGAAAAAAAAAACGAAAATAGAACACGACGAAATTTCGAAACGGCGTTCGGAAAAAAACCGTTATTATTAAATTATGAATTGAAAAACGTAACGTCGGGACGAATTCGCGTCTAATCTTCCACGTTTTATTTTTATCGTGTCAATTCGAACAGGAAAAAGACAGAATGCTGTTATACGATTTCGCGGATAACAGAATGTGAATGGAATTTGGCACAAATTTTCGTTACTGTATCAATGATTGTTCACTGACAGGTGTGGGTGTGATGTTCGCACGTCCTTGTCGCGATGCCAAATCCACATTCAATGAAATACCGACGATGTTTGTAAATGTTATTGTATTTTTTTCCAGAAATATCGCGAAAAAAGAATTATGTAGTTGATCGGTCGACGGGTTTGTTTATCGATCGTTTATGATTTCTTGAACGGATTTGAGAAAAGAAACTGTTTAGTCACAAATAGAAGGATCTGTAATGTATAAGAAACATTGATAGATCTTTTTAATTTTTATACAGTCCGTTAATGTTCGAGTGTTGAAAAAATAATGTTAAGAATGTATAAATAAACACACGTTCTCGCTTATACATTTTTAATATTTTTTTAGTATTCTTTTCAGTAAAAATTACTGAAGTTGCTCGTTATTATTGCTTTATAAATGATGATTGTTTTCAATTGGAAAATTTTATATATATATATATATTTTATAATTACATTTACAATCAAGTTTTGCAAAATTACAAGTGACTTCGACTACCTTTAACCGTACTGGTATCAAACGAACGTTTTAAACAATTATAATTGAATTTCATTTATAAATTCTTTTATATATATATATAACTCGATGACATTATGTTATTTTCCTCACATGTTTGAATATAATACCTTGGAGAGCAGAAATTTCAGTTCAATGAAAAAGTGACAAATGATGTCCTCTGGTGACTGAAAGTCGACCAAAGTAACAACTTTCCGATAGATGAAACAAGTGTGTTTTAAAAGAACGGGGTATTTTTGATAGATGGTTTTTAAAGTTTATCGTTCAAATTTATACACACACTCCGGCATATATATATATATATATATATATATATATATATATATATATATATATATATATATATATATATATATATATATATATATGTATATATATAACGTTCGTGTCCCCGAGGAAAAAGGATATATTATTGAATAAATAATCAATGGAGAGTTTTTTATTTATAACTTGTACAAATAAAACGTTTCTTTAATGTGAACGACGAGATGTAAGAGTGAAAGACTGATTTTTTCCTAAGTCTTTTTTTATCATAACAGATAGATTATGATTAATTTGGTATTCAGTTCATTTTTTCGAGTTATCTTTATAGAATAGCGTGTTATTGAAAAAATAGCATAATTCTGTATGAATATTAATAAAATTCAAGTCATATTTTTTAATCTAAATCTGATTACAGTAATAATTCAAAGTTTTTGCTGGGAAACTTTAAGAGTAATCTTTTTTAAGAACTGTTTCAATTGATTTCTGATTATTAACGATCGATTTATACTTTTTCGTTTCAATATATTTAGTTTAAGAGAACAAGAATGGTTTATTAACATAATAAAGTATCGTGGAAAATGAAATCGACAGATATGTTGGTAAATTTTAGTGTTTTTCGTGGATATTGAGGACAGTATGATGGTAGACTCGAATCGCCGTGGAGTTTTTTTATATTATTTAATAGACTTATTTCAGATTTTATATCTAAAAATTATAACTAATATATATATATATATATATATATATATATATATATATATTAGAAAATGAAAATAAATTTAATGTTTATATTAGGAAAATGTGAACGTAATCACGGATGAAAAATTCTATTACATAACTAGATATTTGCGTGTCGCTCCCAAATTATGTAGTCTATTTTTAAAACACGCTCTTATCATTTTATTTATTAGTTTCCTGTATATATATATATATATATATATATATATATATATATATATATATATATATATATGTATGTATATAATTTCAATCAGACAGCCGATGTATCATCATTCGGTTGTTAGTGTTTTCCCACCGTTCGGAGGAACGTCTGTGAACAGACAACAGGCCAACATTCTGTGATTTGCGTGCCACGTACTGCCTGCGCCCGCCGAAATAACACCGATTTCTATCTGTATAAATGATTCGTTGTGTTTTGGAAGAAGTATGCTTCGCCGAACGAAAATAGACAGGTCGATCGGTGGCGCACGCCGAACGACATAAATGACACATCAACGGATCCGGTGAAAATCGTACCGATACCACCGGGTGGGTAGTCGTGGTTCCGCGTTCCACATCTGTTGTGCTCTCTGCAGAATCTGTTCGATCGAGTCAGACGTTCAGATGTGTGTGAAGTTGTTCAGCAATGTCTATTTTGTCAGTGAAATAATTTGTTCTATATGTGTCAATCGTTGGACAGCGGATGAAAGATTTATTCAAAACTGATGTATTTGTCTGGAGAGGTTGTTTTACGATCGTTTTTAAAACATGTAAATATATGGCGATTTGTTATTGCTGTACCGGAATTCGATGAAGTCGTAGGGTGGAAAAATGAAATTGGACGTACAGAAAAATCAAATGTAAGAAAATATTCAATCAAAGTACAAACGAATCGATTTAGACACTTTTCTTAGTATTTATCTCGTTAGTACGTGGCTTTTTGGAGATGTCTTTTACATTGCTGTTTGGACGAGAAATCGCCGAAGTGCTTAAAGAAAAGCGGTGACAGGTCTGGGGAATGAAGTACATGAGGAAGAATCTCGAGTCTCGATTCGTTTAATTTCTGACGTGTCGCTTGTTGATTCATTCAGATAGACATTGTTATGAGAAACAGTAGAATCCGTTCGATCGGGCAGACATGAAAACTAGAACTATTAGATGCCAATTTTTAGCTTGCAACGAGAACGCTTTGAAGAAATCGCGTCCGGATATAGAAATTCCAATTGCAGTCACTGTCAATGTTTATTTTACTCGCGAGACATGTCGAGACTCGAATCGTGTACTTGCAATCCGCCGCATAATTGTTGATTCGCGTGAACGCGCACAGACCGAATTGTTATTAATGATCATTCGAAATATAAGCATATGTAAATAATATCGTATAATTGTAACACTTGTTACGAAACATGTAAAACGCAACACCCCAATTATTTAACATTTCCGTGCACTTTGACTATAGATAATTTAAACTGTGATTAATAACGAGGCTGTGCATTCAACTAGGGTGTACAGCAGCCCGCCTTTTTAGCGCTATCTCTCATTTAATTTATTATGTACAAAAGGTCATGGTGTGTGAGGTCCCTAGCCGTGGGGCGCGATCACAGTCTAGGCACTTACTTACCGCGGCTCACGGTTACTTTGCACTCGTTCACTGTGATTGTGTGTACGCTGTGTATTAAAAACGAGTATTAATTATCTTCACACACACACACACACAAACACTTTACGAATACACAGGCATCGCGGTACAAGTGTACTGTGTCAAAGATGCTCTGAAACATGTTTTTCTTCGAGACATTGCATTCGGTTCGGTGCATTTAATTCATACGAATGCGGAAATTAACGTTTATAAACACACGTTATTAATTTATATTCTTTTCCCAACTAAGATTTATTCAAATTTGATGTTAAGATTAGAAATGCTTTGTAATAGATTTCATGTTTGTAAGAATTCAGAAATGTTTAGATAGGTTTTAAGGTTAATTCAGCTTAGCGAATCGAATCATATTTTAAAATCGGATATTAATAATTAGTTTCGGTTCGAAAAAGATAATATTCACATTAACGATTGTTTTCTGATCAAAACAGGAAATTGAACGAGCAAGACGTGTATATTTACATTTTTTTGATCTGTGCAGCTCTCTGTAAATATTCATCGATCGTGTTACAAAATCGATAAACAGATTAGTTATCGATTCTCAGAGATGTGTAGAGGATTTCAATTAAAAAAAAAATATTCACGCATCACGATCACGCATCTGTTCATTCGATTCTAGTTGATCGAAACGATTTCGACTTTCTCGATTTTTGTGCTCGACGCCCGAATACGTTCAGCGCATTGTTTTTTTTTTCAGCCCGTTCCGCCGATCCAATCGATACATTACACGCACACGGACCGCGATTTTGATAAACTCGAACATACAATTAATTCGAACAATAAAAACACGCACGCACGTCGCGAAAATGAAATAAAAACACGTAAAAAACGCGCCCGTCCGAATGCGAACCGACAGCGAGACAGTTTGTTTTCAATTTTGCGACTTATCGAAAAATGCGACTTTTTGATTGAACGCCGCATGGATTTGTGCGCGCGGCCGATGACAGGCCGAGATCAATTGATAAAAGCGTAACTGAAAACCGCGGGGGTTCGTTTGTTTTTCGAAAATCGTGTCGGCGACGAAGGCGCGCGGGCGGTGGGACGGCAGCCCTAACGAGTATCCGGTGTCGATGGACGGACACGGCGTTACAGGTTTCAAAAATATCGTGTGTAATATTTGTAGAGGAGCGTTTAGGGACGAGCTCTCTAATGATATTCGATATTATTTGAGGTCGTTTTAATTGCTTCGAATGTTTTTCGTGGAGAGAAATGAACCGTGCCATGAAAAAAAAAACAACTCGACGAATATGATCCGTTCGAAACGAACCGGTTGATTAAAGCAATTACAAGAAATATTATCCTTTGGATTTTTCAATCGAATGAGAAAAGATATGCGCTTGGAGATTATTCTTCGCTTGTTAATAATCTAAAACATCTGTTAACGTTCGTGTATATCGGGTTTTATACAAATGTAGTTCGTTCCAAACAAATTTATCGAGAAAAAAAATACCTCTAAAATATATCAGATACACACACCTTTTCAGACTCCTCACGTATTTCCAGCCTTCCACCGATAGACACATGTCTGCCGGTCTAAAAACATTACACAACAAAAACAAATATCCACGATTTATTTTCATTTCACAAACAGCACTCCGTCACAAATCAATAAAACGCATTAAAATGATTTTTTTTTATGTGAAAACACACCGTACCTGTTTATTTATACTGAAACTTGTTTGAGTTGTCTCGATTTGTTTAGTCTCGGATATCGTCTCTTCGATTTCATTCCGACGATCTTACCGTTTTGTTTAAAACGTTGTACACACACACACACACACACATCCGAATCATGTAAATAAAATAATGGCTGTAGGTACCGAAACAAAAACATCTAAATAGTTCTGTTGCGGGGGTTCGATGTGAACGGAAGACGGATAAACAGACCGCCTTCTCAGATAAACATTCGAACATCTTGAGTTAGGGGAGAGAAAAAAAAACGTTTCGTCCGCGATTCGGAACGGTGTCGCGCGTTATTATTTCGCCGCGGCGCGGGTTCACATCATCGGCGAATTTCCTCATCTCCATTATTATTATAATCGTAAATCACGGAGATATAAACCGAACAGGCGTGAATATATTTCGAACGGACTTTTTATTTTTGATATACGGCGCGTTTAACTTACATAAGTCGTTTACAATTTTATCACGAGCGTACGACCGTGTACGGCGAATGAGCGAGAGATGAGCAGAATGGAGAGTGAGTGGAAAAAAGAATCGACTGACATACGAACATACAGTAAACTGCCTGCTTCGACATTCAGACATCGCTCTGAAATGTCTAAATTGCTTATACAGGTAAAAAGGTATGCCTTTTTCTTGTTTCTCTGCACATCTGCCACCAAGTGCCTCGTTCGTGCACACACACATTTATATTTACACGTATATGTATGCGCGTGTGTGTGCGTGTACGTATGACATCATATGTAAATACAAGATGCCGAAACATTAACAGGAAGATGTAAAATTAAATTGGAAATGTTTGCTTGAAAAAATATTCGATTTTAATAAACGAAACGTTGAAAAAAGTTCGAATCCGAATCTAAAACACATATATCACTTCTTTACTTTTATGCATATAGAATATACCGGCAGTGGTTAAAAGATAATTTTCAATATTGTTTTTGTTGCGTTTAAAAGGTAAACACCAGTGTCAGCGTTCGACCGTCGTGTACAGCCGTCTCGCGAACAGACGAGTATCCGACAATAACTAACCGAATTCGTTTCTTTTTCATTTTCTCTTTATCGCGTCTATTTGAGCATCGTTTCGTACAAGTTTTATGGCACTAACATTTCATGCACGGCGGAGAGTTTTTTCGCGCGACGTTGTATAGTAAATTCACGTCAACAAGTTGCATGATTTAGCGCCGACCTCGCGTAAACTCACCACAAACATTTGTCTATGGTCCAGTTTCATTTCACTGAGTGGCGGCGGTTTTCGTTTCCAAGGGCGCTCCTTTTCTAGATTCTTTCTTCGTTTTGATGATGCGTGTTACGTGTTTCAAATATACTCATACGAGGCGCGTTTTCAAAGTAATGTCCGTTCTGTAATTACCGTCGATTTAACACGAATGATGAGACCGCGTATGCGCAAAAGTTACGGTTCGTGGGCTAGCAATCAGCCATTTTGTTGCCCTCGGATTCTTGCTTGACGCCACGTGTGAACGATTTATAATGAGTCTAACGATAAATAATCCCGCCAGCTTTAAATACGAAAAACATTTATTACTCTTTGTCAGAAAACTTTGTTTAAAACCGATATATACTTTTCATATTTTTTTTTTGTTTACAAGTAATTCCAGTTGCTTGTACAACTTGTAAATTCCAAGAGAATAAGTGGTCACAAAACAGTTCTCACACTGAGGCTAAATTCAGTTTCACAAGTCAACTATTTCGTTCATCCCACAGACCATAAAAATGTTTTTTTTGGTCAAAAATGTTCAGTAAATAATTATTGATTAACTTGCGATGGAGATTCCATTATCTAGAGAACGTCAGCCTGTAGAAAATTCTTTGTGTTTGTGTTACTTTATAATTTTTATCACTTTTTAGTGTCTGTACGTAGACTTTTGTGTCGATATGTACATAGTTTTAGTTTAAATAAGATTGATTTCTCAATCGCTATGTCTACAAGAGTGAATCTAATTGACAGTAGTAAACTTTAAATACACTTCTCGTTTTCTGATCGACTACCGAGTAAATGCATTTACAAAAAAAAAATCGTTTAACTACTCTTAGCTACCGCTCCGTCGAATGCCGCGTTCGAGTATCTGTAAACATGATTGAAATCTAATTAAGAGTATCGCACGCTCGATCTGAATAACAAAAAGAGTCCTTGAAATTATCCAAAATACGAAAACAAGGTAATTGTAACGTTCAAAAATTCTGACGCGCCCGCCACACTAGAATTAATAGCAATAATCTAACCGGTTCAGATTTACACATAATCATGTACAAAACTTGCTGATTTATGTATTTTACAAAATAGAGCATTAAATGATTTCATTTCGAAACTGTTTAATCAACACACACGGTTCTGATACGAAACGCAGATGTGTGTGCGTGTGTAAAGTGCATCGGAACTGAAATTAAAATATCAAACGTAATTAAAACGTTTCACAGTTACACTGTGTTTTCAGTCATTCCGGTTCTTTTGTAATGTCGGTGTGTAGAGCCGATGGAGTTTTTTTTTTCATTTTATTTTATTTTTATACACGTATCCACTTCATAACAGATGTACATGCTTCATAAACTGTACGTTTTATTTCAATAACAGTCAATATAAACAGCGGGCATCCGATGGAGGAAAAACAATACCGTTGTTTTTTATATCGTGTGTCGTCGTAAAAGTTGATCCATGATTAAATAAAAATCTCTACACAATATTTTATCATTAAATATTTATTTCTTCTTATACAAATATTATAAATTAATATATATATATATATATATATATATATATATATATATATATATATATATATATATAATATCTAATTTGATGCTGGCGCCTGTTTTCTTTTACTCAATTCGCTTATTTTTAGATATAGAAAATTATCTGCTTCAATTGAATTTCCGTCCTTACAACCAATCAACTATTATTTTTAATTTTCATCGCTAATCGTTGAAATGAGACCTGAACTTCTTCTGGAACGAGTACCGAATACTAAAACCCACGATTCGTGCTTTTCAAATTTCTGAATGATTCTGGATTTGAGAAGTCATCGTGAAGTGGTGGATTGATTTTTCATGTCATTTCAACAGGGTCGCATCTTAATATGTGATAAGTCAAGTTGAACGCAGTTTTACTGGTTCGGTTGGTGGACTATGATAGGCGACTTCGTCAGTTCTCGTCCTCCGGCGCAAGCAGCCTGGATAAATTATGTCGACAGTATTCGGAGATTAGTTTATTCTTGTTTAATAAAATCTAAAATCCAACGTTATATAAATAAGAGGATAAATATGATATCAGAATTTCAGTGTAATGTTTGATTATTTCAGAGATTCTTTTTAAATTTTGATTGAAAATAGTGACAACCAATGGAAAAAAATCACCTGACACACAACTATAACACAAACAATTTTATATCTATGTCGATAGACGAGAGATTAAGAAATATGCTTCAAGCAGAAACGGAAAATGCGTACAACTAATTCCAATTTCTTGTACAGCTTGTAAATTCTAACAGAATAAATCTGACAAGTGAACTTTTCTTTCCATCGTACAAACCGTACAAAAATCCTCTTCGATCAAAAATATTCAATAGATCATTTTGTATTCTTGCTTATACATATAGAAACGAGAATTCTCCACAGTCAACCGATACTGTATGACCACACCTCCAATCGATACGTAGCCAATATATTATGACTGTTTTCATAACGCCCTTAAAAACAACATCATACAGACTAATAGCATTTTCCCCCTTACAATGAATCTTCCCCTATAAAAATACACTGATGTTGGCATCTTTGAGGGTCGTTGAAGCAATTTCGAAATGTATACTCAGCAATATTGTTTGAATAGAATGATCTGAATGTCTTCGTGATGAAGACAATTTAATCTGTCAAATACAGCAAGAAATATTTCTTTATTGATGAATAAATATGACCGTATAAACATTTTTTTATATTAACGAAGAGAAAAGTTATTATTTATCTTTAGATTAGGTGATCTTGTAGCATTTGGTTAAATCCTATTAAATGTAAATTTATGTACATCGTTACGACCGATTTCAGCTCTTCAATTATCTTCTGGTAGCTTGATTTTTACTATTGATAAGTAGTATACATATATATATATATATATATATATATATATATATATATATATATATATATATATGCGTGTGTGTATAGAGAAAGAGAGAGACATACAGATAGAACTATCAGAAAAAGCTGTAACTAGTTGTAATGGAATCTATTAATGCAGTTATCCAGTCAAAAGGTTAATCAAATTGATAAAAGATTTTAAAGCAAGTATAAGATTTAAATTTCTATGCTGATTTCCAAAATAATAGAAGATATTGAAATACTTTTGTATAATTTATTAATTTCAAAGCATAGTTTATGTTACAAATGAATTTCTTTTTTACATCACCAATCATACTTTTTTTCTGTTCAAAAATGTTCAATAAATTATTATTGAGTATTTTTAATTTCTGTTTGTACACATTTCGATGGCGATGCATTCATATTGACAGATGTAACAGATTTTTCTATACCTCGATGCTTTGAAGACGATAGCATTGCTATCGAAAAGTGTATAAACGGAAATCAAAAATGCTCAACAATGATTAAGTGAAGATTTTTGAGCAAAACGGTTTTCTTTGTGGTTCGTGGCACGAAAAAAGAATTCATTACTGAAAGTGTGTTCGGTCACAAGACCAGAACTGTATTTCAAAAAAAAGTTCGCACTATTTTTTTGAAATATCGTTTTATTTTTATTGCTTTTTCGATATCAAAATAATGATTTATTATCTTCGAATGTCCATTGACCTTTTTATTATATTTTGCAGCGTATTCATGTGTTGGTATAGATTTGTAACTATATGTAATCGTATATTTCTTTTTGAAGATATTCGTATTTCATTTTTTCATCATTATTTCAGATTTTAAACATTCATAGTAAACAAAACAATATTATTATTGCTAACATTTTTAAGGAATGGTTTTCAAGTTTTATATTTCAGAATAGTTTGATATATTTGTACATCACAAATCGTTTTAATTATTCTTTAGAAATAAATATATTCAAATAAGTTATTTGAAAAAAATGTAGAAACTTACACTGGACTCATACTAAGAAAATTCCACGACCTAGAAGAATAATCAATAGAGAAGCGCTGCTGTATGTATGTAACCGCTAATTATAATACAGAACCGTTTAAGTTAATTACACATCCGAACGAGATATTTTTCACTGGGAGAACACTTTAATTTGACATTAAAAGGGGTGACCCGTTCGAAAAACATTGTCCCTTAAATATGTGCGTATAGCTCTTACACAAACGCACACACGAAAAGGGTGGACGCAATTTAGCTGACCGTGCGGATCTCTCCGGGTGAGTTTCGTCCGTCCGTGCGCAAATACCACGTCGGTACGCGACGACGTTATCGTGAAAACGTCTGCGGAATGGAGAGGAGCGCGTCGCGGCGGTGGCCCGCGGGCGTGTGTGTGTGTGTGTGCGAACCGGCGGCCATTCATTGAAATAGAGATCAAACAACGGAATTCTTCGAACGAAACGCTGCGGAACGGACGAACAGACCGGCCGGATGATGTCCGTTGCCTGCCGGCGGGGTGGTCGTTCGATTCGGCTGCGCTGGCAACTAGCGACGTTCCTGTACAACTAAGCAGATACGCGTCGGGACGTTCGGACCGGATGGCGAAAGGCAAAACTATTCCCTATCAAACACGCATATATCTTATACAGACACATACGATATAATATATATGTGTATGTATGTATATGTATATATATATATATATATATATATATATATATATATATACACATACATACACATCCTTTATTAGATTCAGATAGTTTCGATTGAATAACGTATTCGATTTCCTGGCGCCGTTGTCCTCCATCTGTTTCTACAATTACAACTTAAGGTCATTTTGGATATTGCGTTCGATTTTTTTCCGATATAAGAGATTTTTATATAACGGACACTTCTTCTAGAAATAATTAACATATTGTTTTATTCGCCGGAATGTTTTACTTGAGACACTAAATTGGATCAGTGTCAGTATTTTCACTCTTCGATATTTATTTTAAGCAATAAAGTCGAGATTCATTGAAAATGTACAGAATTGTGATGTTCATTTGAATATTTATTAATTTATAGTAAAAAAGGCATGCAGGAAAATAAGTACTACTCTAATTAATACGAAAGTGTTTTAGTAAAGAAAATAATCCACGCATAATAGATTCGTTTTCCGAGTGAAAATCGTGTGCTTTAAAAAAAAGGCCAGTGCCGGAAAAAGTTACTGCAGACACACGGCCGCTCTGGAAATGTTTCGTAACCAATTTTTATCCGGGCGGTAATTAAATTAAACGGTTTACACGCTAACCGAAACAGCATCTCTACACACGAGCATGTAATTACACGCACTTTTTTAATAGTATCCGAATTACATCCATACTTTATTACCATAAATAGATTCACTGATGAGCGATGAAACAACGGTGTGTGTGTGCGTGCTAGCGTGCGTGTGCGTGGGTGGTTGGGCGCCTGTACGTACGAATTTTTACACGCGAGCGACGTGTCTCAAAGCTCTCCGAAACATAATTCAACTACTCTCTAGCAACGAATTACGGATAATTCAAAAGATCTCGTGGAGTCATTAAACGTTGTGCGCGCGACGGAAAAGTAATGCCGCGCATACTGAGCGAATAATGTTGTATAAAGTCTTTGTTCACAATTTGTGTGTAACACTAATTACAAGTTAAAAACCGACACATATGTTAATTATAAGCTCCTTCCTAACGATGTGGGTTTCGCAACCTTGGAACGTAAAACTAAAACGCCTCACAGTCGACTTGTACCTGGTACATGTGTGTACGTATATAATGAGGAATAATGAGAATATCTTTCCGTCGATACAAGTCTACACGCACACGTACATGCATACGTGTATATGTACACATATATACATATCTGATAATAATAGTTATTGTAGTGGAAGTATTTTCAAGTTGTCGTGATTCAAAGTTTAAACTAGCGATAAGATGTTCGGTGATTGCATTGTTTCGAAATTTTCATTCGCTTCGACTCGTATGTATATTGGGTCATCCAATAAGTATTGCGGTTTTTTGAAAATAAGTTTTTTGAAGCAGGAAAAAATTATTGCTTTAATTTCGATCGAAAATATATTTTCCGTTGTTATTTATTGTTAGCTAATTTGTTATCTTTTCTGTTAGCTTTTCTATTAGCTAATTCCGACCGTTTTGTTTCATCAATGGATTGTTTTAGCCGTACCGGTTGTTCACAATACAACTCTTTTGTGATGGTTCGATTGTATGGTAAAAGCTCATAATGGATATTCCACCAAACAGACAACATAATCTCCTGTGGATGCAGTCCTACTATAGTTGAAGATGGGTATTTCATTGCGATCAACCCATTGTCTTTGACGTTTAATATTGTTATAAACAATTTATTTTTCGTCGCCAGTAACATTTCGATTCAAAAACGGATCATTTTACAATTGGCATAGATGATAAGTGCAAATGTCCACACATTGTTTTAAATTAACGTCCGATAAATCGTGCAGAACCCACTGATTCAGTTTAGAAACATTATCACCAATGGAATGTGAATGGAATCATAGAAAAACATACGATTTTAATTATAATTAAATCAATAAAAACTAAATAAAATGTTGATATTTTGTCAATTCCAATAAAGAAAATCTAGAAATTAATAGAATAAGATACTAAAATCGATGCTAAACTAATTTTATATAAAAGAGTTTGTGGTATTTCTCTACATCTTCTTAATAAAATGTTATTGAAATTATATGACTAGCCAAAATATCACTGTATATATTATTTTTCTCGAACAGAACAAAAAACATAAAATTCTTAAATTGAAACTTCATATCTCTCACGTTAAATAAAGAACTATTCATTTTGTTAAAACCAAAAATAATCTAATGACTGGAGAAAAGTAAGAGTCGACGTATAGAAAAATTTAACATTTGTAAAGTTTTAAAAGTGTGGGATTGTTCAGTACTTTGAAGGTTTGAGGACGATGATATCGCCGACGAAATGCGCATAAATAACAATAAAAAATGACCGATAATGATTTACTGAACATTTTTGATGAGAAATTATTTTGTGATTTGTGAGATGAAAAGAGAATTCGTCTATGAAAGATAACTGGAAATGTTTGTTTGTTGGAAACCCCTTAAAATGTTTATTGATGAGTGATTATATATCTTACAAGTTTTTTAAATTGTGTGCTATTTGTATTAGATAAATAATGATATTTATGATGAATATATAGAAGAACAGTGACCGATAAAACGATAATTGCACAGATACACTGTGACGATTTGTGTCAATCGATCGAAATTGAAAAAAAAAACCGGCACTCTAATCAGGAAATGTAAAAATCGACACGAACTCATCACGATTTCAATACGTACCCACATGTATTGGAATCGGATTGTATCCATTCGTGTTCGATATTTGTCGATGCAACAATGGATTCCGTTGCGTCGAACAAGGTGCACGAAAGGGTACATCTGCACGGGCCAACAATGTCGGTCGTTCGATCGCGGACACGTCAGATAGTTCGAGGGTGGGATAGGTCACATACTCTTCGGTACGGTGGTGCAGGCAGGCGTGCAAGGCCTCGGCTCGCTGCCAAATGCAAACAGATTGCAGTGAAATATGCGGGCTGTAAACATTGTCTGCATAATGCAGCGCCGTTCAACTCCACGGGCAACGTTGTTCCACAGCTGGGGACATTCTCACCGTCATACTCGCGATCATGTATCGCATTGTGTGCGGACGTGTGTGCGGGTGTGGGTACGTCTACACACTCCCGCATGCAGTTACGATGGGCGGGCATCGGCGAACTGTCGATGGACGGCCGGAAAAAAATAATGGACACGATCGACTCGTGCCTGAATTATTGAATGGAAGTCGATTGGAAGTTTCGAATTGAAGCGTGAACGGACGAGCTTTTCGTTTTTTTTTTGTTTCTGCTTAATACGAGTCTGTTAACAATCATCTGCATTTATAAATAGAACGAGGATCGAAATATTTTAAAAAAAAACATAAATAAAACATTCATTCGATGCTAATTAACAGAATTTAATATTTCGTGTGAATATTGTTAATTGATATGAATGTTAAACACGTTATTAATATACATTAAAGTTATTCGATGCTAATTTGAAAACACTGAAAAATGGTCAATTATGATTTATTGAACATTTTTTACTAGAAATTCAGATTTTTTCCATATTTTGAAGATGCTTCCATTGAATCTCGAGAATGACAACCGTAGAGTAGTGCCGATTCAAAAAGATGAAGATATTTCTCTAGTTCAGTTTTCAACTGTGCACAGATTTGATAAGTATTAAATTTATTTGATCATCAGAGAATGAATGAATCCATACAAGTTATTTTCAGAACGATTCAATTATTTTTATTTGTAGACACGCAGTGTCTCCGTAAAGTGCGCTTAAACGATTTAAAAATCTCGCATTAAAGACGAACGACGTTTAATTCTTTCGAACAATAAGTCCGGTTTGAAATTCACTGAAAGACGAATCAAAAATGTGCTTGAAAAGAAGCGATTAGACGAAAATAAACATCCGCGCACGATGATGACGAGTTCCGTAAGAAACGGACTTGTACTCTGTGTATGTACATGCACAATAATTTTGTACATCGCAATCTACGCCGTGAACGTCGAAAAAATAATCACATATGCAAATGGCGAATATTCAAATAAGCCTACGCCTCAATTAAACACCGCACGTTCATCATTTATATATGAATAGTATTTATTTTATTTCTTCTGTAACGCTGTTGTACAAACTTGATAAATGAAAAATAATGGTACGTGTTTAAAAAACCGTTGTACACTTTTCGAAATGAATACACGTTCACACGCACATGCATGTGTGTGTGTTTGTTTTTCGAACGAAATGCGCGAATCGACACACGTATCCCTCGTGTGTACATAAATACGAGGGCGGTTTGAAGAGTGACTTGGTGCGAGTACTCGGAAAGGGAGAGCGAACAAATAATTTATCTATGAAACTATTTTCTTTTTATTTTTGCCTGATTTCATCAAATTTAGACGTTTTAGTTTTGACACCCAATTAAGGTGTCATTTATGTATGGGTTATAATTTCGTCTTAATCCAGTTTTCTTTTTACTAAGAAGTATCGTTAATTATTATCACATAAGACTGATTTTAATTGGGTGTCATAATTTGGAGGTCTTATACGTCATCTCAGGTATCTTATATATTTTTTTAAGTACAAAATGATTATTTCTCTGTGAAGTATGAAAGTGTAGACGAACTCAAACGTTAAAACCCGACATTAAACATTTACATCTGAATGTTCGAATAGCATTTATCCGTTACAAATGTCAAGAAATTAAACACGGCAATGTCGCAGTAAACGTACCTCGCCTCTCGACAGACGTCGCATTACGAAAAATGGAATATTTCATGAACGTCTCAATTATGAAACGAGTCGGTGGCTCTTCCAGTCCGCAAACTATCCTGAATGTGTAAGGAAATTATACATCGTTCGCGATGTCTAGAACGTACTTAATGTAACCCCGAAATCAATTATTAACAGTAGTTGAACGAACTTCGGCGAGGAGTCATCTAGTAAATAAGTTTAAAGCACGAAAGCGGTGCATTAAACGTATTTATAATTCGTTACGGAACAGAATGTTCAATCAGAAAATCCACGCAATCGTGAAACTTTGCCGACTTGTCTGATGAAAATGTCAGTCACGAGTTTAACAGTATGTCAAAGACAACGAGATATTACTACACACACACACTGTTATATATATATATAATAAAAAGATAAAAGCTTTCTCGTAAAAGAGTAATAACCATTAATTTCTAAAAAATAATACTTTTTTTTATATAAAACAAACTTAAATTTTATATTTAAAAACATTTTAAAACATGCAATCAAGAAAGACGCAATTGTTATGTATTGATGACATTCTTGGTATTTTCAGTAAATTGAAATTGAAGTAATGAAAAATAGAATATTTTCGTTTAATTCTAATTCAAAAATAAAATTATTCTCTAATCTTTTCTGTTCAGTTCACAGAAATCCAAAGCGTATATATTTTTTTCTACAATCACTGATCTCAGATACTCATTGTAATTTTTTCAGAATACAGTCCTGACTCAAGTTCTATACCTGAAGATTTTTCTATACTTGATCTAAGATAACGAAATCGTTGTTGAGATGTGGATATTCAAGTATATAAAATGATCAATAATTATTTCTAAAATGATGAGATTTTTGTGGTTTGTGAACTGGAAAAAAAATCTATTTGTGAAAATGTGTTCAGAATTTAATCTCCAGTCATGAGACAAAGGAGGTTAAGCCTATAAATGTATAATGTTTATAATATTTTTTTCAGGTAAAAAAATAACTGTAACGCGATGACTAAGAATTTTCATTTATGAATTTTATGATTAATTTTTTAATGAATTTCGGTAAACATATTTACAAGAAAGAAATATTGTTGCCTAGCTAAACGATTATTGTTTATATTGGTATCTTTGTATACTATTTTTTTAAAAAACTCGTGCTTTTTTCCAATGATTAAAATTTTCATTAGAGCATTTAAACAGGCAGTCTACAATTGTTACAGTGTTTTATTTCGAGAATCGAACCCATACGACATGTTTCACTCTTGATTAAACGTGTTTTATAGCCAAGTCATTAAACATTTATCGTCTATTTTGAATAATTTGTATCAACAGTTCATAACAATTGTCGAAAATTTCAATTTAACTACTTTTTAACAAGTTTTCAATCGAATTTCAATTAATATAATTTCATTAACAATATTACAAATGTATATGTAAATGTGTGTGTGTGTACGTGTAAAGTTATGTAAATAGTAATTATGAATAATCATATAAATTATTCAGAAATTTTGTGGCATTGAATGCCGTTTCAATAAACTATCATTTTAATTAATATGTGTATGTTAACTCACTGTATTATTTAATTAATACGTTTTTAAAGTGTCGAAAATACGTGGGCCGCACGTTCGTTTATGATTCACAGTATTAAAATCCACGGATTTATTTTATATAAAAAATGTACGCGAATGCAATTATGAATATATGGTTATGGAGAATTAAAGATTTTTTTCAGCATATTGATTAGAAGCCAGATGATTGGGATTAGTGAGTATGATTGACTCGTTAAGAATAATTTATGTAAACGTACAAGTTCGAATAGCTATTTTTGGTTATTGAAAGGTTAAAAGTTTTTTTTTAGGAGACGGTTGTTAATTAGACACAGCAGCACAGTTAAAAACGAATGATATTCAAATATGTTAATAGTCGATTTTCGAGTTGACTCTTTCAGCATCTCACTCATTGTTCACTCCCTATATTTCTTTCTCTCTATTTATGTATTCGTACAGAGACGTGACGTATAAAGGGATACAGTGAAAAAAAACTATGCGGTCGAGGACCGCACCGTGAAAGCTCTGCAAATAGTTCCGAGCAATCCTACGATTATTTTCTCTTAGGCATCGTACACGATTTGCATATACGCACTGTAAACCGAAATTTTAATTAAACATGCGAGAGAGTTCGAAGTTTTCAACATGTTACACGACCAGAAAATGTTACACTTCGGAATGGCAATCGTACTTGTTCCATGTATGGCTTCTCGGACCACAATTTCACCCACGATGCAGGAGCACCAGCGCTCGCCGCTCGCTTCGTACGTCGAGACGAGCGTTTATCCTGAAATATGTTCATCTAGGATACATATAACGCATATATATATATATATATATATATATATATATATATAAACGTAGAATAATTTTTACATTTACACAAATATATTTATGAAACGTAACACAACTATTGCATCTTATCTATACTGATATATTATTTAGAAAAAAATACCGCATTTAAATTTATTTCTAAGAAAACAATAACAAAGCTAAATTCAATGTCGAAAAAAATAACAAACTAGTCTCCACACATTCACGGATTCATCATATTCCAGAAAGATAATGACCCGAAGCACAAATCGCATATTATAAGGGAATGGTTATTGTATAATGTTACAAAACAATTCCGTAAACCTCTCAGTCATCAGACTTGAATGTAGTTGAGCATTTATGGCATTATTTAGAACATCGAATAATGAAATGGTGTACAAGCAGCAAAACGGAACTCAAAGAAAGACACCAGGAAGAATGAAATCAAATAACTCCCGAAATTACTAAAAATTTAGTAGATTCGATGGAACGATGTACGAAGGTTGCAATTAAAGCAAAAGGAGGTCCTACGAAACTTTAAAAACGATTGTAATGTTTTAATTAGTGTCCGTAACAATAATTATAGTGAAGTGTAGACTTTTTTGTCATTATTTTCGGCATTGAATTTAATTTCGTTGTTGTTTTCTTAGAAATAAATTTAAATGTGATTTTTTTAATAGCATATTAGTATAAAATATTAAAGTATATTTATGTTAAATTTCATAAATATATTTATAGAATTGCAGAAATTATTCCGTATTTTTTTCTCTAAATTGTGAGTATACGGATACTTTTTTGTCTGACTATATATACACGTATTTATATATTCAAATAAAATAAATACTATTTACCGGCTGTAAGAGTCTTAATACTTGTCCAATCTCAGAAGTGATAGTTGGGTAATTATAAACGTTGGCATAAAAGAATATGAAAAAAAAGATTTATATATATATATATATATATATATATATATGTGTGCGTGCGTGTGTATGTATGTGCGCATATGGCATCATCTTGCTAATAAAAATATCGAACGAGAGGCAGTTGAGTCAGTGAGATTTATTTAAAAACATGTAAGTACGCACGTGCATGTGTACGAATCTTTTTTCTTTATTCGTGGTCCAACGGTGTATGTCAGGAAGTCATGAGACCGATTGTAAATTAAGAGGACAGGGACATTTTCAGTTATTTTCGTTGTGTACTGAATTTAATGTTTTCCAACCTACTTACTCGCTATTTTATGATCGCAATTGTATTATTTTTAAGTACACGGTTGCGCGTTTGAAACATTCCCGCACAAATTCGTCGAATCTATTTAAAAGGTTTCTCTTATTTTATGTGGACTACATACTTTTCTGAAACGGGTTTTTTTTCAGATATCTCTCGTACTGTCAAATAGTTTCAAATTTATTAATCTTAATCAGTTATATCAGACTGTGCTTTTATTAGAACTCAAACTGTTAGCAGTTGCTCTAGTTAGTATTTTTAAAGATTTATAAATGTATTTATGTGTACATTAGAGAGAAATTGAAAGTGTTATACTCAGTATTTTTGATTCAAGTAATCATGTGTGGTTGAAACGTATAATAAGTCGATTTCATGTTTTAAACACACAATTAATGATAAATATTAGATGTCTGGATTGTTTTATAAAGTTTTTGCTTTACTTTGATAATATATAAAATAGAATTCAATCAACAAAATATTTATCTCTGCTTTTTATGACATTCTTCCAGCTATTCTGCATGCTCTTCTTGCATCTGATTTTCATTCCATAATGATTGAAAATCATGCGAAATGCAAGACTAAAACTTTTTTGCACGCACCTCATATAAGTAATAAGAAGTTTACAACCTGTTTATCACATTTCAGCCCATATATTATTGATTGATTCTATAGAAGTTATATTTTTCTCGTAATAATTAAAGGTATTTTGTATAAATATGAAAAAAATTAAAATCTGTGTCTCGGATCCCCGCGGTAACTAACCCATCCTTAATCTCACTGCACCTCTCTCGTCGAGTGAACGTGTACGTATGCATAAATAGATAAATAAATAAATTTAATGGTATAACCCAGAGGTCAATAATCCATGTGTCACATTGATGGTATATGGTGTGTCAGAGACATTCACTATTCCATCAAGGTCGTCGGAATTATCCGTGGAAAGATTGTGATTTGAATAGAAGACGATTCGTTAATGTGCCGAGTGTGAATATTCAGTTTATATTTGAAACAGTGAGCTCATCGCAATCGGACATAATATTAAAAAATGAGTTCTATTTTTGTATCGTGTACTTTTTATATTCGTCAATACATGCTAATTTCGTATGCAAATCGATGACCTGTAAATTGATACATTTATGTGATATTTTTTTGAAAAATACATGCTAATTTGTGGTTTTTGTTACAGGTATTGACATTCTCGTAGCTGCTTGTTAGGTATTTATAAATATTTTATATTGTTTCTAACGAAATCGATCGTTTTTCTCTTGTAATTATGTCGGTAAACTGTTTGACTCGAATCTATTGAAATATAAAAATATATCATTTTAAAAATAAAATCGTATTAAAACTGATTTTGATCACTCTATCAATCTGGCTAATTTTTATAATACCAGACGTTATTGTTCGATTCAAAGAGATCAATTCTAATAAAGTATAAAAATATATATGATTTAGCGATAAATCATAATCTGAAGATAGTTCTCATTGAAAAAAAAAACACAGTCCGAACAGAAAAAGTACTCTGAACGATGGTTTGTGTATCTTTTCTCAACAAATATTATTGAACAGTTTTTCAATCGAACATTAATTATGTCTACCGTTGAGAACGCCAATCAGGGAACACTTACTTGTTCTCACTGACGTGTATCCAATAAAGAAACCAACAAAACGTACCCGACGTCTCGGTTCGAATGTCGAAACCGTATGCTTCAATATGAGAGAAATAAATCTGGAATTGTTCGAATCGAGTCGACGTTCGTTCGACGATTCGAACAGAAACTATTAATACAAATAACTTTTGAATACGCGGTACACGAGAATCGAATAAACAACAAAAAGATTAGAACGTGGAAAAAATATATAAAACTCTATAGGTTTTTATGAATTTCGTATATCGAACAATTCGAATCGGAGCCAATGTCTACGCACTAATTGTAGATTTGTTCACGTTACGAAAAGTCAAATATTTATAGCGGAGAAAAAAATATGCACAGGTCTTCGCACACGGTGACTAACCGAAACCTATATTTGTCGGTTTTATGAGATTTATTAATATTTGACGGCGTATTTACATTAATCTTTTCATAGGGATGGTTAGTCAGCGATCGGGATTTATTTTCGAGAAGTTTATTTGACTTAAATTTAATTAAAATCGAGATTTGCACGACGTTATTAATCGGTAATAATTTTTTTACGCCACTTCTGCGAATAAGTTGTTTGAATAATTAATGTTTTATCGACGTCGTTTCAATTCCGCACGATTTCTCGACGCTGGGCCGTGTTTATTAAACAAACTTTTAATTGAGTATTGTTTTGGAATTACGGAACGGACATAAATTTCAAAAATTGGTTTTCGATTTGACGGGCAGTCGTTTCATATGTTTTAAATATGCATAAAAAATAATGTTTTTTTCCCCTTGAAGAAAAAACGGAAACAGATGATACAATCGATCAGACGTTTCTTTTATTTGTCAAAGAACAGTGAAATGTTTGAATCACGTCGCCCCAATTACATATTTCCACGTCCCTATAATTGAAATGGTCCACATGTCGATACACCGCTACTGTTCTCTACAACTATATCGCTTGAACGCTTTCCAAGAAACTTTTCCTATTTTCACGAACTGCAAGCGACATAAATTGGATTCGGCAACGAAACGGCACGTACCGAATACTTAAAATCGTTAATATACAATAATAACGTTCGATGGAAACATTCTTGGCAACGGATCGTCAAAATAAATAGAGAATTCATATATATATATATATATATATATATATATATATATATGTTGGTGTGTGAATGCGTATAATAGAGAAAACTATTATCGAGCCAATTCCAAACAAATTACATGAAATTGATCAATAATTTCGTGTGGTTAGATCACATGCAAGTATTATTAAGATGTATGGAAGCAAATGAGAAATTATTTGGGATGAAGTGAGACGTTCGATCACGATTCGTGTATGTATGTAGTTTTCGGTCTTCTTTTACGTCTACCGTGTGTGAATATTCAAAGAGAGCGACCTTTATTAGCGTTTGTATCGCATGGAATTGCTCCTTCCTCAATTTTTTTCCGCATCTTCGCGCGGCAAAACATATAAGTCTCGGCGGGTGGTTTCATCTCGTATATTCATCTTGACTTTCACCTGAAATTAATCGATCACAAACGACTTGGTCGTTTCGTGAGCGTGTCGTTAGATTAAAGTATTCATTCGATTCGTACAAAATCAAAATAAGAGTGTTATAGGATTTATCAGGCGTACAAATTAGTTCGGTGCCATTTTTTTTAGAGAAAAATCCTATAATCGAAAAATGGAATACATTTCAATCTTCAAAATACCGTCCATTACTTTGTATAACTTTGCTCCGTGTGTCTGACGAATTCCTTGTCGGTAAAAAAAATGTTAACTTTGAGTCGATGAAGTCATAATGCATTTTCGGACCTCGTCCATTGTTTTAACATTTTTGCATGTTTTGTCATACCTTCTTCCAAAGCTGAACAAATCATTTCCTTGCGCAGTATTTTTTCAATTGGAACTTGAAAGGTATGTAATGTCTAATATGCTGCTTTTC
Organism: Acanthacorydalis orientalis; assembly: GCA_034766995.1. Lineage (NCBI taxonomy): Eukaryota > Metazoa > Arthropoda > Insecta > Megaloptera > Corydalidae > Acanthacorydalis > Acanthacorydalis orientalis. The sequence continues at coordinate 42,048,249 of CM068319.1, read as the reverse complement.
GGACGCTCTCGTGTTCACTACTGCTTTGTGCAGTTATACTAACTGCTTGGCCAAGATACATAGTGTTTTTAAATGTTAAGGTTAGCACTTGAAAATCCTAAAACGACGAGAAAATATTTTAATTTAAAACAGTGTTATGGTTGATTCAAGTTAAAAGTACCGAAATAACTGGTACAGCATTTGAGTATGGGAATCGTTAAATGTTTTTGTAAAAAGATTATAGAACACTATTTCAGTTATAAATTTCGATTATTAAATTATTAGTTTAATCGGTTATCGTTATTATTGCATGTTTTTATGACTTTGATCCCTTTGATACGTTGTCTTGTTGATCTTTGTCTCTTTGGATCAGCTAAGTGTATGTACTCCACAAGTGGGAAACAGGTGAAGAGACGAAGACTAAGTAAATAAAGTAATGAATTTCGAATAAAATATTCATTACAGGAGGTCGATGACTTCTATAATACATGATCTTATATGTATATGGATACAAATATATCTTATGTCGAATTCATGAATATAAACACTCACATAATTGTCAAATAAACTAAATATTATTTAGATGCAACCTTTTTCGTGTCCAGTGTGCGACAAGAGTCAATTTTTGTTTCCTTTCTCGGAGTGCACGTCTAAAAAGAAAATCAGTAATCGATTCTTTCGATTATTTTAAAGAATGTTAGTTGATTCAAGTATTCAATTCGTACCGGATTACTCGAGTGACTCTTAGAATCGATTCCGAATCAGTCATCCCTGGTCGGACATTGACGACCGTGTTGTTACGGAAGAGGATCGATATTTTTACAGGTTGTTTCTTTTTTCTTCTTCTTTAGAACAAGAATCACGTCCGCGGTTTTTCAGCGCATACAATGTATTGGCACGGTATTCTTCTTCCACACGCATCGATTTGAAAAGTGAGCACGTCACACGTCCATTACATTGCAAATCGTTTGAAAAAGTAAGCGAACGAGCGAGCATTAAACTACGGCGAACACCGAGTATGGTCTTCAGTTTGCACGCCGTACGTGATATCCGACATCGCAATTATAATATACTAGATGATCCGTGTTCCTCGAATTTAAAATACAAAGCGAGCGAGTGCACAAAACGTCTCGGATCTAATTCAGAAGTGCGAATGTGGAAAATTCCTCGGGTGTAAATATAAATATTTTATTGTTGTTCGACGTTCGTCTCTATCGCTTTACAAAAGAATAAAAACTTTTCAATCAAGAAACTGCGCTTCGCGGCGCTAACAGACAATGTGTGTGTGTGTATTTGTGTGTGTACCGTCTACTCGATACCTCAGTCAATGGAACGAATTCGAATTACATTTATTTGTTTCCGTTAAAACGCCCACGGAGACACCGCAATGAATTTGCTTACAGTATACGCTGTCAATACAGATTTAATACTTTAAAGTTTTGCGTTTGTAGTCTCATTGCGGAACGTATACGAGTCTATGAACGGACGAATAATAGTATAAATATATTAAATTCCTTGGGACCGAAACGCCGGTATGGAATTAAAAAAAAGAGACGAGATGGAGAGAGCTGGATGCCGTGTGTTTGTTTTGTGGCGGTGGAAATGTTTCTAGCGAGATAGAATCGATATCGTGGAATGAAAAATGGAACAAATCATTCTATGATCGTCTCTTGAAAGATAGATGCTTTGAAATTGACTTTAGTGGACGAACACTCTCGGCTCTTTATTTAAATTTTAACGCGAATCGAATTTCGTGTACAATTAGCCTCGACTCACCTTGAAAAATTCAATAGTGAAAAAATCATCGACCGACACTCCGAATAAACGAGATCATTACGCTTTCTTCTCGTGTATATTTTATTCCGTAGCGTTATTGGATTTTTCCAATACCTATAATTATTTATTTTCGTATCGGTCTCTTAAGAAGTATCTATATACACACTCGACACAATGTTTCGTACAGCGCGCCGTCACGTTAACCTATTATATATGTTCACTAAACATTAAAATTTATGAGAAATATGTGTACATACATCACTGACGCTCCTCTCACTCGTTACGTAAATGTGATACGACCTTTTTAAAGGAAAAAAAAATTAATACACAGTTTGCTACTTCCATATAACTAATGAATCGTACAACGTCGACGTTCTAAAACTTTGTACGAGAGCTGTAGATGTATGCGCGGATAAAAAATGGATTCACAAATTGATTTTTTTCTGAAAGAAAAACGGGCGTAGACGTTAACAAATTTCTGGGTAATAATTAAACAATGTTTTTTTTTAAAAAAGATATTCATACACGATACACTTTTTTCAGTTTAGTTTTTAAAGATAGAACCGATAATAAATAATTAAATAATTGATTGAGACAATAAGTGCATTTTTAAGAGTGAGTACGGTTGATATCTGTTAATATGTTTTCGTTTAAAAAATACGAAATAACGAATACAATTGTTTCTTATATTCCAAAATGCATTTGAGTCAAAAGTCAATAAACGATACTACTATAGAAAATAAATACAGAAGAGACAACTTACTGGACACAGAATAAGTTCAGTGCTGTTTCGAAAAAGTACGATAATACTATTTAATAAATTTCGTCGTGACTTTGTTCAACTTTTAAATTTCATTTCTCTTCATATATGCGTGCGTGCGTGTGTCCGTGTGTATCGTTTGTATATTTATGTGTTTGTAAATGCAAAGAGGTACGTTCAAACATGAACAGGATTATAGTAATTACGTTCCACAACGGCAATGTGTTGCGGCGCCCCCGACGCGCAGTATATAAAGAAAATTAAATTCGGGTTAATGCGTCGATCCAGATATATTTTTAAATGTTTTTCAACGCAATTAGCATCCGTAATTGAGACTTGTTGTGAATAAACGTTAATTGCAACACCTGAAAAACTGTATTAACCCAATTTTGTTTCGACGAGCTCGCGCCGTAACGCTCGCATATAATTGGTCGTTAGTAATATTTTCCACTGCGAGCTCGAACGGTTAATATTTTCTTTGCACAATGCAATAAATAAAACGAGCACTCGTAACACATCAACAATATCACTGGGCGTCATTGTGTCTTTGGATGCTAATGTGGACGAGTTACATTTTCTATTTAGATCGAAGCACGCATATATGTATATATATATATATATATATATATATATATATATATATGTATATATATATATATATATATATATATGTACCTGTGTGTTTACATGAAATATAAACTCATTTTTCGCTCCTCCGTTTCATTATTTAATAAAATATTGTAGTCGTTTCATCAACTTGTACTCGTATACATTTTTATATAAAATTTTTTAGACTAATATCTGTTGTTTATATTATTTTATAATACAATTTAAAAATTACAGTCCGTTATACACACACACATATATACATATATATATACAACCTTTTTTAAATTTAAATTGTAAACATTCAAAATTTAGATTCCTATGGAGGATATCGTTGTCATAAAAAAGTGCTTATTATAAGGACAGTTTTCAGTTCAGATCGCTCGAAAAAAGATATTTTTGAAGATTTTTTTCTAAAGAAAAGAAAAAAGATAATGCGATGTGGCTTTTTGCGTTTTATTAAACATCTGTTTGAGATTACAAAATAAATTTTGGTTTTTAATTTTTTTAAAGCAAAATGGCGTCGGAGTGGTTTTCGTAGCGAACCTCTCAGAAATTTTCTTCGACGGCGGTACGTCCTGCTCCTTACGTGTTGACGTGAAATATAGAACCTGAATATATTCTTAAAGAGTATAAAATTTCTAAGACAGTCAACCTCTGAACACGGAAAAAAATTTTTTTTCGAGAAGTTATGACATTTTAAAATCAAAATTAATATTTTTGCATTTTTGTGTTATTCGACCTATTAAAAATTGAAAATTTAAAGTATTTCAAAATATTAAATGTTCACTTCCTGACAAAACGTTCTTTATTTAATTAAAAAAAATGTTGTTTTTAACCGATTAATTAGTTTTTGAGACATTTGTCCTACAAGGGTTTTCCCTATCCACTGGCCGTTACTTAAACGTCTATAACGTAGGTAATTTCTCAAATTTTCCAAATCTCGACGAAGTGCACATTCTTCGAATATTAAAGAATGGAAATATAAAAAAATAATCGTTTTTTGACAGTTCTAGATTGAAAACTTGCGTTAATGGATCATTTACTCTATCGAAATTTAGATAACAAAGAATCTATTCTATTAATTTTGGTGTTTTTTTTCTAATTTTTCTCTGTCTTTCTATTTATATATATATAAATATAAAACTAGGCGTAAAACTGAAATAATTATCTTTTTAATAAACTCGATTTAAATACAATTTTGTTAATCTACAATTCATTAATTACATTAATTATAAACGTATTAATTTACATAAAAAACTTAATTAGTTCTTAACGAGTTCTTGTACGCTACTAAATTATTATTTTGTCATGTTGGTACTGTTTAAATGTTTGTTAATAAATATATATATATATATATATATATATATATATATATATAATGTGTGTGTGTGTATGTATGTATAATATGGATTCGAAGTGAAAATTTGGCATGTTACATTTTAACGTGTTTATCGTCCGATAGAAACGTCTCCGAAAGAGATAAATCGTCGAACTGATCTCGTATATTCAGTGATAAACGACTTAAGTCTCTAAACAATATACAAATATTTTAATTCTATTTCTTGTTTGTTTATTTCGTCGAAATATTTTAATTATAGACACATTTCTGAAGACTGCTCGTTTCGGTCGCAATTCTCCGCGACTGAAGTTCGCATTCTTTTCTCAGTTCGATCGTGTGTTCACAGATCGACTCAAAAATCATCTTCCGTAAACTCCTTCGTATTTGTTCACAGTTCGTGCTCTCTGTGCACACATTTTCTTTTCGTTGATTGATCGGACCGAACGATCCAGTTCGCCAATTTCGGCGGCCGGCCTTAATATAAATCACGTTCCAGTCCACAACTGACACACACTTTGTGATCGGCCGAACGGCGAGAGGGCGTTATTGTAGACCTCGTGCCAAAATATCGCTTGATGAATGCGATATTCATAAACATAGATAAATGACGTTTGACATCGATTCTGAAATTCGACAACAGCGTCCACTGTATAAATGGACCTGATGAATCATTCAATCGTCACCTCTCTGCATACGGTACGGATTTTTGTGAACACATAATTCATGCAAACATGCATACACACATATATATATATATATATACAAATATTCTCACTTATTCAATTTTTCAAAGGCTCAAACTTTTTTAAATTAAAAAACTGCTCTTATTCGAAGTTAGAAACAAATACTTCATACATTATTCTTTAACGAATAATGTGTGAAGATATAGCAAATTATAATAGAAAATTATGATATTTTTTTCTCATATCTTTTATTTTTTCACAATAATTTACGAGATAAATATTTCCTTCTTCTTTTTTACGTAACACATAGTTTGTTTCTCAATCATTTTTTTGGTATTATTCAAAAATTAGCATCTAACAATCCCTAAAGCTCAACATATCATTCGGTTTCGGCACCACTTTATTCAACTGGAATGTGAAAAGTATTCAGTGCCTAATATAGTCCCTTTCGGATGCCCATCGTCTTTATTACTGTTTTGTGAGGTTATGCCAATTGCTTGGTCAAGATATATAATGTTTTTGAATGTTGAGTTTGGCACTTCAAAATCGTAAAATAACGAGAAAATATTTGAATTTAAAACAGAGTCGTGATTCATTTAAATTAAATGCACAGAATTAATTTTTACAAATAATATTTTGCCTGTTTATTTCGAGTATTTATTGCTTATCTCTGTTCGGGTTCATATCTTTTTTTACTGTTAATAAAACTTAATTTCAAGTACTTTTATCTGTTCTTAAATACGTACCAACCCAGTTTCGTATTTGTAATCAATTAAACGATATTTAATTCTAACAATAGAATAAAAATACAGTTTTTAATTTTTTTAATAGTCTACTTATTTTTTCTGTCCATTTCGGATATTTTCCATTTCTAATTTCAGTTTGTTTTTATCATTTTTTCAATTCGATAATTCATCATTGTTTCAATAGATAAATAGACATAGAAATTAATTCTATGTCTATTTATCTATACTTATGTATTTATCAATCCAGTTTCTTATTTGTAATTAATCGAACGATATTTATCTGTGACAATCGAATCAAAATACGATTTTTAATTTGTTTAGTAGTAGAGTTATTTTTGTTTTCAAAAAAATGTGTGTGTGCATACCCGCCTATATGTGTAATTTATCTACATGATTTTAAATAATTGGTAAGCGCTGCGTTATAAATTTCATCAAGTTCCTTGCCACAATATAAATCGCTGGAATTCGAACTCACGATACCGCATCTCGTCCGTACAAGATCATCCATCTTGCGCGCTTGACTTAAGACTGCCGGCCATTGAACCCATTTACGTTTTATTACAATAATGTATACACGCCGACCGAACGTACATTTGTTTCTATTCAGTCGACGATCTTTTTATACGAATCCGTCGATTTTTAACCTCCGGTCCTTACATTAAAAACACTGATTCTCCGATTCGATTCGATGGCCATTGTCGAATTACAAATCGCTCGACTAATTATCATACACAGTTGTTCTGCATGTTGCAACGACCGTCGTCGTTCGAACAGATTCTTAAAATACACACACATATACATGGACGATTCTACGTTTATTTTTTCTCTTTTCATCTCTATTTTGAAAGACATTCTGCGTTCGTTTTAAAATTAATGGTCAAATATTGTTATTAAGTGCTTATGTATGAATGTGGTTCGCAGTAACGTAAATTTAATTAGCCGGAAAATAATAATTTATTTTACTTTCTTGAGTAAACGTGCCTGGAGCGTTCAACAAAAACAGTTTCGAATTTTATTTTCACTTTTTTCTATTTATTTTAAACATTGTTTATATATATATATATATATATATATATATATATATGCATGAAGTCAAATAGTGAGTTAAAAATAAAAAAGATTTTTTTTAAGAAAAATATCTGAGTATATGTGAATGAGATGTATCGTTGAAAATATGGTAGATTTTATAAAATTTTCTTTTCTCTTTCACAATTTAATTATTTTTTCATCGTACAAACTTAAAAAAAGAATATTTGTGGTTAAAAATGTTCAATAAATGATTTGATCATCTTTGATTGTTGTTTATATGGTTTTAGATGGCAGTGTTATCATCTTGAGAGTGTTAAGGCATAGAAAACTATTCACTCTATTCGTTTTATTTATGAGAATCCGCATGAACGACTTTAATTTTTTAAAATTTTATTCAAATACCTTGTAGATTAACGCAGTGTCATGTAATCTTTTATTATTTAAAATCGAAAAAAATACAAGTGAATTTTTAATAAAATATATTGAATTTATAAGGAAACATAAAACTTTTTATTCAGTTATTTTTAAAATAATTGAACAAACAGTTTTATCTTAATACACGGACTATTTAATTTGAAAAACGAAAAAAAATAATTCATATCAATAAGATGTCTGATCGAAAATAGACTTAATATCTCATCCAGAAAAATATTCATTCGTGTAATATTTGATTAGTTTATTAAGTCTTTTCCTTTTTTTTGGAAAAAAATACACATTTACCGTTCTTAAAAGTGTATCGAATTTTTCACCGATTTTCCAGGAACGCTGAATGTTGAAAATTATATTTTCTCGGAAATTTTCAGACGTCGACTTTTTTTAAATTTAATTTATTTATTTTTTCCTCATATTTATTTTTAATTTTGGTTCAAGTATCATGTTATTAAATTATTTATACAACGTATAATAAATTTTCACAAATTCAGATATTGATAGATGTTTAACATTTTTTTTAAACAGTTTCATCTTCATAATTACTTCATATCTCTGAAAACATGACGATTTCTTTTTGCTTAAGACGGTTCTAAACACGAATCCAAAACATATTCTAAATTAATATTCGAGCTAGTACACGATCTGTTTCTTTAAACGATTCTAATAAAACACATTATCCCGGCCGTTGACTGCGCTTGCTTCATATCAGTTTTTAATTTATTTTTAAGCAATCTTCGACCGCGGCGGTCTCATATCTTACCGAATATCAGTTTTACTAATAAAAAGTGACATTGTCTGACTGAAAATCAGTTCTTAGACCACTGTTCTGACATCCGTGGCACAGAAACAACGGTTATCGAATACTTAACATGTGCTCGGGGGGTTTTAATTAGACACGAATTGTTCGACTGAAGATATTTACGTCAGGTTTTTTGTATTCGAACGAGGAAACACTTTTGATATTTTAATATAAATCGTATTTATAATGAAATTTAAATTATAATTCACACACACACACTCACACACACACACACATATATATATATATATATATATATATATATATATATATATACATATCTGTGTAATTTACACGACTATCTCTTAACAAGAAGAACGTTCGAGTACGTGTTGAAATATTTCTAGTAGATACATTGTATTAAAACTTGAATGTTTCACATGCAACTGCGCAAGTTTCCGAAGTGTCTTGTTTATGACTGAAATTAGAGCATTATCCGAGGTATAAAACAGCAAACAATCGTTTACATGCTTCACAAAACGTTCAGACTGCATTCGAGAAAAAGCTCTAAAGCTCGAGTTTGCGTCGTCGTCGTCGCATGCTTAAAACACCATACATATTTAACGAATACGCCATAAAATGCAAAACCGTACAAGTGCTTCCTTCATATCCCGCCACGGTCCGCTGTGTATGCAAAGAACATCGACTCTATGTGTGAAATATACGTGTGTGTGTGTGTTGCGAGTTTGTATTTATATTTATTTATATACATTCCGAGTAGTCACCGGGTTACATGTATATTTCACTCAACATCCACCGCACTTTCGCCAGGCTGTGTTCGCTTGTGTGTGCGCTGGCGTCGATCTTAACCCGGTGTTATTATTAAATTTCGCGCTCGACGAGAAACGTATCTCGACGACGAAATTGCCTAGAAAAGGTTGACACGCTGCGAGGGCTTTTTTCTCGTCCGTACACCGAACGCAAACTTTTAGCCGATTTGGAAAAACACACAAGCGCGCGCGCTCGCTCCACCGACGTCGTCGTCTCCTTTATGTATTCTCAACAATTTAATTTCGCGAATATGTCAAAAGTATGAAATACGGCCTAAGCTGAAAGAAGTGAAATGTTATCATCATATTACCTTTTTTCAGACCACCCCCGCTCGTCCCACACGCGGTGTAAACGTTTACCGTACAATTTCGTACGGGGTGCAGTTTATGAGAAACATCTTAATTCGTTAACGGCGATATGAATCACAATTTTCGTGTTATAAATGTACCATTTTCTAAATTGCTTACATTATATACTTCTGTATATATATATATATATATATATATATATATATATATATATATATATATATCCACACCCTAATCGTTCGTTTAACACACAGAAATGTATATTTTAGGGTTTTATACATTTTAAAAGGCGGCCGGTGTTGAACTCTCTGATATGACCGAAAATAAATAATGGAGTTGTGGTTACAGCATTGGTTGAATATCAATGAATCACAAGGAAAAGAAATGTGATATTCTGTTAAGAAAATCTCATATTTTTGGTGGAAAGAAACGTATTTTATATTCGTTTCTCATGATTAAAAAAGTAATTTAAAGATTTTATAGCGTGTCGAGTTTTTAAGATTTTACTGAAACAATATTCTCATAAAACTAATTCAATAATTTAACATAGCTCCAGACTGATAAACAATGAATTAGTGAACATTATTGGTCAGGAAAATTATTGTAAGTTTTGTGTGATGAACGAAGAATTTGCGAAAATAATAACTCTGGTTTGAATTTATGATATTAATCAATGCGAACAATAAATATGCATATGCTGGAGGTAAAGCTCGAGTATTTGCTAAACACTATCAATTTGTAATTGGTTTCTTTCCTGTCTATTTGGATTTGAATGTATTTTTCTTTTGGTTTATCTAATGTTTGGTTAATTTATAGAATAGAATTTCGTTGTTATTTCTCAGATCAAGTCTATTGTTATCTTACAGTTGAAAACACAATAAACTGAATTCGAAATTAATTTCATTTCATCATTCGTACACGTCATACAAGGTCTTGATTTCCATCAACTTAGAGATACACAGTATTAGGTAAATGACATGTATGTATTTATACAAATGTTTTTATTCTATCAAACTTATCTTATTCTAGGAAATGAACGTATATATATATATATATATATATATATATATATATATATATATACATTGTATATGGATCTGTGTGTTTGTATGAATATGATATTAAATAAAAAACAGCTTTAGTTCTCGTGACGTTCGTGCACGATGATATCATTTGTTTGAATTTAAGCTGAGCAACACAACACACGCCGAGTAGCTAGGAACGTACTTGCATACGTATGTGAACGAATGGAAGAGCGGAATGGGCGGATAAATGGAGTCGGTTATTTATTTTTTGACATTTGTATGTCGCTATGTGGGATGACCTGTCGTACATTCGCCGCGAGTAAATACGAGCTCGTCACTTTCTTGTCATGTGTTCGAGGGTTCGTCGCCGCGTTCGGATGAATGTGTTTTCGGTACAGTCGCAGCGATTCGATTCTCGGTCGAGGTTTTTGTACGCAGACGATGCAGGATCAATATTTGTCCTTCGAAACAAAAATTGATTGGCTGGTGATAGTCTTTCGGCGTTTGAAACGCTGGAGATGTCAGTTCGGCTTTGTAATTGGTTTCTGAGATAAAAAACGTCTTATGAATTGATTCGTTTCGAATGTTGACATTTTTACTTGTTATAGAATTGGATTTGTACCACTCGTCTGTACGGAAAAAAATATATTTTTATAGGAAATATACTATTTAAAATATCAATTCGAGAAATATATTTTTAATCCGTACATAAATTCAGTTAAATCACATCTACCTATTAAAAACATTTAAGGTTGTTGCGTTTAACTTAATTTGATCGCTTCTTACTCTAGAGTGATTTTTTTTTTAAATACTGACTCAAATATTCACATTAAGCTTTTATTTTAGTTTATAACCTCTATTCAGTTTACATAGAACTATATCCGATTTGGAACACAAAAATGTATTTAATTGTTGTATTATATTCCACGGTCGATGGAAAAATAGTTATTTTTACACTATTTGTTCGACCGCGAATGCATTTGATTATAATTTACATAATGCACCCAAAAGGGAACACAAAACAGTAAAATAATACAAACAGGGGGCACCGCAATGTTGATTTGTGAATGAATTAAAAATAATTGTTTTTAAATGAAAATTAATTCATATGAGAGAGGGTTAGTTTGTGTAATAGAGAGTTTGTTTTTCCGTTTTTCATTAGTTTTTGAATTTTTTTCAATTGATAACCGATGTATATATTTTTAATGATAATTATTCTCTTTAAAATCTTCCTTTAAATAATATTTTTTGTGACCTGATTGTATAGGTATTCGATATATGTTTTATTCAATAGATTTAATGTAATGCGGTCTTATATATTTGATTCAGAGTATCACGAGACTCGATCGAGCTTTCAGGAACACCTGATCGATAGAAATCTCAAGTGAATGCTGGTTTCTACTCTTTTTCAGTCATAAGTATCTGTCTTCCGGTTTCAAACATTGGAAATATATGTTTCCCTGCAAAAGTTATTTATAATTCAGTACATAATGATTTTTTAATAATCACCAATCAAAATTGAATACACCTTGAAAGTAATCATATTTTTTAATTGAATTTTCGTCTCTTCTCAATCATTTTCGATTATTAATTATACAAATTTTGATAGTGTTAATACTCAGAGTGATGAGGTACAGAAAAATCTGATTTTTCTATAGATTTTGTAGATCAAAAATATCATTAGTATTTTTATACGGATTTTTGGCCAGGATATAAAAAAATATTCGTGCTTCAGTTGTATTAATTATTCATAAATAATAGGCGTGTAAATTAATTTGGTGTTCTTTTTATAGTCACATTTTTTTTTATCGAAAATGGAATACATTTCAATCCTCAAAATATCGACAATTATTTTGTATAACTTTGATCTATCTGTCAGGAATCTGACGAATCCGTTATCGAAAAAAGGTGGCGTTTTTCAGTCGATGAAATCTTCAGTGCATTTTAGAAGCTCACTCAATTTTTTATCATTTTTTGAATGTTTCACGCGTTACAACACCTTTCAAAGCTGAACAGATCATTCCCGGCACTTCAACTGGAATGAGAAAAGTATTCAATACTTAATATTCTGCTCTTCAGATGCCATTGGGTTCACTAAAGTTTTATGAGGTTATTCCAACTGCTGGATTAAGAAATATACTGTTTTTAAATGTTAAGTTTGGCATTTAAATTTTACACAAATAAAAAAATATTAATATAAATAATGTGTTTGAAAATATATGATGAGGTCATTACAAGAGAAGTACGTTTTGATTTGTAATAAAAAAGGAAGAAAAATCTATAAATTATTTACTAAGTTTTTTAGAAAAAATAATGTTACAGTAATCATTTTTATGGAGTTAATTTCTTCTGAAAGTGTTAATAAAACATGTTGTGTTAAAGTGTAGCTCTGTGAAACATAAAATTAAATTTTGGCGTGTAAAGTATATCGAGGATTAAAAAAATCGTTAATAGATACTAAAAACACATCGCATCTATTAACATTAACTAGATAATTCCCGTTCTATCTCTCTGAAAAATATTTACGTTGCAGTTATTACACGCTCAAAAACACATACACATACACACACACATAACCGTGCACACGTCAGTTCATCGATCGGTGTTTCGATCGAAACTAGACTGATGCTAAACATAAAATTATAACCTGACGAGATTAATTGAATTACTGTAATAAAGCTAAACTGTTTCGCCGCAGATATAATACGGAATGAATAAAAAAGAAGAAATGCAAACAGCTCGATGTTTATTTAGTGCCAATATACGATACTGGCCGATCGTGTCCAGTTCACTCTTTGTGTAAAACGCTCTCACAACACTAATATTCAGACGATGCAGTGCCGTACTTAAGTGACACATGATTAGGGAGTACTAATAAAACGTATGGCTTCGAATGCACGCTAATTACTGTCTTGTGGATTTGTAATGTAAGTGTTTATCGAGTTTTTGCAACTAATCCAATTTAACGGGTTCTCGCTCTCTCGACCTCTCCTTACGTTTTTCCCCCCTCGGCCAATCCTTTATGTGCCATGTTTGTGATTAACGTTTTGCTAATTGAATATTACGGACGGATCGACTGTTGAGATGTGTACTGCAGAACGGTGCCAGTTTGTGCCCGTTGTGTTTGCTTTTTATGACCTCGTGTATTTCATTCGACAATGGGTTTTTATTCATTCGTTCTCGATTGATCACCACAATACAGTCTTATTAAAAGCACACGAACCAGTCGTATCGAGCAACTTAATAAACATAACGTCTTCGTTTGTAATTTTTTTTCAAACATGTTTATTATTCTTGTAGATTTCTGTATCTTTTTCTTAGATATATGGCTTTAAATTCCTAGTGAAAAGACAAAAAGATAAAAACCTGATATACTTTTTCATAAATTATTATATTCTCCATTCTACAAATCAGATTTCTTTTCTAGTCAAAAATGTTTAATGAGTCATTATTCATAATTTTTGATTGTTGCTTATACGCACATAGAGGACGATGCATCATTAAGTTTAGAGCGTCAAGATTCAGATAAATTTAATTTTATTAAAATTAAACAACACTCATCAAGTTCTGGAGACTTGAAACAGTAATAAAAAAAAACTAGTAGTTTGTTTCTAGTATTTGTGTTTAGGAAGTAATGTCTGTATTTTAATTGTATTATAGATACAAATATTCTATTTTAATTGTTAATTATGGATTTACATAATATTAACATAAAATTATCCTTTGACAATTGTATTTCGATTTGTACTGATCAGTGTGTGTGAGATAGTTGAAATAAATTATTGGATTAGGACTAATTTTCGTCCGGTTTGCTATATTGTGACCGATGGTTTAGATCTGATCAATTATATGTGTGTATATATATATATATATATATATATGTATATATATATAATATAATATATATATATATATATAATATAATATATATACATAGAGAGAGAGAGACAGAGAAAGAGAGATGTAGACCAATGGTATAAACAGAATTGAATATTTTTCTTAATTAATATTTAAAAACTTAGTCAATTATATTTAACCTAAAGGGATGGATCTTTAGTTTGAAAATTAACGTATATTTTTGCATGAAATTCATTCAAATATATATATATATATATATATATATATATATATATATATATATATATATACATGTGAATGTAATTACATCTGTAATAAGATACAATCTAGCCGAGCACTAATAAAAAAAATATTTAAAGCGCCATTCCGTTAATTATAGATAATTTCGTTTAACGTGAGACACTTTAATATGTTCTATAATTAGGTTAGTTTCCACAACGGTGGCTGTTATTTGCGGATTAACGAGGAAAAAAGGAGGTAAAAAAAACCACCGCACAACTGTATATGAATATTATTATATTCGTGTCGCGAATGTGAATGTTCTCTTTTTTTAACGAAATTAAATCCGTTACAATTTATCTTGCGAACGAGACCGCGACATCGAAATGAATTTAATTTGTAATAATGACGATAATTATATATTTTTTTTTAATTATGTAAACGTTCGAGGTGTAAAACGCAGACACGGTTCGATATTCCGTACGGAATTGAACGAATCTCAGTCGTATAGAAATGTGTTAATTAGATTAAATAGCTTGTGTTTTTCTGTTGAAATTATTAGATCTATGGTACGGGGTTGCAGGAGTATTAAATTGTGTAGAAATCGTTCTATTTGTTTGTCATGTTTTGTGTTGTCGGATAGATGACAGACATTTTAACATATCGTTTCAATTTATACGAAGTGACTTTACCATAAGTTTTTGTTTGAATAAATTAAGTAATTTTAATTAATTGGAAACTTTTTGTTTAACGTACATTACGTTAATGCAATGAACATATTGAACTTTTACTTTAATAGTTGACATGTTTGATACTTGAAAGCATTCGAAGCGAGTTCTTAACAAAGATAA
Organism: Acanthacorydalis orientalis; assembly: GCA_034766995.1. NCBI lineage: Eukaryota > Metazoa > Arthropoda > Insecta > Megaloptera > Corydalidae > Acanthacorydalis > Acanthacorydalis orientalis. The sequence continues at coordinate 42,033,065 of CM068319.1, read as the reverse complement.
ACTTTTAACGTATATATAAGGATAGTTAATGTTAGACGTTTCACTATTTATTTAACTTTATACAATTACACTTTGTATATTACATTTAAACATATTTTATATATTTATGATAAGGAATTTCATAAGTGAGACGAATATTTTCAGAATTTTATAATCTCGAATTACAATATATTTTATTACAGTGTAATGTAAACTTCTTACAGCACCTGTGCTTATTTTAACGCATCAAACCTGAAAAATGTGCGGATCTAAATATATAATCACAGTGTTTTAAATTGACCATCTTTCGTCTTTCTGTCTCTATGTGAAAATTACAGGAATTTTTATAACATTTATCTAGGTTATCGGATCAATATCAGTAATCATTTTAACAGTTGAGTTCTAATATGTTTTTATTATTAAAGTAAAGTTATCTGCGATTGAACATGGCATCTATTTAGTTATAAACGAGGGCTTGTTCAAACCGAATTGTTCAATCGAAGGTATGCTTTTACTTTTTATTTGTGTTCGGCCGCTAATGACTTGGGTCGTCAACTCAATCTTAAACCCCAAATACCCAACTAAAATACAGAACATTTCAAACAATGTAATAAACGTCAGACGATAGACGTATTTCAATATTAATTTGAACGAAAAAATGTCCTCTTTGTATTTCATAATTCTTCGTAGAATGCTCTCATTGAAGATGCACATAAGATAAATCGTTTTTCAATTAAATCCGTCAAACAGTCTCGCGCTGAACAAACATACGTCAGAACCAGAAATGAAAAAAAATTAACCCGATGAGTAAAAAACCACTAAGCTCTCGAAATCCTAACCTGTCAAATATTTACATAGCTGCAGAGAGATGTAAGATTTTAATATTTGTCATCCCTCTAATATTAGTTCATATAACGCAAACATATCTCAACAATAAAGCCCGAACCTCGGTAAGATTTAAGCTGTGAATTATGTATGTCCTCTCTGTTATCTCTCTTTCTCTTTACATATATATATATATATATATATATATATATATATATATATGTCTTACCATTATCAAGAATTGCCTACTCGGTTTCTGTATTATGAAACGTAATTATTTCAGACGTAATTTTATACCACTGTTTACTTCCATTCTCTCCTTTTTTCTTTTTCTTATATATATATATATATATATTGTGTGTGTGTGTGTGACTGTGTACAAACTTCCTTAGTGTAAACAGTTCTCTTTGTGTCCGCCGTATCCAAAGAAACTTCGAACAGGTACGCCTTCCGGCAAATACCTGTCTTGCACTCTCCCTCTTTATCCCTGTCGACCTTTTTAAAGCAGTCGACTGCAGACACGCCAATATTCTTCGGCTAGACTTATATAAGACATATCAACGGATTTTATGTAGGCTGCAAATACATATATATATATATATATATATATATATATATATATATATATATACGTTTTTTTTTGTATACGATACGGGAATATGTATTACATTTTCATTTTTAAGCATATGTTTTTCTTTTTGCTTTCCATATGAAACAAGCAGTCGAATCGTTTCTCGATGGGTTACTGAAAAGGTGAAGAAACGAGATATAGTCTCGTATCTGATTGAAGTTTGCGAAAAGATATGTTTATTTTTCTAAAAAAGTTGAATTTCTTGACTGTCTGAGCATTATTCGGTGTCTTTCTTTTATAGAAAATGAATGTTTACGGAAAAATCGAATACATTTAATTCTACAAAATATCTCCTATTACTTTGTATGTCTCTGCTCAATCAGTCGGGTAACTGACGAATCCCTTGTCGAAGAAAAGATGGTGGTTTTGAGCCAATGAAGTTGGAATGTATTTTCAGACCTCATCCACAGTTTCAGCATTGTTTGCATGTTTATGCGTCACAACAAACTTGAACAAGTCATACCCGTGAATTCAGCAGCATTTTTTTCAACTAGAATGCGAAAAATACGCAACTCCTAATGTTACTTTTCGGACGCCATCGTGTTCATTACAGTTTTGTGAGTTTATGCCAGCTGCTTAGCCAAGATATATTAATTTTTTTAAATGTTAAGGGTGGCTCTTCAAAATCCTAAAACGACTAGAAAATATTTTAATTTAAAACAGAGTTACGATGGATTCAATTTAAAGGCACATAATTCATTTTCACATCTAATATTTTCTTGAAAATATTTACAGACTGAAACTAATCGCTCAATGTTTCGAAAATCATTTCTTTCATTCCAGTCGAATCCAAATGAAAACACTCTTTGCCCGTACTCGATATCAACTGACCCGTACACGGATATTAATTAAACGGAATGCGTGGAAAAAGTTCGTTTACGTTAGAAAATATATATATATATATATATATATATATATATATATATATATATATATACACGAGTAATTCGGTCCGGGCAGCGCCACGTTCGTGCGTCCGTCCATAAATCGTTGAATAAATCTGTTCCGATGCCGTTATCACAGAACGGCTCCACATAAGTTTAAGTTACGGAAGAACCTCATAAAATCTGACACGGAGCCATATTCGCAAGCGTAATTGCATGCTAATTTTTTATAGCTGGTTTATGTGCCATAATGATGTGATTTATCTTAGATGATAAAACATGTATACGCAACAACACTGCTGAAATTTAATTTTAATCTGCTCGCGAGCAACTAAAAAGCAGATATTTATAGCGGTAATATTGAAAACTGCGTGAAAAGCAACCAGGAGCAGTCGCCACACGCAAATGTAAATACGTGCACACACACACACACACAAATATGTATATATATATACACTCATACATTTGCTTAGATTTTTTCAGTCTGACCTGAATGCGATTAACGCAAATAAATTCTTTCGGCACACTTTATGCATTTACACGTTCCCATTAACGCACAAACGTTTTACATATTTTGCGTTTTCGCCACTCAACAATCGCACGTGCATTAATTCGAATAAATATATATGTATATATTTCTGGTCTGGAAAAATCTAGTGGCTAATTAAATCTCGTTCGCTTCGGCGGACGAGATAAAAATTTATTGACTGTGGTAAAGCGACCAATATTGTTTTTCATTTCATAAACGTTTTGTAAATGTAATATGTGTGGACTCTGTCCGTGAAATATTTTTATGACGCCCGTTCGTATTTTCAATTTACAACTTGTTAACGACTCACATTCGAAATTAAACGTCCGACTCGTTTTGATAGTTTAGAGAGTCGAGTACGTAGTTAAGGATGGGACTCATTTGTAGAAACGTACGTTTCGAACTAGTTTTGTTCTGGTAATTGAGTTAAAAATAGTTGAGATTTCAAATATCAAAACATTAATGTAAACATTTTTTTAATAGCTGTATTTAGGTTCGACTGGTATTACTCGTGAAGATAGCTGTTGAACCATCTTCTAGTCGATTGATCTAAACGCAAACTACTGGAAATGTGTTAAAATCGAACCTAGTGCTAGCAGAATATCCCAAATAGACTAAGTTAAATAATCAAAACATTAATGAGATCACAGGTATATAAAATCAGTAGCAAATACAGTACAAATAAAAAGAGTGATTAATAAAAAGAAAATTTAAAAAAAATCGTCATAGATTTTCTTACTGTGCTATTTTTTTAAATAAACATCTTTATTGTTGGACGTTATGATTGATAAGGATTATATATGTATACACTTTACATTTCGCTGACTTGATTAGGTTGTGATTGAGAACTGATTGGATGTGAAACTGATGAAAGATTTCAAATTCTAAAACTACCATGAATTAAAAAAGGAGATAGAAAAGGAGGAAAGCAACGAAAGAGTTCCGACACTGGCCAAATTCACTTTCACAAATGAATTATTTTATCACACCACATACCAAAAAGGGTTTTCTGGTCCAATATATTTAATTAATCACTAATGATCATTTTTGATTGTTGCTTATGCGGGTTTAGATAAATTCTATAAAATCAAAAATTACAGATCATAATTTATTGAGCATTTTTGACCATATTTTTTTTATATTTTGGGGTGAAAAAGAATTTATTTGTGAAAGTAAAATAATATTCTTTTATATCTACTTCTAATGTAGTTTAATTTAGTATACTTTCTCACCTGATCAATAAATCTTCATATATGAATATATATATATATATATATATATATATATATATATATATATATCTGTGTACTGGATACATAACCGTCTCTAATTAAACCCGCTGCAATTAAACGGCAAATTAAATTAAATATATACTTCGCAACTTCTACAACAAACTTAACGACCGTCATAAAAACCTAACTCGTTCATCTACGCTTAATCTGACAATTACAATAATTATTCCATAATTCATACGTATATATATATATATATATATATATATGTATGTATACACACACATGTACACATACATTACACGTTGAAATCATTTAAAGACGAAAAAAGCTGTTACAGCAGCAACAACAGCCGAACAACGACGGAATCGCCGTTAACGAGAACCAGTTTCCGTCGTTATGAAATTAAATGAATTCCTATACGGATCGCTTCTTGTAAAAATGCACACAGCTTCATTATTCACTCGGAGAATGGCCACAATTACATCCTATTCGAGTGACTGCACAACTGTTATTCACATCTGTATGATCTGAACGTAATTAAACAGATTTATATAATCTGACAGCTACTCGTGATGACTTTTATTTATTCGACAGTATTTATCGAATTATTTATTGTGTATTTTCAAAGAAAATAAGAATGATCTTTTTACAATTCATTCGTGGAGAAAGATCATTTTAACACTTGATTAAACTGGAAGTGAAAAATCGAATTAAACTACAGACCTTATTAAAATGATAATCAATGATTTCGACAAGAAATAAATTTTATTATATATATATATATATATATATATATATATATATATATATATATATATATTGTATGTATTAATGTATAGTACATTAGTCCTCTAATCGGTGTTAATTTCTGTATCGAGCAAGTACATCTAATCATAAAAACGTCGGCGAGAACAAAGCGATAGAGCTGTGATAAAAAAGTGACGAAGAATATAAAAAAAGAATGAAACGAAACGAGAACAAATAAAATCTGCTTCGCTACATAACAGAAGCACCCAATGAACACAATTGCCTGCGAGTAGAAACATAATGACTGAAAATAATACTTCCTCACCGTTGCTGCAATGATGAGAAAATGAACCTCTCTACAGCAACGCTGCATTGTGCGATAAGTGTTGGCTAAGAACAAAGCTAAACCACGCAGCAGCAGATATTCATACCCATATATATATATATATATATATATATATATATATATATATATATATATATATATGTATGTATATGTATATATATATATATATGTATATACAAACACATACATAGATATTCTTCGAGGTGGTGGTGTTGTTCGTAAGTGGACGACGTCGAAGAAAAAGTGGTGAAGAAAAAAAATGGGTTTAATTACTGTTATTAATGATACCGGTTTTTTTTCGTCGAGTGTAAAATAAATAAAAAAGGTGGATAATTATCAATGATTTCTGTATTAAATGAAAAAAAACACATCGGAGGGAAAGCCGTACGATACACGGGCCACTTAATTAGATTATTAAGACACGGCGTGCGGTTTATGAGAAACTGCTGCGTTATTTTTTTTTTACTCTCGACGGCGACGAGAGATTATTCCGTTATTAATTTTGAAGATTGAATAATCGAATCCGAGTCTAGTTTAAGCTGACATGTAATTTAATTCGATTCGAATGCCACAGAGACGATAATTAAGTAACGAGACTTAGTTGTAATCGTTTCGGATTTATTAGAATATCAAAACAATGGAAGAATTTTACGAATGAGACGATAATTGTTTTCAATCGAAACGCTCTCCTGGTAATATCAATGAAAAGTATACTAATTTATTCAGTAATTATTGTTGTATATTCTGATTGGTCTCCATACTTAAAGAAAGACAGATTAATTGGCACACGAGTAAATTCACTATAAGTTCTGAATTTATTGATCTTGTGAGAATCGAGTTTTAGAGCGAATCCCAAGAAATCTCAACGAATCAATCGAAAATCATCAAATGTATACACTTGTACAGAGCGTTTGAATGAACTTCGGTCGATTTTATTTCTTTTTAATATTATTTGAACAAAACACTTTTAATATTTTTATGGATCGTTTATTTAACTCGTGAACTCTCCACGGCGTTGAACTCTCCATAATGATTCGCCCGCGACCAAACTATACCACTGTCATATTACAAACGACAGCTACACTACAAACAAAAATTGTGCCAAAACAAAATCGACCGCAGTTCAGTAAAGCACCCTGTATAAAACATTATCTCGTATTCGAAAAAAAAATATAAACATTCATTCATCGTGCACAACTTAATTTTTATTTAATGATCATTCAAGATGATTAAAAGTACGTTATCGACGTCAACGAAACCGCATGTCAGTTTTACACACGATTATTGTTTATAATAATAATAATAGAGACATATTTATTATTGTGATTATCATTAATATATCATCGTAGTGCAATTTTGAATTATAGTACCGGTTCATTGTTTGTGAAATTTATATTACCTTATTGGCCGTTCTCCACCTTCGACATAAATGTAATGATATTCATATTGCGTGCGATGAAACTAGGTCAGGTTTTTTACGGAAATTATGGAACTATTTATATGACGAAATTAAGATATATATATATATATATATATACAAGGGGGTTAGAGGTGTGCAAGGTACATTTATGGTCGGATAATTTTTCCTTCATACTTGCTTGTTAAATTATGCTAAATAGTTCTTATGAATATTCTGTCGACGTTTCGGTTTGTAAATAATTATGTTTTAATAGAATGTCTTCTAACTCGGCCTAACGAGCATTTGCTTCAAATATTCTAAAAATAACCTGTTAAAAAAGATAGGTTGCAACTACGTGTAAGCTTTTTCCGTTAAATTATTTCTTATTTCATTTAAATGGAGTTTTTAATAGTTATTTCATTATTTATTTGATAGTATGATTACAATCCTATACTTATTTAAAATTATTTCTATATTTACTGCCTGTACACCAGCTTACATTTTATTTTCTTATATTTTTCTTTTTTAAATATCATACCTTCCTGTATAAATGTTATCAGGTGTTTATTTACTTTGTCAATAATTATCGTCAGATTTTAATCATTTTCTACCTTAGGGATTCATTTCGTTCTTAATTCGCACACTCTTTTGCAGTGTTTAATGAAATTTTCCAATCCATTACTGTTGCTAAACATAAATTCTCTATTACTTTCTTCTGTTTTCGCATCAATAGTACTAAATCCAAAATTCTCTTCTTCAGCCGAATACTCATGTATTAGGTTAAAAAATTAATTCGGTATCTTCAGAAAAGCATCATATTAGTAACTATTTTTCGTTGTACTAATTGCACGTTAGTTGTAATAAAAAATCGAAATTTCTAATCTGTATTTCTGAATCGTGTGATACTAGGAACGACTTCTTCCTCTTTCTCTTTTCTATTAAACACATCCAATATAAATTCAAACGTGAATTCATTCACCGGCCTGTTTTTATATAATCGAATCCTCGACAGATCCACTAATTCCTGTCACTTGACGATTCGTACTTGAAAAATATCGGTGTAGAAATATCCAATACACGGTTTGTCCTCCGGACTCGCATGCGTATGCGCCTGTTAATAAATTTAATGGACTTTTAAGCCGGCATAACAGACAAATTTAATTACCTACGAATCAATAAAATTAGAATAACAGTTTTACGGTCAGCAAGAACACATAGCGTGCTGCCATTCAGGGCTCTGGTCACGATATTATTTTATTCGGTTATCGACTACATACGTACGTACGTATTTATGTACGTATCGCTCTCGAATTCGGCAGTGACCTCGCGAACAGAACGAATTTATTAATAAAGGCGTTCCGGTGGGGAAAAAACGGATCTCGTAGTTCGGTCTCGGGGATTGAACCTCGACCGCTGATTGATTTCGCGTACGAGACAAACGTGCGTCAACCTCGAAAGATACGCCGAACACACGACCTGTTAGACAGGACACACAGTTTTATGTTATGTCGGCGTGGCACGTACCGAATATAAAGTGATTCGAGTAAATGTGCGTAACGTTAATTTTAATTGTGTAATTAGAGTTTTTACAATGGTAACAATACGCTTTATTGTTCTGTGTGTTCCGTGTAACGATTTTTTATTTTAATGAAACTCGATTTGGAAAAAAATTTAATTATTGCGAAATGCGTGCGGGTGACACCGGAATACAGCCACTCATAATCACGCGTGTGGCGGTCGTTTTATCCTATAAACAGTTTTTGTCGTTTTTTTTTTGTTGTACATTGAAATTTACCTGTTCCGATGAGCAGGTTTTGTTAGACAACTGTTTTGATTTTCGATATGATTTGACAAGACTGTCTGATAAGAGTTCAATGCTTTAGATGCACAAATGTACAACTTATTTAATTAAAAACGTTAAGATATCTGTGTTTCTCTCTCCGAACAGAACATTCATATAATAGTTTACAATATTATTTATATGTTTAATACTAGAAAAGTTTATAAATCACTTGAGAAATTAGAAACTTGTAATTGTTTAGAATTATTCTTTTTTTTTAAAAAAAATGAAACCTTGTAAAGCCGGTACTTATTTTTACCACAACCTGGCTCGAATCGAATGACTTTTCTTTGTCGGAATAATTTAAAGCATGTGCTGAAATCAAAAGTAGTTCTCAAAACCTGTTTACAGATTTTATTTGTTTAAGAGCGGAAGAATTTCAATCTAGTTGATTTAATAACGAATATAATTTTTCATTTCTTTGAATATTTCTCATCGTCGGTTCAGTATTTAATATTTACGAATTTTACAAGCTTAAAAAATTATTAATTCATCATTGATGAGCAGTATATGTATAAAGAAGTATGAAAAGTTATATACGAGAATTTATTATATTTCGTAGCTGATGTACAAGTGCTTTAAGTTTGTGATAATATTTTATTGGAAAATATTGGCCGAATCGTGAGGAAGACTTGTACAAGAGAGTATGAGAAATTGAGCATTAATTTAATGAAACCCTTCAGTACGAATTCTCAATTCGGTGAGTAGTGAATTCTAGTCTGTAGATTTCGTAGTACGATGAGAATTTACGGGTCATCTAGCTATATAAATTGAGGATAGTCGTTGTTGTAGTCATAATCGTTAGAGAAATGTAATTACTAAGAAAAAACTGATGGAATTAAAAAATTAAAATAGTGTACTGTGATTAAACGAGTGTTTTATATGCCGCTTGATGAATATATTTATGGATATAGTTAACTATAAAGATACGAATATAATAATAATTCTGGTTTAATCAATTCCGAGTGGCTAGAGAGTCGATTGAGAACAACCCCTGCACTAATAGACTCAGCAGCAGGGACAACGATAGACATTTCGAGGAATTGTTGTTAGAATAAAGTCATTTAACATTTGACAATTCAGCGATTGTTCTAAAAATCAATAAGAAAGAAGTTATACGGAACAGTGAAGATAAATTCGGTACCAAAGCCACGAAAACGATTTGTTCACCTTTGAGAGAACATGTTGCGATGCATAAAACATGCAAAAATGTTAAAACAGTGGTATAGATTCGAAAATTCACTCAAGACTCCATCGAATAAAAATCGCCATATTTTTCTGACAAGTGATTCGTCATACGTATGGAGCAAAGTTATAGAAAATAATGGGGGATATTTTGAGGATTAAAATGTATTCTATTTTTCCGTAAACATTCATTTCGTATAAAAAAGGCACTGATTAATTTGTACACCTAATATATTTTTTTAAATTGTATTTTTATATTGAATATATATATATATATATATATATATATATATATATATATATATATATATATATATATATATGCATGTATGTATTTATCAAACAATGAAATCTATTTAAACGTCCGCGACACTCAATAATTTATCAATTACATACATTTTTATCACCGTGCGTATATATTCCGATCGAGCCGTATTCCCATAACGCAGTATCTGTTTTGACAGCTCGTTGCCGTGTAATTAAATTTATTACCAATCTCTAACGTGAAAATAAAAATAAAAAAAAACACTCGCAAAAAAAACTACCCAAACTAAATTAATGGCGTGCGAGTGAACAATGCGCCTGTTAACTTGATGAAAACGCTATTTACTTTTTACAATTTAATTAGTTGCTGTTTTAACGGCCGCATTAAATGTCGTTATCGCGCGTGCGTCTCGCTTCGACTGAATTCTACTAGACAAATAAATAGAAAAATGGACTGGGCTTGTTTGCGTTTTTATCCTATTTAAAGATACGTACATGTACGTTATATATATATATATATATATATATATATATATATAGAGAGAGAGAGAGAGAGAGAGAAAGAGGGAGAGATCTAATTGTGTGCCTTGAACATTTCATTGGTCGATTATTTAATAATTCAAACATTACTTGAATAGTTTCTGTGGGAATTCGTAAACGAGTGTACAGTTTAAAATATTCAATAATTTGTGCATGTAACAATTAACACTGGTAAAGAAGACATTTTTTCAATGTCTAAGTAATTAAAGTGTTTTTCATACTATGTAAAATAAATAAATAAATAAAATCTTGGAAAATATTTTCAAACATTCGATTTTATTGATCGACTTTTTCGTAAAACGGTCTGGATTTTTTTGGAACGTTAACATGCGTATTAAATATTAACATCGTGTATAAACGAGCGTTGATGGAAAATGCAGATTTTTTTTATCAATTCAAAATCAAATTTTAATAGAATGAAAGTAAAACTGAGTTTGCTCGTTCGACGTTTATCCGATTTACGTCAATTCCGAATCAACATCATGAGCACATAAATAAATATTTGCTTAGTTCACAAACAGGATAATTAAAATTATACAGTAATTAGATAAATTTGTAATTCGTTTATAAATCATTCGAAACTATATGTTGAACTTTCGATTGACATGCAATCGATTAAGGCTATTTTACAATTATTTTTGTGAAATAAAAAAATATCAAATACTTATATCGATTAAGACAGATTGATAACAATATACTTTTATGAATTATTTATTTTTTCGCCTCAGAATCCACAAAAATATTCAATAAATCATTATTGAGTGTTGCTTGTATGCATTTCAATGGCAATGCTCAATAATTCTCAAAACACCAAGACATGAACAAGTCTAGATCTAGTAGTCTTTTTGAATAAGTTAGATTATTATGAGAGAAAAAGAGATATGTTGTTAGAAAAAGGTCCATACTCAGAAATTAAAAAGAAATCATTATCCGAAAAAGAGATGATAAAAGATATGAAGCAATTATATTAAATAACAGAAATACAAACTCTTCGTTTCTACTAAAAATGTACATCTACATGCACATGCGGAACAATAAAAAGATGTCAACAATGATTGATTAAACAAATTTGACAAGAAAAATTGTTTTTAATTTATGGGATGAAAAAGGAATTCATTTGTGAAAGTGGACTTAGCCACAGTGTCAGAACTGTGTGTTGATAATAATGTAATTTCTTTTACTTTATTATTTTACTTCATTTTTCTATTGGTCTCCTTATTGAAAGTATTAAAAGAATGTACCATTTTCAAAATAGTATAAAAAATCTACTGATTTATAAAATCATTGTAGATCCTCCTGGGAACTGGTACCACAATGGTCACTTTTTAATATGTGATTATGATAAAGTCATTATAATTGTAGTAACGAGAATTCGCTTGTATATGGTAAGTAAGTAATAGAAAAAAATAAATACTCAGTTAGTCTCATTAATGATATAATATTTTTCAATTCGATATTTATTTAATCGCCTAAAATGTCTCAAATAAGAATCTATTTTTTCTAATAAGTGTTTAGATATTATTTCCTTCTTTTCTGAACAAATTTACTAATAGCATTGACATCATTTTGAACATTTCAATAAATATTTTTTTTTAATGAACATGTTCTAACATTAAAATAACGACGATATGCTCGCTATGTCAAAATAACTGAACGCTGATTTTCAAAATAAAATTCAGTTATTTCGGTACGTTGTTCTGTCGTGTGCCATGATAAGTTTCCCAAGTTTTATTTATAAAATGCTGAAAAGAAGAGAAAAAAATGTAAACAAAAAGATTATTAACTATTCGAACCCTTTCGTTCTTGTTGCGCCACCCGGTATGCATAAGGTATAAATGTATGTATGTATGTACGCGTTTCTATAGCTTGGTTTCAGAATCTTGTTTTGTATTGCTAATAAATCTCGTTTGCCCGTTCACCAAAACAAATAGAAAACCCTATTGTGTTCGTTACACAAATAAAAATACAATTTAAATAAAACTAAAAAAAAATTATGTTATAACCAAGTTTGATCCCATAAACGTTTGAACAGTCATGTTCATCTGCTAGCATATTGTGCCTGTGGGTGTAGTGTATATTTATGTAACTGAATCTATATATATATATATATATATATATATATATATTTAAATGTAAACATAAACGTGTATGTCTGTGTGTTTGAGTACATAATGAAATTTAGAAGTGTGGGTGGATCATATCAAATGTACTCAAAATTAATGACAACAACAGGTTTCGTCAGTTACGACTAAAAAAAAAAACATATCTATATATCTATAGACATATTTTTTAGGAGTGCGTGTGTGTGTGTTTCCGGACGTTCCGTATTCCCAGATTTGTTTCAATTTATTAAATACTTATTTATCGCTGTCGTAAATATTCGCTCGCTTGAATTACTCGTACGGCCGTTGCAACATTTATGCAATGAATTTTACTTAGAAACGTTTTATATCTCGAAATTTATCGACAAACAGCAAAGTTTGTCCATTTTTTTTATATTCTAAATATATCAACCGACATTAAATAGAATATTGTCCTGTGCAATAATAGATATTCTCTGTAAACGTTTCTTATACTTTTCAATAAATATGATACGAGGCCAAATTGAAAAGTTTACAATTTCTAAGGACCGAGTTTATCAAAGAACAAAATCATTTTTCATCAGGGTAATATATATGTGTCTGTACAAATATCATTCCTATGACAAAAACTGCTAAACTGAGTTACGATTTGTTGTTCCATCCATCGTATTCACATCTTTTAGTTTCGTCTGTGTCACATCTATTCTCAAATCTCAAAAATGTCCTTGATGAAAAGCGATTTTCTTTAAGTAATGACATGAAAGAGGCAATAAATAGTTATTTCGAAAAAAATGATGAATTTAACTTCTAGAATGGGATAAAGATACTCGAGCATCGATGGACAAAGTGTGTTGAATTTCAATGATTGAAAATTAAAGTAATTCTAAAAAGATAAATATAAGTTTTCGATATCAGGTCGTTGACATTTCAAATTCCTCTGGTAAATAATACTTAATAATTGAAATAAATTCTAATATATATTTTTTCTGTTTCAGGTATGTCTTCAGTAGATATCGTTGATGAAAGGTAATTTAATTTACGGTTTATTATTTGTATTGTTTCATTTTGAGATACGATTGAAACGTTTGAAATTTATTAAAGTTCAGAATTTAGGTTTCTAATAATCTCTTTCTCTCTATCATACACACACACACAATATATATAGAGAGAGAAACATAGATAGATATGTATGAATGTATTAGAGTACCTCTCATTGTCTCTTCTACTTCATTGTACGAAACTATGTTCAGTACTCAATTATTCTAAACGATAAACTCATTTAGCCGAGTAAATAATGTTAACTCATAAACAATCCTCATATTCTATCATTAGGGGCTTAGTGGCCGAGGGCCGGTTGTAAGCCGACGGCGTCGACAACGGACGCCGCGTGTGTAGATTTCGTACAATAAGGGATCACCGGCCGGTACAGGATTTCACGAAGAAACCATAAAATAACATTAACGTTAACACCGTTAGTGTAAAGCACTATTTATGGTCGTGTCCTGTGCCGGTTTATCAGCTCGGAAATTACCACTGTCGTTGCTCTCAAACGATCCGATTGAAAATTTGAAAGGAGCTTTTTTCATGTTCAATTCGCACGTGAGTGGAAACAGTGTTTTCTGGATCGAGTCGATAGGACATTTTTTTATTTCATTCATTCTATTCTGTCTAAACAGTACGTAACTCGATTGTCGTTACACGGTTTTTTATTCGAACAAACATAGGTGACCTACTGTCACTCTTTTTTCGTTGTTTTTACAGTGAACCATAACACTGTCGATAAAATCTAGCAGTAAAGTTTACTTTCGTGTCCAGTCATATTCTTTACTTTTTTTTAAAAAAGTGTCTACACGCTTATATGTACATACATACATACATATATACATATATATATATATATATATATATATATATATATATATATATATAATTCATTAATGGTACGAACAAATTCATTCACTAAATCACAACTTTCACCAATTTAAAAAATATCTACACATTCAGCGACTGCTTATAATTTTTATCAAATATTTTAGAAATTCCAAGAAACGTCTGACGCAATATAAATGTAGAGACTGTCGATAAGTGGTCAGCGTATTGAAATATTGATCGTGTATAAATTTGTAATCAATTCGAATTAGGACTTTTATATGTTTCGTTATTAGAGATAAATCTGCAGTGCGTCTATAATTACATTAAATAACATGTTCGGTTTTTAGAAAAGAAATATCTCGTTAAGTTTATGCCAGGGAATCGTTTCTTTCTTTTGCAATTTAAAATATTAATAATTTTTGGTTCTACAAGCGATAAAAAAATCTGTATTGAGAAACTGAATTACTGAATTTCTAGCACATGTAATATCAGTATTGTAACTTTCAAAATGTCCACCATAACTGGATCCATTAAGAGACATTGAAGTTCCACAAGCATTTTTTAAATTTAGGGTTTGGTTAAGGTATTACTAAGATCAATTAGATCATCAGAAGAGTGAGATTTCGAAGAATAAATAAAACTGTAAATATCTATAAAATAATTATCATATTTCAGTGATGAGCGATTCATTAATTTGAATCCTACCTTTTGAGATATCTCATTTGTCATTAAAAAACAATTACTTCAATCGTTTAATGAATCTCGATAACAACACCGTTCTAAATAATTACAAATAAAAACTAAATCTTTCTGATATAATGACAGTTGTAGATCGATCGATTAACACCAACTGTTGAAATTAAAAATTTAATATTTAATGTGTATCATCAATAAAAAGTATATTCAAAAGAATTTTTAATGATTTCGTGATTAACACTTTGGGTGCTGCGTGTTTATTGATTTTTACTTCGTGAAATATTTTTTTTCATTTCACTCCTATTGAAATTTACTGTTTACAGCGTTAAAATTATTTCAGATCGTTATTATTACGTTAATATTAGTATAAATTGATAAATCTAGAATTAATTTTGTGTGTAATCGAACTGATATTCATGGGACTGGATTTGATTTGAAAAAGTATTGAATGAAATGCACTCGGAAGGAAATTGATTCGAGGAAATTCGTGTAAAAAAAAACTTGACATTAAATAAAAGTGAGCTGACTAATGAAGATAATTTTTCAAAGCGCATTCACTCGAAGCAATAGATTAAAATATAAATCCGCGATGACCTGTTAACATATAAAACAAACACTAGAGATGTTTTCGAACGTATGTAACACATTAACGTTTTTAAACTACTTGTGAATTCGTGCGCCCACGACGACTTTTATTAAAAGTCGAGTTACGTACGTACGCGAACGCGGACATATATTTTGATCCGCCCACACCGTATTTATTGTTTAGTGTAGAGAATAGAACTAGGAAACGAAATTTGAATGGAAAGGACGAGCGACGAGTGTAGAAGAATCGCGGAACGAGCAGGATAGGATCTGATCGATAGATAGATGGCCGTCACTTCTCTCAATTATCGATATGATTTAGTACTCTTTTCGACTGAGCTATTTTTAAACGTTTCAGTGCTTGAGTTTGCGAGTGAGTGGGTTCACTTGACCCGAAATAAATAATATTTCCGTTTTCTATTTTCGTTAGTTCAATAGTTTTTCAGAATGATTGATCGAGTTTTCATATATGTATTCATACACCTACCCACACACACACACACACACACACACACACACACACATATATATATATATATATATATATGTGTATATATATATATATATATATATATATATATATATACATATTTGAAAAAGAAAAAGAAATATAAGAATTTATTACAGATTAAACCAGTTTTGCATATTTCATTCGATCTGATATGATGTTAAGAAGGATTATATATATATATATATATATATATATATATATATATATATATATATATATTTACATACAAACATGCATTAATTTCTCTGGATTTCAAATAATCAATCAATCGTTATAAATGTAAATGACTGTATGCATAGTTTGTTAAGATCTGTCATTAAGATTTAGTACTATAGGTCGATTCGATTACTTTATATATATATATATATATATATATATATATATATATATATATATATATATATATTAAAAATTAACCTCTTTATTTTCTACGTCGTTTACTTTGATTTTATAAAATATGACAAATTGCCGAATAGGTATTTTCATTTTACAATAGTATAAAATAATTAAAAGAAATTTGATTAAAGCGATGCTATCTATCATTTCCTTTTTATAAAATACTTTTTCTTTCAAATGTTTAAGTGAATATTCTTAAAATCATCTGATTATTATATCTGATACGAAAAAAATCCTTTCTGCAAGTCGTATGAAATGTTATAACACCTTTTTACTTTTTTTTAATCAGCTTAATGAAAGATAGTCGTTACTAGTTTCGGCACGAGTGCTATACTCAGGTAAATTGTGTAAATTTCTTTTAAAATCCATCTGATGATGTTATTTGAGCTGAAACTAGTAGTGGAGAGTACTTAGCTAATTCAAAAGGATGCGGATCCAAACGCAAATTATAATTATAGAATGAAATCATTCTCAAGTTCTGTATTCTACTCAGTGTAGAAAATAAAAAGTCGACAATGATTTCAATGAGTTTTTGTTTTCAGTGCCTTTCAATGAGATTATTTTCAAAGGATTTTTGTTTTCTACACTAAGTAGAAAATACGATCTCGAGAATATTTCATTGTTTCCTGATTTAAATGCCTTTCAACAAGTTCTTGTTTTCTATGCAGAATAGAAAACAAAGACTCATGAATGCTTACAAAGAGTTCTTGTTTTCATTCTCTTGCAATGAGATTATTTCCAGAGTGTCATTGTTTTCTACATTAAATAAAGCAAGGACTCAAGAACGACTTCAACGAGTTCTTGTTTTGTACACACAATAGAAAAGAATGACTTCAAAGAGTTGTTATTTTCTACACTGAGTAGAAAACAAGTGAAAAAAACACTCTCAAACAGAGACAACACAATCACTAACGAGACAGCGAATTTATTATTCCACTTTTCGAAACTCGAATCGCCGAATTAATATCTGTAATCAACAAAGAACTCGTCCGCTATCGATTACGTCCGAAACGAAACTGTAAAGTTTCAAAAAAGAATCACGTTTACGCGTATAATAAATTATATATTGAATTCGAACCGAGGATCGATCGAACGCACGCCGTTAACACGTACCCGTCGACATAAAACGCACGTTTAACGACACATATTATCAAGAAGTAGCATTTCTTCACATCGCTTTTATTTATATTTTCCGTTTATGGCTTAATACGTTCTGTTAAAAATCCAAAGACGCTTTATTATTGCGCTGCTCGCCAGTGTGTGGTCACAGAGAGAACGCTATCATGCCATAGAGGAAATGTTTACAGAAACCATTAGCACGTTTACTACAAAACCAATATATATATATATATATATATATATATATATATATATATATATATATATATATATATATATATATATAAAGAAATATTTATCTATACATCACGTATGATATCACCTATATGCTTGTGCGTGTGTACGTTGTGTTTTTTTCTTTTGTATGTGTCTGTACATATTTCTTCCGCTTCTGGCGAACAGACCCGCCTCCGAAACAGAAGATTTAGTATCACTTCTCTTAGAACAAAGCTAATACGAAACACTTTTCGCTTTGCCACTTCCTCTACACACATTTGTACTGTTGGCTACGCTTTTCCTTTCCTTATGTTTGAAAGAATGTGTGTGTGTGTGTGTGGTTGAACAGTTCAGAGGGTCAGTGATTTATATTAATACAAAATTAATCGCATATTGGCCCACGAAATGATACCAAAATATAATAGTTCGAAAATAGCTTTAAAAACGATATATCTTTTCATCAGGCTGTAAATATTTATTAAGACAATTTATTTTTACAACTAATAATGGTATAATTATGCGAAAAATAACATTATGTAAAGTCGTTTAAATTATAATTTATGTTTTTTAATGATATGCTGGATTTTATCATTTTTATATCTCGTGTTATTTTTATACATTGAATTTTTAATTGTTATTCGTTTTGTAAACACATTTCAAAAAAAACGTTTTACAATTTGGTTAGGATTCCAGTGTGGGCTTGTTTTATTTATTTATGTTGAGGTGTGTTTTTATGCCCTTATTATTTATTTTACAAACATTTACAATCATAGATTCGAAAACTGAGACCTTTGAGAAAATATCTAGATGTGAACGGGATTTTTTTAAATTAAAAACTGATTTTCGAAGACGAATTCTTTTTATTTTTTTTTCGCCGAACAAACTATAAATACATATCATGAAAAAATCGTTTAATATACAAAAAAAATCTGCAGGAAAATGTAATTGCAATTTCTATGAAAAAAAATAAAAGTATCTTCAAACCCATCAAAGAACAGCAATAGATAACAATGTCGAAACTTAACAAATGTCAAAAAAATACAACTATCAGTTTGAATCTGTGAAATATAACCTCTTAAAAAATACACTCCTATTGGAAATCCCTTCGTGTTCGAAATTTATAGATAAAATATCTGTTCGTGCTTCTAAATGCGTGCTACTAAATTGAAGGAGAGATCCTCAGGCGATTGTTATAAAAATAAAAATCGTTTTCATGACTACAATTATTCGAAAATTCTGAAAATTCAAAAAAAATCTGAAGATTTTCATTCATCCCGAAATCATTAATTTCGAACTGTTTTCTTTAGAAATTTATTTTCTAACTGTATCAAATATGAATCTCATTAAACACTGGAGGTGATTATTTATTTAATAAAATGTAATATATCCAGGCTTATCTGTGAATACGTACACGTTGAAAAATAAATTGTCAGTTATTGATTGTATAACTCACTCTGCTGTTTATGTAGCTGTGTTCGGTTGATAATGGCAATTTATTACGCACTACCTTATATATATATATATATATATATATATATATATATATATATATATATATCAGTTAGTGAGTAATAAATCGTTCCTTATCGTTTCTTGAAACTAAAAAAGAACCATGCAGCCAAGACAAAAAAAAATCCCGTACGCACCTGACATAGTCGGATGCGTGTAGGCTTTGTTGCAGATTGCGCGGCGAGCCAGTTTCACCTTCCCTACACCTTTTTTGTACACTCGCACACAAACACACATACATGCATAACGTAGGAGTCGTCATTCAAGTAAGAAAAAAAAATATTAGGCCACTGTTTGCGTTTGTTAACGTTTCATACGCGCACAAGAGTCTGCAGACAGAGAGCGAGGCTTTGATTCATGAAATGTGAGGATTTGCATTCACGTTCAAATACATAAAGTATATACAAACATTTATTTATGTGTTTACATATATATATATATATATATATATATATATATATAAATCTAAAGTATGTATGTATATATTTACATGAATGTATGAAGTACTGTTGAATGTATGTACGTTGGTTGCACGTCTGCTTGTGTACATTTAGGTATAGTCGATTATGTTAATATATTACGTTATTGAATTGATTATTCCTTTTTATATAACACTGATTCATATTTTTATTACGGTAATTGTGTTTGATGGATTTAAATAAAAAGTAAATGTATTCAGTTTCATATTGGTGATTTCTTATTCAGTACATTCTGTTTTATTGACTCGCGAGACAGTTGGAAACGATTTGTGTTCCACAATATAAAACTTGGATTTGTATTTTTAAAGAGATGCCAAATTTATAGAATTTTGATCAATTAGTGCGAAGATTTTTAGTCATTTGCTGAATCAGATTATGTTTAATGGCTGAAAAATTATCATGTATTATGTATTGCCTCGTGAGATAGTTGGAATCGATTTGTGTTTAAGAATGTAAATCTTGGATTTATGTTTTTAAAGAGATGCCAGAGTTGTAGAATTTTCATCGATAAGCACAAAGAACATGTTTCAGTCTACGAGCACCGACGTACAGAAAGAATTAAATCTGGTAATAAAATAAGTAAAACAAAGCGATTGCTGAAATATAAATTAAAACAATCATATTTTCAATGATTGTTTTTGTCGAAATGAATGTGTTTTTTATATTCGTTTTTTATTATTAAAAAAGTAATTTAAAAATATTTGTAGTTTGTTAAATATTGCAGATTTATTTTAAAGTTTCCTCGTTTCTACTCACTGATCATTGTTTAAGTATTTTCTACGAATGATTCAATATTTTGATATTTTCAACTAAATCTGTACTAGATATCTTCAGTGCGGGTCTATTTGACTAATCCTATATTGACTAATCTTTAATGAACTTTTTTTCATTTTGGAGATCTACTATGAAAGAATGTTCATTGAAAATTAGATAAATTATTTAAATGAACAAATTAGTATTATATGCTATCTTATTTCTACTAAACTAATCTATCTGAGTTCTTGTAGCATTTAACTACGGTTATTGAGCTTACATTATTTATTTGAAAGTATTAGGTTATAATAAATATGAGTATCTGGTTAAAAAAAATGTTTTAATGAAAAACATAAATACCAAATTAACAAGAGATGTTTTTTTCATCGGACCAATTGATTATTCTATAAAAAATAAATAATGAGCTATAATAAACTGTTTAATGCAAAAACACACCGACGCACGCATACAGAAAATATTTTCAATTTATGTTGTGTTTATAATTTCACAAACTGTTTACTTTTTTCGAATGTTTGTACAAAATTGATTTCCTTCTTCCTGCTGTTTGTGTGCCTTTTTGTCGATTTATATACATAATTACATAATGTATATTGTTTCGCCCGACTCAAAACGAACGAAAAATGCGGACCCGTAATAAAACGTCGACGAGCGTAAGGTTCTCGTCCCGTGCAAAAAGGAGAACGATCCTCGTTCCGTTAATAAAAAGGATTGCGAGCAAATGGATTCCAGAACTCATTAATGTTAATCCGGAGTTCTGTTCGTTTTTTATTACGCTCGTCGTATAAAAGAAAACACGCCGAAACAAAGTGGGTGACGAGAAGCGGCGTCGAGCGCCCTTCGCGTACGGCGAACGGGCGTCAGAGCCGACCGAGACACATCCGACCTCGACATGATCGCAAATCGCATCTCGCGAGAAACAATAATAACCTGTGATTGTGTCCCGTCGGTGCTTCCGGCGCGCGGCCGCCAACTCCCCGCGCGCACATAACCCCGCGCCAGTGTCGACTGTAAATTCGCAGTAAACAGACAGGACTCCCGACAGGGGATTTCATAACAAGTTGAATTCTTCTTTATCCGCGTAGGGGTCGACGCGACGCGCCGACCAACTTTTTTCCCTCCTCGTTTACGCGCGGATCGCGACCCCCCGGCCGCCCGCGCGCGCCCGCCAAACTTTTCCGAGCGCGCGACACTTTCCCAACGCCATATTTCATTTTTGGCCCGTCTTTTTTGATAATTTATTCATACATCTTGGAAGTTAACGTCTGCTTTTACAATGCCCGCGGGACGTTTTACATTAATTTGAACGAATGTTTAAATAAAGATTTTTTTTCTCGTCGCTACGTGTTACCATTGGAACACGAATGTTTCCCTTTTTATGCGCGCAGGAGCGAGAGTATTTGCGTGCGTACAAAGGAATCGTTTCTTTTTTTTATCTCCGCTCCAGTCATCCTTAAATCCGGTTAACCCTAATAAACTTTCTGAAACTTTCTTGTCAACGGCCGTAAATTTATTTGAGTACGTTTTTTTTTTGCTTTTGCGTGCCGTGAGAGATTCTAAATATTATTTTCAAAGCCCGACCAGAATATAAAATTATTTATACACGAACTTTATATATATATATACACACAAACATTATCGTTTTCAGATATGGTTCCCATTAATTTCTATATAAATATAGAACAATTTCTGCTCAGTAAGAGTTAATTAACTAAAAGTAAATAACTTTATAAGGATTTTCAGAATAAATTCATTTATAGATTCATTAATATACGTGAAATATTTATGTGATCAGAGCATTGTTTTAATGTCATGTAAAACCCATATTTTTTTATTTAATTGTGTCTTTTTTCAAATTGTATAACAAAAACATGTGTAACGTGGAAATCAATCGCAACACAATTTTGAGTCTGTAGAATAATTCCCATTTTCACAAATGAATTGCTCTTTCATCCCACATACCACAAAACTTTTTCTGATCAGAAATGTCCCGTAAATATTACTGATAATTTTTGATTGTTTTTTATTCTCATTTCGACGCCAATATTATTATCTTCAAAGTACTAAGGTACATAAAAATATATTTTAAAGGTTTTCAGTGACTTGGTGTGGAGAATAATGACATAACCGGTAAAAAAAAACAATCAAAAATGAACATTGTTTGATTAAGGTCTATGGACTGAAAAAAATATTGATTCGTGAAAGTGGAAATCGAATTTCTCGTGGAGTGGTCAAAATATGTCCAAGATATTATCAAATGTAGAAGTATTATTATGAAACGTTACATACCAGCAGTAGTCTTATTCTCATTATTTAGAATATTTTTCTTACAATTTGTAATGAATTCGTTAAATTAAAAAGCCACGATCGAATTCACAGTGCAATCGACATGTATCCAGTTGTAAGACAATATTCCTAGCTCAAAAATACGATACACACGAACTTGCGAACTGTGTACGTTCCATTAATTACAAAGTCATGTTAATTAAGATTAATTTAGTGACGCGTTTAAATATGTAAAGCGCGTCAGTGAGAATTAATCTTCGGTTACTTCTGTCTGTGTGTGTGTGGATGTTTTTCACGAGTGGTTTTAAGGGCATTCGGAACATCCGGCAATACTGCGACCGCAAAAGAATTTTAATTGAATCAATTTCTGAAACTATATATATATATATATATATATATATATATATATATATATATATATATATATATATATATATATTAGCATGTAAGTGGGACGAAGTAGTGCAAGAGAAGGAAAGTGGCTCGGCGGTTTCAATGAAATTTATGGCGTTAATATTTGCAGTTGTTGCAGGAAGAGGTCAGTCAGTAATGGGACAGTTTAATTATACAGAATTATATAATATCTTTATAATAAAATAGAGCAGATCTCTTTTCCATTGTATTTAATGGCTACTAAAATTTGAATAAGGCAGTGAGGGTTTCTGTGTGAAAATTAGAGGAAAAATTTAATTGAAAATATCGAAAAATAAATTAATAATATATATATATATATATATAATCTATTGAGGTAACAATTTATTTATTTCTCATTTTGTACAGTCCTGCTTAACAATAACAATAGGATAAAATATAACTAGTTTCACAAATTAATCATTTTCCTAATTCCACAAATCACACAAATATTTCTGATGAAAAATATACTGTAAATAATTATTAATCAGTTTTGATTATGGCTCGTGAGAATTTAGACGGCAATCTCATTATTTTCGGATATCAATTTACAGAAAAATCTGAAAAAATATTTGTTGTTTGAGGTATGAAAAATAGTTAATTTGTAAAAATGAATTTAATTAACTATGTTGTGATTTAGTGACTGGTTTGACATGCATGGGTCTAGTTTTTATTCCTTGTATCCTTGTATCGATTTTAGTTAAATTTCTATGTTTTTAAATATTTCTAACGAATCGTATCTTAAATTAAAAAAAAAACTATAAAAAAGAATAATACAGAAATTGAGTACTATAAAAACTTAACATATCTCACATTTTATAAATTATTAAACGCTTTAATAAAAAAAAGTCTCATCGATATATTAACAAATTATATTTGACCTTTCTCAATATTTGATCAAATTTATTTGCTTTTAATATTTAATTTAAAAAAGTTAGACTGTGTGAATTATGAAATTCTCTCGAACTTATTTAAAAAACACTTTACTCTCGAAAATATTTATTTTGTAGACTGAAATTATAAACACTTATTTGTGAACATTAATAATTCATTTATGGATTTAATGAAAATATGTTGTTCTCGAGAAGAATTGTTAATTATAAAATATTTAAGAATAAACTCTATGAATTATTCAAAAGAAACAGAAACGAAACGTTGTATAAATGAGATATAAAGGAAGATGTTGAATGAATGATGTTGTCTTTTATATACTGAATAGATTTTATTTCGAGTTTTTTAAATGAATCGATTATTGTTCTATGATATTTAGTTTTATATTGAGGAGTAATTTTAATAATAAGCTTGTAAATTGAGAAAAAAATCAATATTGTCTTCAGTAATCGTATTAAAATGCTTGCGAATAGAATGTTAAAATTGTGTTACATATTTTCGAGTAATTATAAATGCCTGAAAATGAAAAATCCGAAATTAATCAGCAGTGTTTAAAGGTGATTCGATTACTGGTGAGTCAATAACGTTAGCTTTCCTGTTTCCATTAGTGCATTTTAATTGGAGCTGAGTGCACTTTATCGGTCGAATTTGAATTTAAATTTCCAGTTTCAGGACTCGGCCCTGTTAATTATTAATTTCACATATATTAGCGAATGTTAATTCGCAAGTTATATATTCCGTACACACTATTCTAGAATATATATATTTAACTAGAACTGACTATTATTATTACTCTGTTTTGTACGTCGAAGTTTCAACTAATATAATAATACAGCACAACTGTCTGTTTTCAAATACGCAATGTGTGAAAAAATAACTTGGCGGAAATGAAATTACGTCATTTAGAATTAGAGTAATTGAGACGAACCATAAAAAATATATGTGCGCGTGGAAGTGTAATGAACTGATCTGTGTAGAATTTTTTATTAGTACAGTGGCGTACTGTAACGGGAATGAGGGGAGAGGTTCGTTCGTACAGTAAGAATTGAAATATCAGTATAAGTTTTTAAATCGAAATAAAATTCGTACATTAACAAAGAAAATAAGGTTTTAATTGTAAATAGGTGATAAATGTTTATTGTTTTTGTTGAATTCTTCAATATCTAGTTCTTGAAATTTTCTCTTTGTTTTAATCGCATTCAATCATTCTTGTATTGTTAAATGTAAAATTTTATTCGATTCCGTTACATTGAATCAATCTTAACTGTGCTTTAAATTAAAAAATTCCTTGTTGTTTTAGGATATTGAAGTTCCAAATTTAATATTTAAAAACATTACATATATCTTAGCCAAACAGTTGGTATAATCTTATGAAAAAGTAGTGAAGACGATGGCGTCCTAAAAGCAGGATATTAGGCATTGCATAGTTGTTTCATTCCAGTTGAAAAAAATGCTGCTGAAACCGCGGATATGATTTGCTTAGCGCTGTCGTGATGCATAAAACATGTTAAAACGATGAAAGAGCGGAAGAGGTCTCAACATACATTATGATTTCATCGACTCAAAGCCGCCATATTTTTTTCGACAAGGGATTCATTAATTACTGGACAGACGGACTCAAGTTATATACAATAATTTGAAGATATTTTGAAGATAGAAATGTATTCAATTTTTCTGTAAATAAGCATTAATTTTCTCTTAAAAAGGCACCGAAGTAATTTTCTTATGATTCGTTTCGGATCTTCATCCATCTTCTTGCACTAGTATTCTTTTCATTCGTCATCTGTTTTAAAAGACTGTACTGTTTAAAAATCTACCATTAAAACTTTTCTTTCATGTGTTTAAAACTTAAAATTGTTTATGGAAGAGGATGTCATAATAATGATTCGCTTCTTCTACCAAATACTTTAAATACGTGCCTGTATTATTGTGGAATAATTGGTATGTCAGGTCTGTTTCCTACATGTTTTATCCTAGAATATTTCTATAATGAAATTTTGTATATTAATTTTTATATACGTATTATATATATATATATATATATATATATATATATATATATATATATATATATATATATGTAGAGAGAGAGTGAGAAGGATTTGTTTTTCGAGTCAGACTATTGAAAATAAACTTTGTAATAATTCGAAACATTCCTGTTTGAAAATATCCCCGTATAAATATTTCACAAATATTTTACTTTGAAACAATCTCAGATTTATTCAGAGTTCATGAAATCTCAAAGATTCGTCTACGACTTGTCTGAGAATTCAGATATTTTAATTGAGATATGATGGGGATATCTTCAGACTAATATAAATAACAAACTGTCGAAATATTAACAATTCAGAGATAGATTTCCTATTTATGTTACGAACATTTTTCACATTTCATTATTACGTTTTATACTCTTTTTTTAGTTTAATATAAATACACATTTGTATGTAGATATAAGAGATGCACATTTTTTCAAAATTAAAATAACAATTGTCGATTAGAATCTATTGTAATAAGAGTCTATTCTTTCTTGATCGTTCTTAAAACCTCTAGAATATGTAAACTGGATGTAAAGTTTGTATTCTTATTCCAACGAACACATCTAAGCTCTTTTAACTAAACGTTGAAACCAGTTTATCTACTTTTCTTTCAAGAAAAATTAGATAGACTGCCATCGATGTTATCTATATGAATAAATATCGAACAGGGTACAAAAACAGCTTAAAAATCAAATATTTAGAGCACTCGTAGACACGTATACATACATCCACACACACACACATATATATATATATATATATATATATATATATGTATGTATCAAAAGAAGTTCAAAAAGTATCCTTTGAGAAAATCCGCTCAAAAGGTGAATTCAATAAAGACATACCGAAAACCTGATGCTTTCATCGTTGATAAAATCGAAAGTTTCCCGTAACGTACGAAAAACACACGCAGACATACACATGAACGAAACAGTTGAGACGAGTTGCAAAGAAACAAAAAAAGATATACATACATATATGTGTGTGCGTGTGTGCGTGTTTATGTAGAAACATGTATAAAACAGAGTCGAGAAAAGAAAACAAAGATGGGCGGTCTGAAGAGACTGTAGGTAGAGGTTCACTGAAGAGAAGCCTATCTAAAATATTTGTATAAGTGTATGAAGTAAGTTTATGGCTTTTCTCACTCTCGAATTTTATAACTTTGGTGGAGAAGAATCCAGTGTATTTTTTGATTAATTGATTATATATATATATATATATATATATATATATATATATATATATATATATACATGTGTAAATATACTGAATATTAATAATTAGTTAATACTTAAAAACGATGAAATGTTTATAAACAAATGGATGAAAAATTGAAATAATTTTCGATTAAATTCTGTAAACATTTGAAGATGTTAAAACGACAAAACAAATTAATTAATAAATCCACCGACATATTTTAGATAAAAAGAAAACGCATTTTAAATAGAAAATACAATTATGATCACTGAAACGTCAGATATTCGTATATTTTAATTTAATGTCTTTTGCTTCTGAGCGATCGAAACATTTCTTCGAATCCGGGTATTCTTCTGTTTTGGATCTCAAGTAAAAAACGAATACTTAATCATAATCAACATAAAAAAATACATGCCTACCGCACTCTCTACAACATTTCTTAAAGTTTTATCCTTGCAAGTAAATCGTCCTATTTATCTGAAACTTGTTCGACAAAGCCCTGACTTTATAACATTCGCCGTTCAAGAAGGCTAATATAAAACAGAACATATTCATCACGGTTCGATTTTATCCGACGAATTTTTAAACTGCTCGAATACATACGGGACGACGGACGAACGGAAAAGTTTCGTTCGACAAAAGGTCTCGATAATATGAACGAAAATAAGATGGCACCAGAGCGTACAACCACCGACGGATTTATAGATAGGCTAATAGGATTACAGCGTTAAGCTGCTAATATTTTAGTGAGTTCCCTTTAAATATACTGTCAATATATAAAACGACACGACGGCGAAGTATCGATATTGTGTCGACAATGTGTACACACAAATACGCCTTTTTGCGTATAAATAAAAATAAATACTAGTACGTCTTTATATATATATATATATATATATATATATATATATATATATATATATATATATATATATATATGTATATATATTATTAGCAATTTGTATAAATATCATACTATAACCATATTTATATTCTATAAAATTCTATTAGATTATGACTTGAACATGTGATTCAAAAAATAAGATTTTTATATTTCAATCATTTTAATTATAAAATCGAGTACTTTTTAATAACAATTCGATGGTGCTGTCGACATCTTTAGAGATCTAAGGTATAGAAAACTCTTTTTTGTAGTTCATGGTGTAAAAAAAGATTTTATTTGTGAAAGTAAATTTAGTCAGTGTCAGAACTCTGTTGTTTTCCTCCCTATAGGTATTCAAATATTTATCAGTGTCTATTCCATAATTTTAGAAATTTAATTTGATAATTGTGTTCGTTTTTAATTAAATAACACGGAGCGAACAATCTTTAATCAAATTTCTTCTAAATGATTTAAATATTGTTACAAATCGTGTCGTTTTGTTAGATTAATTTTATACGAGTATATTTTTTCGGTATTTCATCTAAATTCACTTTCACAAATGAATCTTCACTTCCACAATAGTTAATTAGATTTTTTTCCAATCAAAAATATTCATTCTTTGATTATTAATTAAATATATCCGCAGAGCAATAAAAATCTGATATTATGCTGCTTGAAACGTATATTAAACTATTTACTAGCATTTATCATATTTTTGACGGTTCGTGCGCGAGATTTTTCAATGTTCAGACCGGACGTCCGCCCAGCAGAGTCCTCCGTTCAACCGAACGTCCGTCCGTGAACATTCGAACGTGACGCGCGTTTCTTTTGATGCTGCGACTCTGTTGCTGCGACCCGGCGCGCGATCATAAAGCCGATATCCGAACGTCGTCGTCGATCTGTAAACACGAAAATTAGCAGGAACCGGGCGAGGTTCCCGCCGACGAATACGGACGCACCTACCGCACACAATTTATCAGAGTCCAGTCCGGAGAAAATTTATGATTCCGCCGCTGTGACGGCCTGTATTAAAGCGCACTCGTGCATATTTATGCGTTGCTTCCTGGACTCAGTCCGCATCAATCTATTTCAATGTAGGTTGCAACGAATCAATTTGTAATCTATCTCTAAATTTCCTATCCATGAGAACGTTGATTAATGTATTTAAGTGTTCTCGTGCGTTGCATTCTCAGCAACAATTATTAATGATACGTTCCGAATACACACACTCACACACACACACACACACATATCGTCTGCGGTATTACTCGGTTCGATATGATGGAAAACAAACGAAAAACACGCGGCATGCTATTCGACCGTGTGAAAAAGTTCTTTTCCCCGATTCACACGAACTGAAATTCTAGTACGTACATGCACATGCATATTCATACATATATATATATATATACAAAATATTTCTTCGATTCGTTTCTTTAGGTCTTTTTTGAAATTATATTTTCTCTACTTGTATTCATGCAGATCGATTACTTGTATCGATATTTAAAATCGAAGTGATTGAGACCAGTTTTAAAGACGGATTTTTCCCCTCTTATCCCTCTTATTACTTCTCAATTATGTTTAAAATATATTTGAAAATTAATGTAAGTAGATCTTGATTCAATCTTCTCTCAAGAGTCGGGCACTAATGACCGTAGCTGTCGAAGCGCACTAAAATCTTAATAACCTAATCTTCTCACGAGAAGGCTCTAAAAATAATGGAAAATATAACGATCCGAAGGGAGATAAGAATATGATTAAAATTACAGTGTCAGCCTTGTGACTACAATTTACATAGAAAAAGCGATTTTTTTTATACAAATAGCGTTAATTACACCCAGTATGAGTGAAACAGAGAAATAAAAAGTCATTTCTGTTAGTGCAGGTACAAATTAGGACTGTTTTCAAGAACTGGACTGATTCCAGAGACGTGCAAATCGAGTGATTGTAATCGAAAGACAATATCAGTGTGAATTTAGTGCTGTTTCTATGAAACGTTGAAGATTACAGAGTTAAAGTGTTCGGAAATATTTTTTTGAGGGTTTACAACTTTTTCTCAAACCGAATATCGTTCCGGTGGTTTTGGTACGTTGTCCGATACCTTTTTTATTTTTACCGATTCAGTTTGTTAGAAAACTAATGTTCCTCGAGCTCAGTTCAGCGGGGTGTAGCGAAAATAGATTTTTGTCCCTCTTCACGTACATAAAACACGTACGCACTGCATCCATTTGGGAATCAGATTTCAGCGATTGTTCCGAACAGTCTCCCCTCGTCAATCCCGCCGTGCCGTTCTTCCTCGTCGTACCGGCCGCCGGTCAAACAGCTGCAGTCACGCATGAAGTAACTCGACCAGTTGTTGTACTTGACGGTGTCATGACGTTGTTGTTGCGAGGCCAGTAGCACCAGAAACTACGGCCAAAGTCCCGACCGAACCTTCCTTTCGGGTGAATTGCAGCGACCGCAGACCCGTTCGTTTGATGTCGAAGACGAAGACGACATCGACGACGACCGGTCGAACCAGTCGAATAAAACAACGCGCGCGTATGTCGAGATTATTAACCTCGCGCCGAATTCAGGAACGGGTTTCCTCGTCCACCCACCGACCATCGACATCGTCGTCGCCACCACCTGCCTCGTACGAGTTTTATCCGTGCGTTTACTTTGATTAAAGGGGATATGTTTACGTTTTTTTTTATGCTAGACGTACGGGCGTGTACAGGTTGTGAGTGAAAAATGATAAGCCTTGGATTTTGATTCTATGACAGTTTAAAAAATACAAAGCAATTTGACTGAAATCATTCAGATTATTAAAATTATTTTTAAAACTAAAAACACATTCAAGTATATTTACTCTCCTGTAGTTATAACTCGGGATAAAAAATAACCCTGCAAATATGTATACTCATATTGTGCACTGAATATTCTCATCGGTTATCTTGTAAAACGAGGAGTTCTTTGAGCTACGTTCTTCATTGTGATTTGTGAACACTGAGACCTCTGATCGATTTGCTCAAATTTCTAAAAGAGTCTCAGGCTGGAGATTTCTTCAGTTTGAATACAGTTCTGACACTATTCTTAAATTTACTTACACAAATTAATTCTTCTTTCACCACACAAATTATAAAAAAAGTCTTCTGAACAGAAATGTTCACTAAATCATTATTGACCCCTTTTAATTGTTGCTTGTCTGCATTTCGATGTCGATGTTATCATTCTCAGAGCTCTAAGGTACAGAAAAATCTAAACCTAGATTTGTCTGTACCTTAATGTTCTGAAGATGTAGTTTGTTAGAGGAAAAAATAATTCATTTGTAAATTTGAGGTAGAGTTATAAATTATATGTGTATTTGTGGAAAACCAAGTATGAGCTTATTAGTTTTTACTTTTTAATAAAAAATAAATAAAAGTTTCATAGCTCATAATACAAAAAAGGTTTCGATGCAATGAGATCGAAAAAATTTTTATTAAATGAGAACAGAAGTCCTCTTAATTAGTTTTCGTTAGGTTCATGTTCGATAAACTAACGCTCTTCGAGTTTCAGAGACTTGAAATTGTAATAAAAAAAATCTAAGAGGTTAGTTGACCGCCAAGAGATAGAAAAATCTCTAAACAAGTGTTCATGTGATTTGTGATAAAAAGAAATTCTTCTTTAAAAATGGTCTCAATCACTTCGATTTTAAACATCGATTACTCTCTGTATATTTCTCTGTATCTCATTAGTCTGTTAAATCGTTATAAATTCTTATTTTATTTGTAAATAATCGTCGATAAAATAAACTTATTACTTTGATTTTATTTAAATTAAATGTTTGTTTACCAAGAATGTTTTAAATGGTTTAAATGTAGATCTGAAAGAACATTTCTTGCACTCGTATCTATTATATTTATTATTATATAGTTCATTTTTTTAAAGAGAGACATTTTCTAAACCATACATAGATATAAATCTTTGTGTGCTCATTCATCAACTCATAATCTTATACTTAATCAAAAGAGTTCGACTTGGTTACTGACAAAATTAATTATAAATAAAAAAACATTATTAATGTTTTCTTAGAGTATGCGTCTGTATAATTGACAAATAGAGGAAGAAAATGATTACAGATACTCAGTGTAATATTTGAAGGATTTAAAATTAGAAAAAAAAATAAAAATAAATAAGCTGATAAAGTATTTATTAGTAAAAATCACGAATGAAAATGTAATATAAATCTAGAAAGAGAATAATTTAAATAGTTTAGATGAAATACAACCGACCCGAACGTATCTTCTCAGTGGACCACTCTGTACGTACGTCCACGCATCGAGTACACTTTTTCTCTATCCGTAATGGAATCATTGATGTCGCTTAATGATCATCCGTTCTGTCGAATTTAAATTTATCGCCGCGGGACGAAAATTTACAGTGTCATTACTGACCAATATATCGTACTGTTTTTTTTTTCTATATATTTTATATTTTTTCCGACGGTCGCATGTTTGCGAGTTAGTTGGAAAAAAAGGAAAGTTTTTTTCTCGTTCGGCATACCATGTTATGACGATGCGAAATGTAACCGTTAAATGTGATAAAGCATCGAAAAGATGAAAATAACTTAATGATGTAGGCATGGATGAAATTTAAACTAGTCATTTATTATAATATGTAATTTGGTTGTATTATATGAATGCTACTGCTTTCTAGTTATTGGATTTTTGTATAGAAATGTTTAAAGATTTCTCGTTAGTGTCTGTTGATTTTATTTTCTGTATTAATTTTTTTTTTAAAAAAATAGGAAACGAAGGAAATTACGGAGAAATATGAGGCGGAGAGCACAGGACTGATCGATCATTACTGTGGATCCTTTGTTTATTGACTTAATTAAAATGTAAAAATGGAGCAATAACATTTTTAGTATGAAAAAGGAAGACAAAATTAAATAGATTTCTTAAAAAAAATTGTCAATTTAAGATTAGTACTTCATTTCGGACATAAAAGCACTGCAGCGTTGAATAATGTTGAATCATTGATTATTTAATATCAGTATTCGTTTATGAGACTTGAAAGTTCCGACAGAAAGTTCCATAAAGATCTAATTTACGTTCGTTTCTCCGTCGAGTAGCTGGTTAAGGTCACAACGAGGAATGTGATTTATTTCATAGTCGAATCTTTGTACTTTCACGTGCGTGCGCTCCGCTGCGTTTCGGATTCTGTCTGCTCCAGCGCGCCATTTTTCTCGATCTGTAAAACCTGTTCGACACGTACAGGTATTTCGAACTTGTGTGCGTGCGTTTTGTTTGACATGCATGAGCATTACGGTTAGATTTATTTTATTCGATGTCATCTGCTCAAGGTCAGCGTTAAATTATTAAAACGTACATGTGTAAACATGCCAGATTAGATGGACGAATGACCGTTTTATATGTTAACTCAAAACAGGAATATCTCATATCATCTGAAGTGAGTTCGATGATTGAGCGGTCGATCAGTCGCTTTTCAGTTCGTGTAACTGCTTGATTTTTGAAATTCGTTGATTTACAATCAATAAATTAAATACATCTCGACAGAAACAATTATATTTCGATGATAATGTTCGATTTATAGAAAGAAAAGCGACATCGAACAAGAGAACAGTTCTAGTCGAGAAAAATTTTCATACAACTTATTTATTCTGCTCAAAACATGACTTTTTTCGTTAATTTTACGTTTTTATTCTCGGAAATTATTTTATTTATGGAAACAGAATAGTTTCGTGCAAAGAAATTGTAAAAAAAACATGGATTTTTCCATACTCTAGCTCGTTGATTTTCGAGAAAAAAAAATCACCAGATTAAACGCCATCAACGCCAACACGCATTTGTGCGAGGATAGATCAAGAGAAAGGGTGGTGTGAACAAGCCTGAAACGATTGAAAGTTTCAATGTGAATATTCGTCAAGAAATCGCCGAGATAACCCAGAAAATGTGCCAAAATATGATAAAGAAAAGTAATTAAAAAGAATCCGGATTTGCATTGTAGCCATTTGGGCTATTTTATTTTCCACGCGGGTTTTCTCAAGTCCAAGTGAAGTAATTTTGTAAAACATGTACTGTTTTTCATTTCATGTAAGAGCTATAAAAAATAAGTTGTACACCACCTACCTTTAAAACACCCTATATATGTATATTTGTGTGCATATGTATGCGTGATTACGTAAAAGGGGTTTTAATTCAGTAATTCTCCTGCCGATAATATTGATGCGATACTTTTCCATCGACAACAATCAAATAATATTCCTGTTTGTGTATACTGTCGAATATGATTCGATTCGTGGAAATAGCGAACGTAATTAAATTAGCATAGTGTTTTAATTAACGTCTGTGCCAATCAATGTAGATTCATTCGATCAGAACTGATTCGATGTTATTAATATGATAAATTTCATAGAACGTTCGTTAAATATAATGTTACATTATACTAATAGAAGTCAGCGTCGTGATTGATAAATATATATCGAGTAACGTTACATAACATTTAATAGGCAAAAATGCATAACTGTAGTGTATTGAATTCTGATAGGGATTTATTTCATAGCGGATTTGAAGCGTCTTGTCGCGAAAAATGTACGTTTTTGTTATTTGTACGGACATGGAGATTTTTTTCAGTAGATTTTGGTAATTATATGTTTTCGTTAAACACGAGAATCAAGATAAATTTCAATACTTCAAAATGATTGTTTTTCCGTCACTTGAGAAACTTGAAAAGTGATAAATAGCATTTTTTTGTTATATATTTCATATAAGTTTTTAACAACAAGCGAAAAACGTATCAAATCAAAACCAAACAAGAATATTTAACTAACTTCAAATAATATTTTTTTAATATCTGGTTTGACGGCAGTCTAAAAAATACGGCTTTCATAAACGTATGTTTCTTTTAAAGTCAGTGAGAATAATTACGAATACACATTAAGATACAAAATCTGTTAGTAAGAAACCCAATAGAGAAGAAGATATTATTTTTCGATTGATTCACATTTTGAGCTATTTTTAAATGTTTTTACTGAAGTATTCAATGCTTTCAGCATACAAGAGTGTAGTTTTTTACGATTCATTGTTTTTGTTCTTCCACTACCGGCTTAGTCTTTCTACATCTTCAGATGGGTACTGCCGGAACACAAAACCAGTAATATAGAAACGAAAACAAAGAATAGTGAACTCAAGAGAAAGAAAATAACTACACATTTCAGGTATACAGAAACGAAAAAAATTACACATTATTTTACAATACATTAATTTTTGGTCATACGACAGCTTTTTATATTTTTTTTAATTTACTTTTTAGTGCATCATCGTTCTTTCCTTGAAAAGAAGTTCTTTGATTCATTGATTATTTAATGATTTTAGAGCGAATCGATATCTGAAATCGTTAGCGACCATTTTATATTTCGATAAATTCTTTTCATGCCGTGCACTCCTCAAACGATGTAAATATAAAAATATAAATTGTTTTAGCTGCAAGTCTTGGTTTTGTTGATAAGTTTATTTGTACGACTGAATATTCACTCGCTCATAAATCTCATACAAAATTACTCTGATTAAAAATGTTTAATAATTGATCTGTACTTAGCACCATTGTCATTCAAATTCCATGAAAATGCGAATAAGTAACAGTCGAAACGGTTAATAATCTGATTAATAATTAATAAACATCAATAATCAATTTTTGATCGAAACATTTTTATATAATTTCCGGAAGAATAAAAATTAATTTTCAAGTAAATTCTCTCTTCTTCGTTTCAGTCTCATTGATTCACTTGTCTGATATTCTGCTTTAACTAATTTTTATTCTTGAACCATCTACAAGTAGCTTGAACTTCCTCGTTTGTATTCAATCCTTGTAAAGTACACGGAAAATTACCAGAAGATGATTGAAGAGAAGAAGCTAGTGTTCGTCTGATTTGGTTCTCTCGGATTTCCATCTATTCCCGAAATTCACGAGTTTCGTGATTGGAAAGTAATTCGAGTCGAATGAAGAGATGATAGCAAACGGTTATCTCGATGACTTTGAGAAGAAACGTACTCGAGAGGGAATCGTGAAGCTGGAGGAACGTAGAGGCAAGTGCATTAATATTCGAGGAGATTATGTCGAAAAATAAAGTACATTTTGAAACTGAAGCTGTTTCTCTAATATCAAAGCAAGTTACTCTTCAAACCGCCCACTTAAATACTAAATTCAGATTAATGTAATTTGCATATTTCACTTCTGGAAGAATTAGTTCATTGTTTAATATTCCACGCTCGATCGGTTTATATTTTTTATTTATTGATAACGAGGACTGTGCACTTAGTTTAATGTTGAATACTCTCATTATTAATTCAAGAAAACCGAAGATATGAATATATATATATATATATATATATATATATATATATATATATATATATGTACGTGTGTGTATGCGTGCTGTACGAATTAAAAAGTACGTTTCGAATTCACGTTGATTAATCACATCCATTAGAATGTTGATCATTGACCGTATCATTTGAAAAAGTATGGAATCCGTGTAATGTAGTGTAATAGACTATTATAATGTTTTGTATTGATTACATTTCTGATTAAAACGGCCGAAGCGGAATTATTTTCGAAACTGAAACAAAAATGTTCACGCTTGAAAAAATGTGTGCGACGAAGATAACCGTACTCGTCTGGTGAAAATAGTTCTGTTGTGTGGTTGGTAGTTTAACTGTACATAATAGACGGAGCGAACTGTAATATTTATATGAAACGAAATTTATCTGCGCTACATTATTTCAATGGCGATATCGGAAATGTTTTTTTTCTTCATCTATTTTAATTCAGATCGTGCGGTGTCGGTGTTCATACGAAATAAATGTACTATAATGTTTGAACATCTGTTCTGGTTTTATAAATGATTTTTTTTCACATCGCAAATCAGAAAAAGTATTTCTAGTCAAGCATGTTCAATAGATCATTATTGATCATCACTCTTGATTCTTGCTTACACGCATTTCGTGAACGGTTCCATAATCTTCAGAGCATCGAAGAACTGAAAAATCTATTCTTAAAAATATAACTTGTTCTGGAAACTACTAAACAGGAACAAAACAGAATTATAGAAATGACAATCTGAATATCGGTTATGAACGAAATCACATTGAATTCCAGGAAGAGACACGAACGAATCATTGAATTTTTCCAACAGTCTCACAGTAACTGTTATTAAACGTACGATCTTTTCTGTGTATATTTTTTTTTGCGAAAGTCGATGTTTCCGTGATAAGAACGTCATCGGTGTGGATATTTTCGAAACCACTCAAAATTAATGGCATCAAAACGGGTATACGCGGCGTATCGCATTAATAAATTTTTAAATACCATTAGAGCCGTCGTACATTTCTATTCTAACTAGTTTCAATGAACTGGTGTAACATAATATCCGACTAATAAAACTTTCGTCACTAACTGCCCTTTTGGCCTGACACATTTCTCGTACGATTATGTTCTGTACGTTGACATCATCGTGTACCTTCATTAATATCGACAGAGAAAGGTTTATGCACGCATATATATATATATATATATATATATATATATATATATATAATGGATTGAAAGAGGTAAATATGTAGTATATTCATGAAAAAATCCATATATCGTTAAATATATTCTGAAACGAAGCCCAAAAATTGCATTTTAATAAATGAACAGCTATAAATCAACGCCTGAAACGACTCCGGTGACATTCGATATTAGAAATGTTAAACTGTGAATAATGTTCGAAGATGTTACAAACACTTGTGAGAGTGTACTGTTGATTAATTTGAAAAATATGAAAAATCAACTGTACGACCCTGTGTATGATTCTAAAAGGTGCGCTAGTGGAACGGAAACGTTTCAAAATGCAATAATTCAATAGAATTTTTATCCTTATTTTATTTACATTTTTGTGAGGTATTATATTCGACTATTTTATTTTTTTAAAATAACGCTCGATAGATGAGCACGATTTCGGTACACGCATTCCTGTAGTTTTATTCGGAAATTTTCCATTAACGCCTTAACACGTCTGGTGAAATCCTCGAAATTGCTTCTTGGATTTTTAGTTTACGTTCAAGGAAAGTGTGTGGTCGAACAATAGACACCTTACTCTTTATATAATTCCAAAGAAAATGATCACACGCCGTCATGTCTGAGGATCTTGCTGGTCAAGTACCCCTCCATTTTTTTAAATAATATGTTTCGAAAAAAAGAGCGCTTTTACAGCTTCCATGGACATTAGCGGTATAACTTGTTGCCCTATCTTGCTGGAACCATGTGATTTGCGGGAATCGAATTAATTCTTGCGCCAGAAATGTTGTGAAATCTTGTTAGTGTAATAGACTGCGTTAACATTTGTGGAATTTTCGTCGTCGTATTCGAAGAATAATTGCTCTGTAATACCGAAAGACGAAAGTGCACACCGCACATTAACTTTTGGAATATACAGCGACTTTTGATGTGATTCGTGTGGGCTCTCAGTACTCCAATATCGACTATTCTATTTGTTCACAATGTCTTTCATCTGATAAGAATAAATTCTAAATCATATTTTCATCTTAATTCAAACGCGCTAGTATATCTTGACAAAAATTCACGCGAGCAGGCAAATCAGTTTCTTTTAAATTCCCCGCTCTACTGGCGCACCTGTAGAAACGAGTGTATCAGTTTGTCGATCCAAACAAATCTTATTTCGAAACAGAACGCATAATCGGAAAAAAAATTCAAACAATATTTTTTCACTAATTTGATGTTCGAGCTTTTTCACGTTCTTCCTGTTACAAATATTAATTTCAAGGAAATAAAGAGACTTACTTATACACCAATGTGTATATTATGGTTAAAAATAGAGCGAGTGAGAGAGGACGACGTGTACGTTCGTTCGATCGTGACTTTGCGGAGCAACACACCCACATCCACACAAGTAACAAGGTATAATTTGCATTTGTATAATATATAAACCACTTAAAAGCTCTCGCAGTAGTTACTGCCGAAACTAATAAATTATGTGCCGCGTACCCAATATACAAATAGATAATAACAATATCACCAAATATGTAGCCCCGGAGCTAAGCCACGGACCATTTGCATTTTCAGTAGCGACAACAATTAACCTGCTCGCACACACACAACAGAGAAGAGGACAGTAAATAACATTTCTCGTATTACGGACGTTGGATTTTCTATACACACAGCACCGCATCGGCCAGCTGGTATGTGTTTGTGTGTGTGCGGTGTAAATTTATGAACACTCATTAAAATGTTAAACTAATTCATAAAAATTCACATTAGGGAACCGAACTAAAATATGAGCTCATTATTACCAATTAGCTGTATGATGGGTCGTGTTTCATTTGTAGTCGTTGTTGTGTTTTTTATATATTTATTTGTATGCGCGATGATAAGGTGTGACGAGTTCATGTACACAAGCGTACACGCGATTACTTACGCAGATAAAAATATTATGAAAAATGACGAACACAAAAATTCTTATTCGAAATTCGTACAGAAAAAAAATCAATCGACAGAAGTCGACACTCGTCGAGATCAAAACATGGGAAATAAATGAATCAGTTTACACGACAAGAAAGAAACGTTTCAATTAAATTAATAGAAGTTTGAATCACAGTTCAGTGCTACATTTTTCATAAAGCATCATAAAATTATCTAGGCAATTAAATTTCTCTGACATTATCGACGATCTTGACTAATATATGTATATAATATACATTCTGCGTTCCATACGGCAACTACTATTGCATTACACAAAGAATGTAACAACGTATGTATATATATATATATATATATATATATATATATATATACACTCACACAGTATATCAACAATAAAATGTAAATATGCGTACATATATCATTTTTTATTTCAGTTTCGCCGTTTAATAGCAACGCAAATGTTTTATCGCTAGACGAACGTTGCTGTTCTCGGCGAGGGTTGTTAGTTAATTTGAAATCTTTCAGGGTCATTTTTACGAAATTTTCATATTTAAATAAATAGCTCGTATATTGTTTTTATTGTTCTTATACGCCTGTTTGACAATAGAGTTTATTAAATACATATTCAGATATACGTATTAACATGTTTGTATATGCGTGTGTTTATGTAATCTGAAATCAATTTTAGTACATAATTTGCTATATATTTATTATGCATAATGAATATATATATATATATATATATTGGTAATCTAAATTGTATATTGGTACTGGGATGTCAGTCGAATCCCAGGGATTAGTTTAAAATTAAAAATATAATCTATCATATGTGCTCCAGTTCAAATTCTTGTTGAAGTTAGATGCAATAAAAAAGAATAGTTTTAAATTTCAAGTTATTAAAATGTTTGTAAATTGAAGAAGTATTCGTAACAGATTTCGTGTGTCGTCGTTCGTATCAAAAAGTGCCATTTAGAACAATTTTCGAAATTAAATAATTGTAGATTTTCTGATGAAATGTAAATTTTTATATTATTATGTGTAGTGTGTTATCACTAAACGATATTTAGATTTTATTTTTTTTTTAAATCATATTTGTTAATTCTGAAAATAAGTATCAACCTTGTACAGGTTTTATATGTTTTCTCTAACAGGTTCTTATTTAAATATCTCGGCTTAATTTTTATTATTTTGTTTCTTCGTGTATTATTTCTCTTACATCTTGATAATATTTTTAAACAACTCCTTATTTCAATTTAAAAAGATACGGTAGAGAGAATCAAATATCAGCTTGAATAAAATCCAAATCGTACTGTGTCGTTGTATGTAGGAAATAAATTAACCATAATGTTTAAATATCTGTGTCGGTTTCGCAAATGAATTCTTTTTGCAACCCACGAACAATAACATTTTTTGTTGTTTGAAAATGTTCAATAAATCAATTTGATCCACGTTTATGTCCATTTCAACGGCGATACCATCATTTGCAAGAGATCAAACGACAATCAAAAATGATTTATTGAATATTTCTGTTATGGTTTGTGGAGTGAAAAAGAACTCATTTGTGAATGTGAAATTAGCTAGTGTGCAGAACTGCGATTGAATTTTTTTTTCTATTCTGTCTTAAAGATTAAGAGCTGTTTGCTTGCATTTATAATGAAATCGTATATTAATGTGTTCATTAAATTGAAATAATATGATAGTTTAAAGAATAACCGTTTATTAATTAAACACGCCTAGGAAATATTTTTAATGATGACCCCCTTTGATAAAATTAATCGACAAACAAACACTCTCATTACCATTAAATCAATTATTTAAATATTTCTCAACAATCTATAATCACTGTTAATTAATTGAAATGTACGTTGTTTCGATGCTTGTGTATGTATAAACAATAAGTAAACAAATAAATAAATAATTCATTATCGTTACGACACGATAATTTATACGAAATACCATTTGATTGCCCAATTAATACGAGCCTGTATGAAGAAGAGACCCGACCAGAAAAATATGCAAATACACTGAAACGATCCGACATACAAGTTCTCACACGTTCTCGATATTTTTTTTTTTTTTTTTTGTAAATCACAGATCGACTAATAATGAATAAAATCTGAATCTATTATTTGTTTAAGATCAGCGTGTTTTTTTCGTGGAAAGTGCGACGATCGCCCGCTGAAATTCGATTTAACATCGATAAAAATTAATTGAATTAATTATTTTCGAGCGTTAGAATAGAGAGAGAGAGAGAGAGATCTCTCTGTCGAACGTTTCGTTCAATATTAATTGTTATATTAAAATAATGAAACGTGTTTCTGTTTGTTTCAGGTACGAATCGTTCGTAGACGGATAGACTGGTAAATATTTATATAAAATATTTAATTAATTTTAATAGTCTTCGCTTAATATAAAATATTAATTGTTTATATTCAGTTTTTAATTCGTGCGTCGCGTTTATACGGCTCGCTATTTATTCTGTATATAAATTACGTTAATTATAAATATTTTCAGTCATATTTTTCGACTAGTTCTCGTGAAATTAATCTCTATTCAAAATATTCCACAAGATAAACGACATTTATTTATTTATCCATCTGTAATACTGTTTTAAGTGTGTGTAGTTGCTACGAGTGAAATATCGGTCTCGATTAAAATAATGTATGGTTATATTAGTGAAATGAAGTAATAGTGCGTTTCGAGGAAACATATTTCAGATAGACATCGTCTGATATTTTAATATCGTGGAAACGAGACGAGGATTTTTTGTGAGAAATTGCTGGCGTTTCGAACAACTTTCAAATTATGTACATACATACATACATATATATATATATATATATATATATATATATGTATATTAAATAAATAAATAATTTGTCATTCGAGTAATTTAAATAATATTATCGATGAGTGCTTTAAAATTATATACGTCTGTAATTTGTATTATTGATTTAGACGTTTTTATTAAATGCAAATATTTATCAATTGCTGGTTTAAATGCCGAGCTACCGATTTGAAATTTACAGGTATGAAGGACGTACGGATCAATTAATCATGTGGGATAAGAAATAAATACATCTTTTCGATTACATGACTTAAATTAGAAGACGATCTTGATGATGTTTTCTATATTGAATTCAAACATTTATTCAGATTTTTAATATCACACAAGGTTATTAAGTGAATACGGTTGTAAGCTTTAAAAAATATTAAGAGACCTCGCTCCATGCTCGCTAACCGTCGCTCTCTTCATAATAAATAACAGAAATTAACAAATCATATTCACAAATATATGTATATATGTATATGTACATTTATTAATTAATGATATTTAGATTTTATTTATTATTTTTTTAATTATATATTTGAGTACTGAAAAAGCAATTATTTTTATATAGATTTTATGAATGTTTTCCAATAGGTTGTTATTAAAATCTTTAAATTATACCAATATCTAGATAGAAAATTTTCAAATTAATTTTGTGTTTTGTGTTTATTCCATTATATATTTTTTTCTCATACAACTTAACAATATTTTTCAAAAGCATCTTGTTTCAATTTTTGAGAAAATGTCTAAATTCAACGCTAAAAAAATGTATTTTTAATAATATTTGGTGCACATTACGGTTCTTCAGATTAGTTATCATTTCTAGATCTTTCTCGTTTCTGTAGATCTCTACAAAGTGTTTGGGTTACTTTTTCTAATAATTGCCATCGTAATCTTCAGAGTGTTCCTCATTCATCATCGCTTTTATGTGCGGATTTATAAATATTTCTTCCTAGACTTTTGAATCGTCAATTTGTTAAAATGATATTTTGTTGATTTCAATGTGCAGTAATTATTTTCGTGACCAGTTAGGAGATTTAACTTTATTTGTTTAAAATTTCATTTTTGCAGATAGTAATTCACGTTT
The DNA here is from genome assembly GCA_034766995.1 of Acanthacorydalis orientalis. Taxonomy (NCBI): domain Eukaryota; kingdom Metazoa; phylum Arthropoda; class Insecta; order Megaloptera; family Corydalidae; genus Acanthacorydalis; species Acanthacorydalis orientalis. The sequence goes on along the minus strand of CM068319.1, from coordinate 41,989,333 downwards.
AATTGAGAGTTCATTTGTATTGTCTTTTTTTTCTTGTAATTTATTAAACGAGATATGTGAAATCTAGCACATGTCGAATGCTGTGTACTGTTCGAGTCGATGTTTTATTTCTGTCACTTTTATAACGGTCAGTTGTGCATTGTTCATCTTAACCACACTCGTATCTCTTGTACAACTTCTTAACGAAATCGGTAACGCGCGACAACTGTCAGCGTCGTCGTCCTCGTTCCCTCCATCCTCGACCGACGAACTCGTCGGCACCGCAACACACGTGCGACGAGATGAGAACATCGATCCGTGTTTTCCCAAAACTGCGAGCGATGCTGCGGAACATCGAGCTCGCCACGTGCCGTCGTACCTCATTATGAATGAATA
>CM068319.1:41981458-41986458 GCA_034766995.1 Acanthacorydalis orientalis | reverse complement strand
AACCAACACTGTACGAATCTGGTTGTGTGTGTGCGTGTGTGTTTTCGAGTTCGAAAATCGATAAAGTGGACAGATTGTTTGCGACTGATTCGAGAAAATAATATAAATATGATTAATTATACGATTCGGGTACTTGAAGTAAGACCACAGGTGCTCGATAGAAAACAGATATTTTTATTTATTTCTTAACGATTTATGTGTTTTTATGAAAATCTATGAAGTAAAAGAATCGAATTTAGTTGTATCTTTCTGTATGTCTGATTTTAAATCAGAGTTGTTTAAAAAATATTTTGAATGACTTTCAGTTCACAGAAATATTGAGAGATTAAAACTGAAAAAAGTCAGTATGTATATAAGTAATAGTAATTAAATATAATAGAATTCCTTGAAGGATAAACAGAATGACAATGACTTTAAATTAAATAAAGATCTTTGTTACTACAATGTCATGATTTTCATCAATTATTTTCAAAGATATTTATAACATTTCTAATATTTTTCATGGGAGTTATTTATTAAATAAATATTATCAATTAAATAAAATCGTTTGTTATCATAATTTCATCATTTTAATTTATTATTTTTTAACATGTTTCCCTTGGTGTTCTTTTTCTTTAGAATGGGTTTAATGTCTGCAAGAACCAGACATTCAGTTGATCTTGATGCATACAAGCCAGAGAATCATAGTTATAAAATATTGTAATTATATATTTTTTTAAGATATTTGGAACATTTCTAATATTTTTCATGAGAGTTATTCATTGAATAAAGATTCTTAAGCCAACTAAGATATCTGTTATCACAATTTCATCATTTTAATTTATGATTTTTTAAAATTCTTTCCTAGGAGTTCTCTTCGTGTAGAATGAAATGAATAACCGTGAAAAGCGGAAATTTAGTTGATTCTAATACAACAGGCCTTTTAAGAAAACATACCAAAAGAACCAAAGCTATAAAATATTGCAAGTATATTTTTTAAGATATTTAGAACATTTCTAATGCATTACATGGGAGTTACTCATTTTTTTTAAATTGATCTTTGTAGAGAATCATAATTATATTTTATAATTATTACTCGATAATTATTTAAAGTTCACTCACTCTTTTATCCTATATAAACATGTGATTTAATTTATTTATATATATATATATATATATATATATATATATATATATATATACTATATTATTCCCATTGATAAATAATACTTATTCTGAACTTTCTGACTAATTTAACTCAACAAACAAATTTCTCTTTATATCTGTTTACTTAATCATTTCGATGATATTGGTTTATATACTCATATGTATATGTATATATATATATATATATATATATATATATATATATATATATATATAAACATACGTACAAAGATATAGAATCGTTTATCGAGATCCTTTTTGAATTCGTTGTACAAATAGAGCACTCAATGACCCTCGATTCACAATTCGACGAGTGACCGTCGAAAAGGTGGACGCAGCAAGTGTACGCCCGTCTGATTTCGGAAAATGCCCATTGATTTTTCAGCCGTTTCAGCGTAAACGTTTCAATTTGTATTAATAGAGTTATGGTCGAGTCTATCGGATCGCTGAACGATTGCTTTTTTCGCTTTAAGTTTAGTCGACGGTCGATATTTAACGAGTAAACTCATACATTTATGTAACTATTTATCCTCTGTCTATTTGTCTATCTATCTATCTATATATATATATATATATATATATATATATATATATATATATATATATATATGTTACTATTTTTTTTTATAAATAGTGCTTGTTTATACAAATATAATATTTTATGAGAGTATACTGAGAAGTGGCCGTATTTTACTGGTTTGTTGTTTGGCTCGCTGAATAATTTATCATGAGTTCGAATGTTATGTTTTATTTAGTTTAAGAACTTTCTTGTTTTGATCTCTAGAAAAAATATGCATAGTTTGGTACACATGGGAAAACTGGGAATGATTATTAATCGGTCAGCTTATGACCTTAGCTGACGATACACCCTAAAACCCCAATAACCAACCATCGAATGGTCTTTAAGAATTGTTTAATGTTGTAAAATTCACAAATATTAGTTTAAAATTAACGATTTAAAAAAAAAGATTTCAGTGTTTTCTGTATTATTCTGGTGTATATTTTTAATTATATTTTATGTATACATTTTTTTAATTTGGATATAATTGTTCTTTGTATGAGATATTAAGGACGTCCGTATAATGAATATTTTAAAAAAAATGACTTTTCTATGAGTAACGTTTATTATCGATACTTATTGAAATTATTTTCTTTATATTGCGATAAATTTCGTTCTTAAATGTCCATTATTAATGATAGATATTGACTGTTTGTATTCAAAATTGTATAAATTAACGGAAAAACATGAAAATAATCTTTAATACCTGAAATACTAGTTTTTAAATCTTTATACATAAATGATTTAATATTTTTCCTGTTAATAAAAATCTGTCATTAAATGAACGATATTTTAAAAATCTGAGTTTGTTTAAAAATTAAGAACACGGGTGAATGAAAGTTGACTTAAATTGCGATAAATTCTATGCTAGCTTCTTTTAAAAAAATTCGACGCGACGGAATGTTGGCATTTATTTTCCACGAGCTTACACTTAATGAAGTACAAGACGTTAAATTGTTAATTAATGTAATACGGTACTGAGTGGTAAATGAAAACGTATCATATAGGATTTCTAATTAAATTACGGGCATACATTTCGTAGCGTTGTAATAAAATATCTACTATTTAATGCCGCATTATTAGAAAAAACAAACAAACACACCTGTATTAAATTTAAATTCCGTTTGTTCATCAAGGACTCGTCCTAGTGTGCACGGAATCGAATCCGAGGTATGTCGAATGTACAACAAATAATACGAAATTAACGTCGTCATTGTTTGAAAACATATCGAGTGTGTCAGAGTTCGAGCCTCGGTGTAAGTAAGCCCGCGTCGTCGTTCCAGCAGTCGATCTATTCATTTTCGTTTTATTCCCGCTCGTTTTCCTCGACCTATTTGCATAAGTCGAGCTTTGCAACCGTCACGGCAACAAAATCCAAACAATGGAATCGATGGAATTTACAATCGACATAAACACCGCGCGTCTTCGAGTACGCACCGGGAACGATCCGTCAGTCTGTTGAAGAAACAGACTCGAGCTCTATCTTAACACTGTAAATATGTCTTATTTCCATGATACGTGGGTGTCGAGGTCATTTCTCGTTATGAATTGAAAACAATTCTCGATGTTAATTTGCAAACTATGAAGAACTGAAATAATTATTGTTCTTTGGAAGATCTCCATTTCAAGTGACATGCCTTTCTATTTTCTTAGCGAGTTTCAGTGCATTGATTTATTGACAAAAAGACTGAATAAAACACAAACCGTATGCAGACAATCAGATATATTGCAGTAACTTATTTTTTAACAGTTTAAGAGCTCGGTACACAAAATCAAGCTCATTTCAAGTATCTGGAATGTTTTACAAATGATACTTGATTGTACACAATCTTTATTAGTGTAATTGTTGTATTTGGGCGAATGCTAAAGTTTTGTTTGGTTTCGTGATAGAAAAATAGACTAGTGATTTCATTAAAATACACTTATTCATTCCGCCATGTAATTGCCATTATTTTCTATAATATTTCGCTTAAGTTCTGACAACATTCGTATACATCCATCATAAAAAGCAACCGGTTTCTCGTCGAAGAATGAAGAAACGTAATTTTTTAGGTCGTGAAAAGAAGTGAATTTTCTGCCGTTCAAATTGTTTTGAAACGACTGATATAAGTAGTAATCTGAGGGAGGAATTTCAAAATAATACTTTCGATGCAATAAGAGATCCCAATTTAGATCCCTGACCCTTCCCTGCGTTTGCATCGAAGTGTGTTGTAAATATTTTTCACTGTATTAGAAATGCCTGTTCCCCTCCAAAACTCATACAACGTAATTAAATACAAATGGACTTTATCGATATTCATTTTCAATTTTACTTCAGAACAACGAAATTAACTCAAATCAAACTAATTCCTTTTTAAAATGACAGCTGAGAGTGTGATGTTTCCAATATGTTCCATTAGCATATTTGTTGGTGTTGCCACATGAAACTGCATTAATACGACACCGATTAGAAACCCATCAAAACTTTTGCACTCACATTAAAAACCATTTCCTCGATCTCTTCATTCGATGATTATTTTGTACGATTTACAGAAAAGTACACTTTTCTAATGTGTTAATATGGTTTGACATTCGACAATTATTTATATAATATTATACGTCATAAATGCCTTGAAAGTAATAATAATATTTATGGAAATACTAGGCATACTAACAAAGCAATAAAAATAAATCATTTTAAATCAATAAAAAGGCGTAACGTAAATTAAATCGATTAGTATGTAATTAAATTTAATTTTTAAAACTGTAAATAATATACGGAAATTGTCTTTCTTAAGTTTTCAATTTTTTCGATATAACTTGTATCTTGTTATGTATTTTTTCTCTGAAATCACATTCGATTGACTTGTGCTCCGGAAAAATAGAAACAAAAAAGTCGGGCCGTCAGAAAGACTTCTCTAACATTTTCATTTCGGCGACGATCAAAGACATAAAAAGCGTCCCGTGCGATTTTTCCAATCCCCGCAGCCGAAATATTGATATCTGTTTCCGGACTCCGTTCGTCCGCACCGCTCTCACCGGCCGCCGTGTCCTGTTCCGTAATCTTCGCGCGGACTTTTGTGTGTAACCGAACATCGAACTTCCATTCAATACGTCGTCAGTCACTGTTCCCGGGGTATAATTCAATTTTAATAGATTAAAGACCCTCGTTCGTGAATCGCCGCGCTGCACTATTATTCAATGTAATCTAGTTCAAACAGTTTAATGCGAAAATTTCTATTCTGTGTCTTTAAACGATCCGATCCGACAATGGGGTTCGATAATCGCTCTATCGGAACACGGTTATTGTTCGGAT
>CM068319.1:41766458-41978958 GCA_034766995.1 Acanthacorydalis orientalis | reverse complement strand
ATATATATATATATATATATATATATATATATATATATATTATTTTGTTTAAAAAAAAACAAGACCGCAGAGATTCCCGACGAAAGTGCGTCGTAAATAAATTGCATGAGTGTAAATTATCTGGTGGGCATCGGGTCACGGTTTCATTATCGGACCGTGGGCTTTTTAGCTGTGAATAAAAAATGATCGAACGATTTGATCGAATTGTTTATTCTGGTTTAATGGAATGCGTTTTAAGTGCATGCATTTATCGAATATCCAGTGTGAAATGATTTTATTACATAGGGTTGTTTTTGTGATACAGTCATGATAAATATTCATTGTCAATTAGATGCTTAGTGGAACTGGATTTATAGTTTGTGTGCTTATCTATTTAAATAGAATATGTATGGGAAATATCAGCAGTGTTACTCGATGAAATAAAATGATTCAATTAGATTTTATGCTTTTTATAATTATATATATATATATATATGTATGTGTGTGTGTGTGTGTAATTGCCTTCTGTACTTATCTACAGAATAACAGGGAATGTAATTGAGCAGCACGTAAACCGTAACTTCGAACACGGCGGCCGGTGATCCCGTCGCGAAACAATGGGCGAACGATAAGCTAATTTCGTTGCAGCGTGTAAATTTTTGAACGGGACGAGACGGGATACAGATAACAGGATAACGCGTTTCTTTGGAGTAACGTGTTAATCACTTCTGAACTATCTGCGCGACCCGAATTAATAAAATTATTCCGTCATCGGGGAGCAGCGAGCGATCGGTCCGATCTCGTTCGTCGCAGGACGCGCGCCTCGTCCCGTTTCGATCCTGATGCGTACGTGTGCGCACGCGCACGTCGCGAATTAAATTAGCGGCGAACTTTACAGGGTTAATTGTGACCGCAGGAGTTTGTGCACGCCACGGCGGAGACATCTGCCTCTTGTTTCGGTAGCTAAACGCGTTACGTGTCCGGGGTGCGCGAGACGAACGTCGAGGAAGAGGCTCTGGGACGGAGAGGTCGTATTTGATCGATAGTCGACAGGAAGCTGGTTTTTCATTCGATTCAAATCGATATTATTCAGTGTTTAGTTCATATCAAGACGTAAACAACCGTTAAAACTGGATACGAAATGTGTTTAATAAGTAATTTCCTTAAATCAATAGTAAAAAAAGTACTTCATTAATTTTCAGTCTTGAAGAGGCATATTCTAATAAAAAAAACAAGCAATGAAATTAAGTTAACTCTACATAAATTAATAGGTCGAAACCGCATATAATAACATTGCGGCTAAAACTTTCGTTTCGACGGCAGTCGTTGAGAAACTAAAAGTTTTCTAATTTAAAATCGATACTACTTACCAATAAATGAGGCGAGAAGTAACTTTGTACAAAATAAAAGCTCAATTCCATGTAAAATAATAATCTGACAAAAACTTTATTCAGTCGAGAGCTGTAAAGAAAATAATAGCTTCTTAAAAAATTTAAAATCGATATTTTAATGAACGGCATTATGGTTGATTTTGTTTTGTACAGAATCAAACTTTGATATCATTTTTTATTTGATACACACTTCAGTACTCTTTGTTTTAAAACAAAGATAGAGACATCTGACAATTGAAAATATTGTTTCTTTAAAGTATTCATCATTGGATCACACTCTCCTTCTTTAATATAAGCTTAGAAGTTCGAAACTCGAACGAAACCGAGAATCCGAACTATTCAAATTTCTTACTGCAGAGCAGTCTGTCGAAAACAAGAATTCGAATCAATTTTCGTCGACGGGTCCCGAAACCCTTGTCCCTGTCGATCCCTTTTTCCATTCGGCACCGAAGATCGTGTAATGGTGCATTTTATGTGCAACTCAATGCGACAGTGTAAACGGTTATTGACTACTTATACAGTCCGCACTCTTTAAACGGCGTTCAGTGTTTTGTCCTCGCGGCCCTAAAGACATCATATTAAATGTTATATGCTGTGCGTGAAACAGGTGCAGCTTTCCGGATTGTTTTCTGACGTTATATGAACGACGGAATCTTAAAATGAATCTTGATGGATCGTCGTTTTGTGCGAATTATTATTCAGGTTGGGGGTTCATTTTTCTGTAGAGTTTTATATTCATTTTTAATAAGTTCAGTTTAGTTGTTTACAATAGGTAAATAAATACTTATATTCCGAAAAATCGAACATTGATAATGAGTATATTTGTCCTTTGGTGAATAACACAATTATTACAATTTAAAAATGTGTGATTTCGTGCAAATTTTACCACCATTTATCTAAATAGGTGTGTGTGTGTGTGTGCGAGATTGTTAATTGCTTATAATTATTATTAGTCACGAGGAAAAATTATGTCTCCATTTCAAGTTTCTTTTAGCAAATAAGTAGATGTTTTTTTAAATAATTAACAGCTCTATTTGTGGGTTCTATATTCTGTAGTTACTTTTATTTTTGCTGAAAATTAGATGTGTTAAGTACTTATTATGTAGTTGATTTTTAGGTGGATGTTGAATATATATCTACTTGATGATTAAATAGAATTCAGTTTCTTTGCTTCTGCTTGTCAGTTCTGTACGTTCTACTCTATCAACGCTTTAGTTTGGATTGGCTGCTGAGCATTTTTGAATTATGTCTTCAGGTTCTATGTGCTCTCATTGATCTCTTTCTGCTACATGTCTCCGCTGAATCGAACTCAGTTCGTTCACCATTCTGCTATCAATCTTCTGCACTCTATCAGTCACTGCATAGAACGTAAACCAAACACCGTCACAGAGCCGATATTTAATAAAGTATTCAACGAAAAAGCGAAAAAACGAAGACGATGAATCATAAAAAATCACAGAATTGAAACGATCAACGAAGAAGCGAAGAGATTAATGAAGAAACGAAGACGGACCAGTCAAAAAGCAGATGACGCGATCTCATCAGCCGACCAGAACACGAATAAAAGTGACGGCACAGGAACGATTGTTAATTATAGAGAGATTTAAAAGTGTTTGTGTAAAAGTGTATGTAAGCAAATATTTAAGCTAGTGATAGTTATGTTTGAAATTTATATTTTGAACTTAGTGTCAATTGGACATCTAAGCCGAGAACATTGAAACTTAACATACATTACAGATACATACATACATATATGTTTATATGTACAAATGTATGTGTGTTGTTAAATTACAAGCTTATGAATACAGTCGACGTTACGGAGGGGTCGGCGACAATAACGACAGTGGCGTATCTCCTTAAAGTCCCCATCAAATGACATCTTAAACCGATATTGTATTGTTCGCGTATTAAACACATTTGCAAGAAATACAAACGTGTAACCGGCGCGTGTATAATAATACGACGTCGTCGACGGGAATCGCACTAAATCCGAATTCGTATTCCGACAAGCGGCTCGCACAAAACCACACAATCATCCTTTCGTACGCACGGTGCGTAGCGATCCCGATCCAGGTAAACCTTGTGTGCGCGGGGAAGAAGGAACGGGACGCGTAGATTGTGGAGGAAAGGTATACCGTTCACTCTTTGTATATATATATATATATATATATATATATATCCACATCCATAAATACGTGCACGGTCCTCGCCTGAGGAGTTAACGTATAGCTCCGACAACAGTCGAATAAGTGGAGCAGAGCGGACACGCGACCGTGAGCAAGTGGGGTTACTACTACCACTTCAGTAACGCCAAGAAATCCTTCTCGACCGAGAAGAACCGTTTCATTTCGGCGAGGGTTTCATTATAAATAGTGTATGGACGATACGAACGAACGAACGAACGAATGCGGTTCGGTTTCGTTATACGGCGCCCGTGTGCGTGTTTTATTTGCAGAAATTGCACGTATTTAATTTTATAACTTTGTTTCAATAGGTTCGGCCGTGCTTTAGAGTCGTGCGGGTCGCGTTCGCCGAAAATAGGAAAGTTGTTCCGTACGAAAGCGAGACACTTCCGGCCGACGCATCTTATGAATACGAATAACAATTATGAAGTAGTTTCGAACAGTGACGCTGTTTTGTTTTCATTGTACTTCTTAAAATAGTAATATTTGTAATTTCGAAATGGTTTAAGGATATATATTGGACTGACATTGTCTGTCAAAGATAACTAAAATATAGTTTATGAACATTTTGTTTGACATTTAAATGTGTCGTTAAATCGAAATTTTCAAAACCACTGTCTGATTCGATACAGTTCTAACACTGTGGCTAAATTCAGTCTCACAAATGAACATCTTTTAGTCTAACATTCTTTTGCACCTTTTGATGAGCATTTTATTAAAACATTTTTATATTTACTTATAAAATGTTTAAAATTGTTGAAAACGCTTGTTTGCATTCCAAACCAATTTTCGTACATTTTTTGTATTTTTGAAAAATACATAAATATGAATTCTTTTTTTCTCCTGCAAACCATAAACCATAATAAATCATTATTGCTTTTTCTGTACTTTGACATTCTGAACATGGCGGCATTATATTTAAAATTCGCATAATCAACAATGAAAAATGATTACTGATTTATTTAAAATTTTTGATCAAAAAACACTTTATAGAAAGAAGGATTCCTTTGGGAAAGGAAACTATATCCAGTAATGAATAGAATTTTACGCCACCTATATTTCTGTTAGTCTAGTTTCTATTTGAAATATTTTTCAGTTCGAAAATTTCATATTTCTAAAACCGATCAAAAAATCTAAATCTTTGGCCACGATTTTACTTTTTATCAATCATTTCTTACGACTAACTGATTCTGACAAAAATACTAGTTGACAATATCTATATAGCTTCAAAATGGAACAGAAAATAATACTAGATATCTGTCAATGTATTACTAGTCGCCTTTCTTATAAACCATTTATATATCTTTAAAAAATCTGAAATGAATTTTTATTGTTCGTTGATGATTCATCTCTCTAATATAACCAGAGTCATATACGAAACATTTCTTGTAATTGTGAAATATATTAAAAGCGTTATACGTCGTTATGCAAGCATCTTTTTTGAAGAAATGAATAATATATACGTTTCTAGTGAAATAAAACCGCACAAAACAGATTTGCATTATAATTAAAGAAAAATATAAGAACAAAATCTTATTTAGATATCATCAAATATTCAGTATACATCCATATATATATATATATATATATATATATATATATATATATATATATATATATGTATACGTATATAATTCGTGGAAGATGTTTCGTTTTTAAATGTGTACATTATCCTCTTTTCTATATCCAAGAAAATTTTCATAATGTATGTGACCTTCTTTACCCCGTATGAATTTTACATACTAAAAGTTTTTATTGCCGCATACAACACGGCGTAATGTATGATTAAAAAAAGGAAGAAACTTTACTACTACATGTTTTGCCTGCGGACGGTGCTGTGCTCTGTTCATCTCTCGAAATTATATATTATTCTGATGTATCTGTACATAATTATAAAAATTATTCATATATACATGCATACATACATTATATATATATATATATATATATATATATATATATATATATATATAATTTTCAGTCTACTGTTGCAGATCTTCCTTAAAAGTTTCGATCTAAATTAATTAATATTCCTGGAAAATCTGTATTTATTATACTCGTACAATAAATGTAAATAAATTCTATTTCGCTCCCACTGTGATCATTTTCTATGTATGTTTTTTTTCTCTGATCTATTCCTGTCATTCGTAACACATATCTCTGATAGTTTAGATTTTTCCACTCGACAAGCACTCTTTCATATTCGAAGCCGTAGAAATAATTAAACGATTTCAAAGTATACAACGAAGTATGACTTGATTGATTTAAATAATCGTGCCTTAAATATACAGTGAATCGGTTCGTGCTTCTGTGCGTTGTTTGAAGCCCTTCAGTTATTTTAATATTAAGGAAACGGAGCATCTTTCTCAGCTGGAGTGCGAAAAACATCCAATACCTAATATGATATGTTTCGGACTCCATAGTGTTCACTACTATTTTTTGAGGTTATGCCAACTGTCTGTAATATCTTAATTTATAACAGAGTTGTGATTACTTCAATGTAAAAGCACCGAGTTAATTTTTATATCTAATGTTTGTTTAAAAAGAAAAGTAGTCATTCGATCGAGCACATCAATATTTTCAAAAATAAATACTTCACATTAGACATGAAGAATATATTTATTAAATGACATTTGTGTTTTTTGCGATTATTTGATTACCGAAAACATTAAACTACGATTAAGATGAAATAGGTTTTCTACAATTACACCAATCTCTTTAGTCCTGCAGGCTACTGGTTTTCTCTATACTTTTGTACTTAGATTATTTTGTGAATTAACATTTACACATTTACAATCTCTTTCTCCGCTCTATCTTTCTTTCTTTCTTATATATATGTATATATAGAGAGAGAGAGATAGACAGATAGATAGATTGTTAAATAGATAAAGATATCTTTTACACCTGACGAAAGGGTTAAAGTCAAATTTAGATTGAATAGATGAGATTATCATATAATAAGACAAGTGTTTATAAGGGCGAATATTGAGATGAATTATGCATGGAGAGAAAGGGTTGTATATATGTCGCATTTATTTATTATAAGGTTGTCCTAGAATAGAAGAAGATAGGGAGAATGTTGTATTGTTTTAATCTGTACCCATTCTTCATGATTATTCTATTTGAATCATTGGGCTCTTATTTGATTTCGTTTCTTCTACAATTGGTTCAGTAGTTCGTCATCTCAATATATATATTGAACTGATTCTTTTCCAACTGGCAATTCTAAAATCAATAAATTCAAAACGTTCCATGTAAATATTAAATAAATCGACTGAATAATCGACTGTACGAACTGCAATGACCACGTAATGTCTCTTCTCGTGTTCTTCGTTCGTCAAACCGTTACGGACTGAATGACGAACGTCCGAAAAGGGATTGAATAAATAAACACGCGCACCAACTAATAATACTTACCGGCGACCGAGACAGTTAGTTCTCGCAATAATTTCCAGTTGATATGCTCGATCCAGACGATTCACGTACGAATAGCCCAACTGTAAACAACGGACAGAATCTTTCTGCTAGACCTATCTCAACGGTAGGTATCTTTCGGTTCCATCTCGCCTATATCGTTACTAGAGGCGGACAGGAGATCGTTCTTCCCGGCCGGTGTTGTTCAGACCGCAACTATTGTCGGAATCACGACGTTTCCATGACACGGTTATTAAATAGTAAGTGCCGTGAAACTGGACAGGATGAACGGAAACGTGCAATTTTATGAAAAAAAATATATATGTAACAAAAGATTATATATATATATATATATATATATATATAATATTAGAAAAGTTTGTCCGTAAAAAAACATGTGAGAATAAAATTTTATATTTCTGCATCGATGGAGAAATCATTCAGAATGAAAAATACATATTATGACGCATTCATTTTGTATAAAATAATGTTGTAAGAAGCCCTGCCAATAATTATAATTATACTTATGAAATGATTATTTAAAGAATAATAGATTGTAATTTTTCTCAATTATTCTAACAATAGATTCCTATTTTTCTATCAAATAATCTCATATATATATATATATATATATATATATATATATATATATATATATATATATATATTAACACTATGTTTCACGTACGACGTATGAAAATTAGTACATGTCTGAACAACATTTCCAGCAGTACATCAGTAAGTTAGATATACATTAGATGCACAGGTAGAGTCGACGTTATCCGTGGGAAACTTCATTCGAGAACAGTAATAATGTAAAGGAGTCGATCGACATGAAGGCGTTAGACTATAGCTGTAGTCGTGTTTCCAATTTCCGTCTGATAAGTGTAAAATACATTGCAGATGTTTTGGTTCGAACTGCATGGGACTGTGTAACAGTTCGAGCGCATTTTTACTTGGAAGACGTGCAACTTGAATCGTTTTATTGAGTCGAACAGACAAACACAAACCACATATCGAAGCGAACAGTTAATCTATTTACGACTCGTCGTCTTTTATTAAGTTTTTAAGTTCTGTTTCAATTAAATTCGTTTTAATCAGTTAAATAATACTGTAAAGTTCGGATCTTCTTTCAATACTTTCCTTTTTTAAGATATTTTTGTCATAAGTCTATGCATAAAATGTACAACCGTCTGCGTGTAACATTTGAAATGACGTAGTGTTTATCAACTTTGAAGAATTAATTATCGTTTTTAAAACATCGAGGTGTAAAAATATTTAATCCAGTCTGAAAAATGGACTTTTATTCTAAATTTCGTGATTTTTCCAGACTTTTTATGAATTCAAAGGAACAGCAATCCATAAAAAGACTTCAGCTGGAAAACATCTCGAAGTGCTGGTGAATTCTGGGTACGGGCTACCAACACCCATGGCTAGAGAAATTGTTGATGGTTATATGGCTAAGAAAACAAAATGATTCTGTCTCAGAGAGACCCTCCCAAACCCACTCACTTCACCTCCACTGTGCTTATAAATCGGTATAATATTTTTCAAGTTTTAGAGTGCTTATAAAACAACGATTTCATTTTTACAAAACTTCTTATTCTTGGAGCTCGTTGCTGTTTCTTAACATATTAATAAGAGAACTTTTACAAGAAATTGAATTATTTTATAGAAACATAAATAACATTAATGATATATAAGACAACACATTTTTATGTGTGTCATGATGTGAAAAGTTAGGAAGCACTGTTATAGAAATATATAGTTTTCATATATAAATGGTTCGTTGTAAATGGTTCAATATTTTATTTACTATACATGCACGGCTATGCCTGGAAAAAAAATTTTTTTAAATATTATTATAAATGTCAAGATTTATTGTTTCTATCCAATTAGTTTGTGAAAAAATTACTTTATGTCAATAATAGTATAGAATATAACATATTTTTCTGATTTTACTTTTAATAAGCAAACAGATTATAATTATAAATAGTTTTATGTATATAACAGTATAATATTCTAAATAATATTTTCATAGAGCAATATACAAGTGTGCTTGTGTTCGTATACCCCACCCCACTGCGTCAGTGGTCAGTACAGTGACGAGGTAATATATCTATCCTTCTCATTTCTTTTACATTTCAAATACGAAAATCAATCCGACTCTGTCGAACCGACGAACACTTATGTAATACATGATGCACTTACTTTGTCCTTTGATAGGAAGCACGCGGCCACTGTTCAAGGTTCTGTGCGTGTGAATGGACGGCGTGTGAAAATCCGCTTTATTTTCAACATTTAAACGATTATTAGACGATTATTGTATTTTAATTCATAACAGAATCCTCCTGTGTCTTGTGAATCGGTATTTTTTCGCATTCTTGTGCTCGAATTCTATTTTTGATAGACTTTTCTCGTGCAGTGAATATTTATATCATACAGACTTGGAATAACCGGATAATTCAGTGTAGTTATATGGTGGCGTACGAAATTGGGTTCATCCAATACCATGGAACACAGGTACGAGTTTATTAATGTTTTTGTTGGGTTTATTAGTATTTCCTATATATTTTTGTGATATTATTATTGTTACACACACACGCACACACATACATATATATACTCATATATATATATATATATATATATACATATAAATATATATATATATATATACATATAAATATATATATATATATATATATATACATATAAATATATATATATATATATATATATATATATATATATATATGTGTGTGTTTTGGGGGGATAATACTACTTAATGGCTATCTATTCAAAAAAATATTTAATTTTCCAAGAAATTATTTTTATTGTTGTACTGAAGAGATTTTGTATTTTTTTAGGATCTCTTATTCTTTTTCTAATTCGTGATAAATTCGCTGTTTTAGTAGGTAACTGCGTTTCATATTTCGTAATAAAAAAATTTGTATACAATTGTCTAAATTATTATTTTAATTTAATCCTTACATATGTCTGTATTTCGAATAAAGTGATAAATATATTTATTTTGGTCGAGTATATTTTATATTTTATTATTACATTTATTTGATAATTAACATTTCTTTCTAAGATAATGTATGATTATACCATTAGGATTTATATTGAGTAAAATAATGTTTTTTTCTCTCTCTCTATATACATATATATATAGAGAGAGAGATTAACTAAATTAAAAAATAAATATTTAATAAAACAGTTCAACATTGTAAATACATTTACAAATAAATTATATTAACGGTATTCTTTCTTTAATTATGTACTACTTCACCTTTTTTGGTACTACATAATAAAAAGAGAGGCAAATAATACAGAATTATTCGAAAATAAGTTCAGTAAATCTATTTTCTGTAATAGATTTATAGACTAATATTTGAACGATCATCGAAGTAAAAACAAGCCGTTATTTTATACAAAAAAAAAAAAAAAAACAGTTTAGTACCATTTATTTTTAAGAATAAATTCACGGTTTTAATATACGATTCATTGTCGAAATAAAACATATATTCTTCGATTTTCTTTTCTGTAGAAATAAAGTAATATTCAATGTTATGTAAAGTCAATGTGTTCGAAGTAAAACGTATTTACGTACGACGTTCTTTCTAACGGTTTATATCGATTCAAATATTTTATATTACACGTTCCGATAATTTCTGAGCACTTGAAAGTTTTGTGATGTAATTGTCGATGAATGTTAATTGTATTTTAATAAAGAACATGCAACTGGCGGGAATTGTTCAATTGTATGGAATATTTATGTTGCATTTTCAAATTAATGCCATAAAATCTTAATGGATCTTTTAATAATGTGAGAAAATTAGTTTTACTTCCATTTAAGGCAAAAGTAAGGAATTGTATCAATTGTACATTTTCATACTCTCTCTCTCTCTCTCTCTCTATATATATATATATATATATATATATATATGTATGTTTATATATATATATATATATATATATATATATATATATATATTGAAATTTGCTCAATTATCAAACTATTTGTATTATAAATTTTATTATAAACATAGCGAGTCCTAATTTTTTGGACTGTTCTTTTCTATAGATATTATTATTATTATTCAAAATAGATTCTCCATATCTCCAAAAATACACCTATTCTAACAAATTGTACACGCAAGAACGAGAATTACAATCTATTGTTATTATACTTCAATCCGATTCTCTTATCATTTCTATTCAGTTGATTTGTCTCACGTGCTGAAAATTTTCAAGGAAAACATTGCGCCCAATCTAGATTTTCGGGACATAGATTCATAGATTGCGAGGGAGATGAAATAATCGTTGATTCGTAATCAGTAGATTCTTGTTATCGAAAATGCTGTAATATTCTATTATAAAATGAAAAATAAATTTTAAGTGGACTGATAAGAAAAACAAACCGGAAAGCAAATGAACATCAGACGTCCTTGTTTACTTATTTAAACTCCGTCGAACACCTCGACGGGGTTTTAAATTCCGTCGTAGTGAGACACTTTAAATAGACTTGAACGAGTCGATTCGCCGACACTTGTACGATCCCGTCGACAGCGTTCACCTGTCTTTCGCCCGAACGTCCCATAAAACGGATTCCGACGCCGTCGAAACACAAACATCAAACCAAACACTTATGATAACGAGTGTAGTCACTGGCTACGGAGCAGTGGATGCTCGACTACGCCGCTGGCCGAAATCGAAGGGGATGAACGTTCGTTGCGTCTTCTTTTCCCTCGTGCGAGCGCTTCTGGAATTTATTGTTATTGCTGTTAACCCTTTCATGACCCCGTGATAATTCACATAGACTCACGCGAACTCGCAAGTCTTCGGTTTCTCAACTATTTGCCGTTTGATGGATGGACGGACGAATGGACGGACGGATGGATGGTCGAACGGATGGGTGCATCGACGATATACCGTTTTGATATTTGTGAGGAACAACACGGATAGTATAGATGAGACAGTATTACGAGACGTTTAGTTTTCTTTGTCCGTTTATTTTATATTCGGAATGTTTTATCGACATTATTTCAACAGACTATTCGTCATAACAATATACACATTTAATTTGTAATTAGTAGAAATTTTAATTTATTTTTACCGCACCGACGGATTTATTTTAAGTAATTATAATTTAAAAAGATCGTTATAGTTATTTATTAGATATATCAACTTATCATATTATTTTATTTGCATTTTGAACGTATTTTTGTGTTCAGTTTTTTATAAAAAAAATCAAAATATTTTCTTAAAACAGTTCTGACACTGTGACTAAATTCACATCCTTAAATGAATTCTTTTCACCTGAAACATTTTCAACAAAAACATTTCTGATCAACAATGTTCACTCAACCATTATTTATTACTTTTGACTCATATTTCGATCCCAGTGCTCTATCGTTTTCAAAGCGTCATAATACAAGAATATCACCTCATATTTTTCTGTATCTTGGCTCTTCGAAGATGATTCAATCGTTATTGAACTGTACATAAGTAACAATTAAATTTATCTAATAATGATTTGTTGATTAGACTTTTTTTATGGTCAGAATATGATTTTAGATTGAATCTTGATACGAGAGTCATCTTTTTTCTATTATTTATTTAAAAAAACATGTTTAGAGATGAACGTTTCTTTGGATACGAGTTGTATTATTTTGGTGCCCTTTTAATTACAAATTGTTTATATATTTTATCAACAATCATCAATTTTCGTTTGACTTTTTTTGTGTTGAAAAAATTTTTTTTAAAAATAACTTTAGCTCGAAAATAATACAACTCGTTTATTCTAACCTAAACTTTTTGACAAATAAGCGTCTATTTTCAAAATCGATTTTTGATTAAAATTTGCATCAACAGATGGTTGAAAATCTTTTTCTCAAAAGACGATGATCGACGATTCACGATGATCGAACTCTGTTCAGTATTTAACAGATTAATAAATGCTTAACTTTAAATCTTGATCAATGAATATCTGTCACTCGTTCGTTTATCTGTCTGTATGTTTGTAATATTCGACCGGGATGCATGTAGGAAAAAAAAAACAATAACGTCTCCTTAGGGTACGGTTCTAGTTACTGTTAATAAATGTAACCGCGTGCGGAGGCTCTTCGCGCGAGGATCTTTTATTACGACACACAAGAGTGTACACACACATACACGCACGCACGCATCCTCTTGATTTCCTCGACGTCCCTCGCCGCGCGCGACGCCGGCGTCGTATCCACCGCTCTCCGACGTATTTCCGCATCGGCGTCCCGGCCCGTCGGAGACCGACAGAAAACGCACGTCGTCGTACGTTTTCCTTCTTCGTTCTCGGCGGCGTCGTCGTCGTCCCCGTCGCAGGATATATGTGCGCCGTCGCTCGGAAAGACTTAGTGTAACAGATACGACCTTTCGACTTAAATGGGGTACAGATGAGATTTGTGTGCCAAGACATTGTGTTACCTTACTTTTAGAAACGCACGCAAACTCTCTCCTAACTTTTAGTGGCTCCGAGATACTTTTATAGTGACTGTGCTTTAACATCGGGTTAAGATGTTCAGATGTAAGGGGCCTACTGGGTAACATTTCTTGAACGCTATGTTTTTAAGGATCGGCGCGCGAATGTTAAATTTTAATAGCGGGCTATCCTTTCTCTTCTCACACACAACGCACACACATCCTTTGTGTGTGTGTGTATATATATATATATATATATATATATATATATAGATACATTTATGTACATACTATATAAACATGTGTACACTTATTTCATTACTGAATTATAAATTTGTTATGGGTTTTTTATACACGCTACTTTATGTGGTTCCTTTATAACACATTCTGTTCATAAATAAGACGGAACTTTGGTTAGTTCTTTAAAAACTTTCTCTTATGAATGAAAAAAAAATTATAATTAATATTTAATATTATTTTATTAACATTCAGAGGATTAAAAATGGATATTTATTTCGTGAAATGTAATCACTTGTTTATGAAACACACTGGTAATGTTTTAAGGCTTTCTTTTGACAACAGGAAATTAATAACATGAAAGTATTACATAAATTTTTATTAATAACTCTTTTTATTGTTAGAAATTCAATTTTTCTATTAATATTTAGTATGTTTACCAGGTTTAGTATTTTGTTTGTATATTATTATCATCCGAGGACAAAGCAAACTCATTTCTTCCAAATTGAAGTTTTTGTCGAATAATTAAGTGTTTCCAAAATTGATTTTTGACTTAAATTTACAATTATAATATGTAAAAATGCTATATTTGAACTATTACTTAATCTGTTTATCAGTTAAATCATTTTCTCATAAAAAAAATTAGGTTTTGAAATTTTCGACAACCTATAGCATGGAAACTGATAAAAAATCGTTTTTTTCCCATTTGCATTTTTACTGCAGAAACATATTCTGTTGGGATTAATAAAACAGTTTATGTGAATAAAAACGTGATATTAATGAAAATATGCCATTTTTGTACAAAAAAATACTTTTCACAGACGAACGTTTTTTTGGATACAAGTTGTACTATCTTGATAATTTTTTATTATAAATATTTAATATATTTTAACAACAATCATCGATTTTCATTGAAAGACAGTTTTTTGTGTTGAAAAAAATTAATTTTTCTAAGTAAATAACGTTTGTTGTTAATACAACTATTTTCTTCCAATTTAAACTTTGTGACAAGTGACGATTATCATCAAAATCGATTTTTGACTAAAATTTGCAATTAAAATGTTTAAAAGCACGAATTTAAATCAATTTTTAATGTATCAATCAGACTAAAATCATTTTTCTTAAAAAAATTTTATTAACTATTCTTTTTTTTGATCACAAATCACAAGCTATTTAATTTAGATAAAAACCTAAGTTTATGTAAATATAACTGACTATTTTGTGAGTAAACAAATATTTTTTATCGACAAGCATTTGTTATAACAAAATTTGGATTCATCACCATATCTTTTTATATATACATACATATATATATATATATATATATATATATATATATATATATATATATATATATCATGAATTATCTTTTTTCACTTAGACACCATATGTTTTGCTAGAAATATTTAATTACAAAAAAATAAGCATCATTGGAGAATAAAGCACTTAGTAAATTTAAGCTGCTATGAGATTTACTAACAATGCTACGTATTGCATAATCTCATGAATATAGTGTTAGGACAAGGTATTTACATTAATCCAACGGTTTTAGAAGAGATAACATTTTTCCACACAGCATAATCGATGGAGAAAAATAATCCGATATCATATTTTTATCGAGACAGATATAAACGATCGTGCACCTTATGATAAATGCTGATTATACCTTTTAAAATATCTATATACTGATGAACTACTACACGAACTACCAGTACTTTGATTCGAAAACGACGACGACGACGTCGACGACAACGACCGATAACGAACAGAGACACTATTTGTCATATCGCATGTCCTGTCGCAATTGCATCGAGTCCATCTACTGAACCGTGTGTTTATATACTTACACAGCATTGTATGTGTGTTTAACGACTGCTAAGGGCCATTTGAGTCGAAGACGTCGCCGATGACCTTTTAAATCCATGTAATTGCGCTAATGGAGTTATTATTTATAAATGTCTGGTTTACAGAAGTGTGTTGAATGTTTCTTATATCGGTTTCATTACGAGCGATCGTGAAAGGAATTGTTTCGATTCATACGATGTATAGTTATTTTAATAGTTTGTCATTTCAGTAAATCAGATGTTATTTATAAAATTATTGTTCGTAAAATGGCCATCTTTAAAAATAATAATAGTAAATTAACATGTTTCGAGAACGACACAACAACTCGAGTCCTTTTATATAAATCAATGTTTCTTAAAATGTCACACACTTAATCTGGAAATGAGTGAAACAATTTCAGGCGATATGTGGTAAAATTTCGTACTGACCAAAACGATTAACTGAATATTTGCAAATTGCTAAATAATTTCACAGCTGAAATCTTTTTCATATCACAAATCACATTCAAAAATGATCAGTTAATTGATTATTTCTGATTGCTGATTATTCGCCAATACTCCAGAGTACTTTAATTACAAATTTACCTGAAGATATCAGAAGACAAAAACGGTCGTAGAAAATACTCAGACAATGACTTCGAGAATAACAACACACTATCAAAATATCCAGATACATAGACATGCGACAAATTACATTTATTTAGTCTCTTCTATTCTTTTCAATTCTATGGGTGCATATAGTATTCTCAACGTTTATGGATATGAAAACAAAGAAATTAAAACATTTTATTGACTTGAAGGTTTCTATCCTTATATCCCTTCACACTAATATCTCATCACAAGCAGGTCTATCCGTACCATTTAATGAAAAAATCGATAGTAAATATTACAAGAGTTTTTTCTTCGCTAATTGAAATTCATACTTCATAAATGAATTCTCTTTCTAATTTATAAACTATAAATTTTTTTTCTGCTCAAAAATGTTTGATTGCTGCTTATCCATTCCATTTTTAAATCGCCAATATACACAAAAAAATCTGAAATAAGAAAAATTTAATCGCGATTCGTATTCTAATTTAAATTTCTTTTCAGAACGTTTTATTTTTATTCATATTTCGTTACTCTGATTACTTTTTAATTATTGTTCAGTATATATTGTATATCTTTTATTATATGTTAATAAATCAATAACACATTTTAAACAAGTATCAATAAAACGATATTTTTATAACTAGCTTTAAATTATCTTTAGTGAAAATCGGCACGTCGTTAAAACGAATGTCTTGAACGGAATATGCGATTATTTTAACTTTGGAAAGTAACGATGATTTAATTTTTTATCAATAGAACATTTTTAATCTGTTGAAATGTCTTTTTTTTATAAAATGTATTTCTTCTTGGTTTTCATTTTTATCTCTGCCATGATTACAACATTTTATAAAAATACACGCATACGCATACGCACACACACACACATACACACACACATATATATATATATATATATATATATATACACACGCGTGTGTGAGAAGGAGATTAATTTCACAATAAATAAAAACATTCGTGTATTTGTCTACTTAAAGCATAATTAAATCAATTGTTCGTATGAAATTAAAACTTAGCTTGTTCATTTTCCTCTCGAGCCGTACGATTTTAATTTGTTTAATGGAGGCACGCCCTATTAATTACCGGTATACAATTTATGTGAATTCGTTTCGACAAATGAAAAGAACTGAAACAAAGAATAAGACGACGAAAGAGTGGTTGCTGGAGAACAACACGAAGACGACGACGAAAAGGACGTCGGTAGTAATTGTTTCGACCATTAAAAGATGTTAGATATGTTACATAATATTCGAGGGCGTCGCAATCGATATAGAAAGAGGACGGAGCGAGGCCCGCACCGACATCTCCTTATATATTTTTTTCAATTACGGCTAATGATCGTCTTTTTCTTTATTAGTTCGTATAGAACTGTAGGTGAGATGGAAATTTATAACGTTTTTTTAATTTCATTGGATGTCGAAACGTGGACGTAAATCATTTTCGAAAGATGGATATCGCAGCGTCGGAATTTATTTGCGGGATTCGTATGATTGTTGAAGCGTGTTCTTCTACAGACAAATATATATATATATATATATATATATATATATATATATATATATATCGTTTTGATGCGGATTTAGTGATGATTCAAAATAAAATTTATGTCAGAAATCGATACGATTTCATTTCAGGTTTCGGTTATTTTAATAACATTTTTTTTATTCGGCATTAAATTTGATTATAAGAAGAAATCGACTGGATTATCATTTAAAAAACAACTAGTTTTTATTTGTTTTTAAAAAAATAATAGATAATGAAAAATATACGAGACACTTTCCTATCTATTTATTAAAAATAAAATACGATTAACTATTCAACTTGAAATGTGTTTTTTTATCATCCGATTCGTCCGTCAGTTTTCGACCAGATTTCCTTTTAAAAAGAACTGCTTTTCATTAAACAAAATAGTAAATAAATGTTATGTCTACGAAATAGAAGAGGGTATAAAATCGATAAGTTCATTTCTAAATGACAGGAAAAGTTTCTTTTGTCGTCCAATTTGCTACACATGCATTTCGATTTAAATCCCACATAAAGAGAAGAAATAAATTTCAGCTGACGTCTTTTTAACTCTTTCATGGCAGTCACGGCTCAATTATCGACTTTCCCGATGCTGGTGCTGACACCGGACAGGTAATAATTTGTCGGTTTAACCCTTCATCCGTTCCGTTTATTCTTTTTTTTCAAATAGGTCAGAGGGGTCGATTTTTTCCAGTCGGAAAACGCACAGAATTATTAAACGGTGTAGGCTGTCTGTATTTTTTTTTTCAAAATAGTTGATTGTTATTTCGAATCAAACGATTGAATTTTTATTTAAATTTTTAATTTTATATTTATTTAAATTACATTTTAAATAAATATATAATTAGATGTGTATATTCTTCTTACAATTTTTTAAAGTTTAGAAAATTAATATCTTAATTATTAATCATTTTTCAAACACATTTCTATATTAAACTTAAATTCGATTTCGCAAATGAATTCTTTTTTATTTCACAAACCACAAAACATTTTTCTTGTCGACAGTATTCAATAAATCGTTATTGATCATTTTTATTTCATTATTCCTCATGCTTACACAGAAAAATCTATTCGTTTTTTGATTTTTCGGTACCTTAGAGATGTTGACACCACTATCATCTACAAGCACATAAACATAAATCACATTAAATTGATCAATAATGATTTATTAAACATTTTTGATTAGAAAACTGTTTTATTGTTTATGAGATGTAAAAATAATTCTTTTATGGAAATGAATTTAATCACAGTGTCTGGACTGTATCAAATTCGTTTTAATAATAGGAATAAACTATTTTTTTTAAATCAAACTTACCTTTTTTAAACGTATTCGTTTACAAAAATAGTAACTTAGAAAGGGTTATATGAGATTGTATTTTGAATTTTTCCAACAATCCATTTTTGCATTGCTTTCAGTTCATAAGTGAATGAGATAGTAAATTGAATTTTCTATTGTAACAGCAAGAATTTTCTTCTAGAAATACACAATATTTTCATGTGAATTTTCTTTACATATATATATATATATATATGTGTGTGTGTGTGTGTATGAAGTGGGTGCATATATAATACAGTAACATATACCTTGCATGCCACGAGCACAGACACCGTGTATGTTGCACAATGTGGCGTCATCTTCTTTGAGTGCTTCCACAACTCTAGTGTGCATTCATGTAGGATGCTGAGTCAAAGAGGGATTTTATCTGAATAGCACTAGAAGCGCACACTTCCTTACTAAAGGATAAGACTACGTTTACACATACATGGCTTCAAGTTAATGTAAAAATAGGTAATGAGTCCTGAAGATGCGTATATATCCAACACAATCTATGCATAATACTTAACCAGTATAAAACGGAAAAAAACGTTACAAGTAAATCCGATTGATCGTCTGAAAATCATTTCTATGTCTCGACGTGTACAATGTTTCTCTATTTCTGAATATACAAAATTCGTTCTATAATCTCTGTACGTTTCGGCTATAAACTGTGTTCTAAATTAAATTCATCGTCCCGAATGTGCGTTAATTAACCAGGCAATTTGATGATTAAATGGCGAATTGGGTTGATTATTAAATTTACAAGTGGCTGTTTAGAGTTTGTTCTTACTAATTCGTATAAATAACATATTTAGGTTTCGTACAAATTCATCGTGAAAATTGTATTCAAACAATGTCAATATATCTATTACGATTAATTTGTTCGTTTAAAATTAAATAATATTGTCGATACAGCTTCTCTAATATGTCTGAGTCGCAGTTTTATCAATTGAATGTCATCTCTCCGTTGTTATTTTATAGTTTTCTGATTTTTTTTAAATATAGATTTGATTCATATTTAATATGTCCTTTGAGAAACTCATATATTTTTATTAGATGCTTTCTATTTTGATCATTTAAGCGTTTAATAAAAAAATCTTTATTAACAAAATGGTAGCATTTAGAACAAAAAAAACGAGGATAAAAAACTTTTAAAAGTGATTTTTTAAAGGAACTTTTACGACCCTTTCATGGTAAAAATAGAAATAGTCAAGATACGTGTACCATAGTTGTTCATAAAGTAGAGACAGTTAATTGGAAGGTATATACCAAATTTTACTTTAATCGGATAATTAGTTCCAGAGTTACATAAATCAGCTGGTTGAAAGAAACCATTTCAAGAAAAACGGATTTAAAGTTCGAAGAAAAATTTACATATACGATCAACCTTCAAGTTTACATATACAAACTTTCAATTTTTGAAATTCTTCATAGTTCAGGTCTTTCAAAACATTATTCTACATAGTTCAATCGATCGATTTATGAAAAAAAAAACGATTTTTTGACTTTCTAATCCTAGCAGGTTTCTTAAATATAAAGATTTAGTTGAGGGTCTCATTTCTATTAAATATTTGAAACAAAAAATCTACTTTTTATACTTCTGATTTCGTTAATGCGTTGTTTTACCAGTTTTCATCGTTTTGGATCAGCTGTCTGTCCTACGCTATTCGTTTCCGTACGAGTTACATCCTCAGGTAGATGTTGAAGACTCGGTCATCGAGTCTTCAACATCTACTTGTGGATGGTACTCGTACTGAAGAACAGGCAGCTGATCCAAAAGGACGAAATCAACAAGACAAATGATTTAATTAATTAGTTATTAAGAGTTCAAATCGTAAGAAAAGGAATATTTTGATATATTTTAGAATAAGTTTTTCGTATAATCTTGAAACATAGAAAATGAACTAACTGGTTTATATGTATATATATGTGTGTGTGTGTGTGTACCTGGGCGTGTATGAATGTTTCGGATTTGATTTGGATACAACGTAACTGGCGCAGAATGAACTCATTTATCCGACAATTAC
Source organism: Acanthacorydalis orientalis (assembly GCA_034766995.1). Lineage (NCBI taxonomy): Eukaryota > Metazoa > Arthropoda > Insecta > Megaloptera > Corydalidae > Acanthacorydalis > Acanthacorydalis orientalis. The sequence goes on along the minus strand of CM068319.1, from coordinate 41,957,970 downwards.
TTAGGATAGTTACGAAACAAATTAAGGACAAATTGTTAAGAGAATCGTTACGTAGATTGGTGACTGCAATCATTACAGAAATAGTTTCTAACTTAAGTATGCGAGGGTGTTGCAAAGTGAGTATTACGAATTATGCTAATGATAGTCATTAGACGTTTTCAATATGAAAGCAGTGTGTGTGTGTGTGTGTGTGTATATATATATATATACACATATATGCATATACATTGGATAAGAAACGATTTGCATAAATAATTTTATACTTATTAAGTGGAATTAATTTTGTAAAAAAAATCATGTCATGTTTTGTACATAAACTTTATATATATATATATATATATATATATATATATATATATATATATATATATATAATGTATGTGCATATGTTTATAAATACATAAAATTCAATATTTACGCTAGACACAAATTACAAAATTACAACTTTATCTAAACGTATTTATTTGTTGCAGGTATGGCCAGATGTTCGTTTTTATTTTCAATTAGTGACCGGTTCGATTTTCGGTGAGTTATTCAATTCGGTTTTATTGTTATTACAGTTAATAATACAGTGTAGGTAATTTTAAAACGTACGGAAAAAAAATATAAATATATATTTATTATAAACAGCGTACGCTATCGAATCGTTAGTGTCATTAGATCGACTGGGGGAAACGATTTTTAATCGATACGATAACATAAAAAAAAACTGTATAGAATGATACGCTGTAATTATATGTCATTAAAAGATTGTAGAGTTAATATGAACCGGTTATCATTTATAAATTGAATGTAAACAGTGGAATTTAATTTTGTTCTATTAATTTGAAACGGTTATTAAACAACTAATTTATAATATATGTGCGAATCGACCATTGATTTTTAGTTCAGTAGTTTCTATTAAAGGAAAATCTTTTTTTAAATCTTATATATTTGATGCTCGAATCGTTGTATTAACACCTAAAGTTTTCTAGCGAGTATCACAATCTATCAATGAACCATCCACAATTTCCATGTTAGACACCAGATTCTGTCATCGTATCAAGTAAAAAAAAAACATTTCTATACCTTCTTACTTTTCTGTAATATGTTATTTATATTTCGGGTATACGATACATCCAGCATTCTACTATTATTGTAGTGTTGTATACTTACAGAAAGTATTTTTGAAATGTCTGTGATGACATTAAATTAATTGTTGGTTAGAGTACATTTTTAAAAATAACAGTATCGTACTGAAGAAATATTTGTATGAAATAAAATCAACAGTAAGATATTTTTACAAGGATACTTTTATAGTTTTATACTTTTTGATACAAACTGTGTTATGTAAAAGTTTATTCTATGTAACGAGGATTAACAGTAAAGTTTGTTTTCTACGCGAAATGAAAATAAACGAATTAGTTTGAGCTTTTAATATTTTTTTTAAAAAAAATCATGGATTCTTATTTTATTCTAGTTGACAGATCTAATCGAAGAATATTTTCTATTAGAATCTATTAATTAAAAAGTAATGTTTAGTTAACTCTGCGGAGTATATAAAAATATCATACTTCTAATAAAAAAATATTGTTTTCTTTAATTTAGAATGATTTAACTTTTACAATAATTTACCATATTAATCTTCGCCGTTTTAGATCAGCCAAGTGTCTGTTATCCACTAGTAGTTTCGACACGAGTATCATCCTCAGGTAGAATTTAAAGGGATAAATATTGATGTGACTTTAATATTTATCTTGTTTTTAATAAGTTTTGTTAGTTATCATCCTTTTCGATCTGCTATCTGTTCTCTACTATTTATTATAGAACTAGTTTCATCCCTAGGTAGATGTGTTAAAGATTTATTTATCGAGTCTTCAATATCTACCTGAAGATGGTACTCTTGCCAAAACTAGTAATGGAGAACAGACATTTAGCCGATCAAATTTTCCATCCTTATTCGGTTTTTTTTTTAAAAAAATAATTATAAGATAAAATGTTGGTTTCTGTTTGTGTTTGTAAATTTATTTGAATTTATTTCTAATCTCGCATTAAAACTATCTCTTATTCATTTTGTAATTAATTTCATGTTCAGTTCTGATCATTTCGATTTGAATTATTAGTGAAAAACTTTACACAAAACGTTAACATTCTAATTAAGAAATACTATTATCAATTTCATAGATAAAATACACGTCGTACGCCTTTAAAAACAGTTTATTTCGAATCCACTCGTCCGGACGAATCCGCCAACTCTACATCACAATCTCCCGGATATAAAATACGAATTATATTATTTTCTCCCGTCAGATTCCGTCTCATCACATACAATAAACGTTTCGTGCGCGAGATGATGATCGTACGAAGGACGACGATGATAATCATGAACGTTCGTCCTTTTTTCTGTTCGGTATGCCATTAGTCACAATCTGTCTTTAATATTGAAAATCACTCTTCGGCCCGCGTCCGTAATATAACGCCGGATGGCGGTTGGTGCGATGGAGGAGAAAAAAAAACGTCTGGCCGTTCAGCCCGACGAACGGCCGCTCTCTCTACCAGTGTGTTCCATCGTCCTTATCTTCTACATACAGGTATTAATGGCGACGATTCGTTTCCTTGCCAATTGCACATTGCACGTTGACCCGCACATTTTCATCTGATCTTATTTTCAAAGAATGTTAAACTCGTACGGAGTTGGTTTATTGAGAGACGAGGCCACGTATGTACGGATGCGGTTTTTTCTCTATTTTCGAAAAATTCGTATATATATATATATATATATATATATATATATATATATATATATGAAATTCCCCTGTTGAATAGTACTCGACCTTGTGGCCAAAAAAACAAAGAAGATTTTTAAAAGTGATTTTTTCCAATTCAGTAATGAATATAAAATTGCTTGTTTTTTTCATAATTCTCTTGTGGCACGGTTTACAATGTTTATTGATTATATTGTGATCTAAAGTGTGTCACTTCTTCATAATACATTTTTTTAATTCATGATTCCTTATTGATTACTATCCATATGATACATCGCTCATGAAAGATTTCTATATCAATTTTCAATTCTACAGAGTACTAATGAACGTGCTAATCAATTTGAAACATTTTTTTATGACCGGATTTACACAAAACTCGAGAGTTGCACAATTCTAAATCATTAAAGTGTCATAAAACTACCTACCAGTCATTTCATAGCTTGGTTCGTTGTCGAATAGTTTAGAAAAACTTGAAATGATTTTTATAAATTTTATAACCATAATTTAATATATATATATATATATATATATATATATATATAGACTTTATAAATACGTAAGAACTAAAAGGTTTTTGTAAGAATAACATTCTCAAGCATCAAGTAAAGTTTAACTTAATAATTAATAAAAAAATATACTTAATTGATTGTAAAGCTTTAAACATTTACTAAAATCTCTTCTCTTAATTAAAAGAAAAGTTTGTACCTCCTTCCAACCACTTGAATGAATCACGCACAAGTATTTAACAAATACTCTGTTTATATTTGACTACTAATCGGATAAAGGAATAAAAATTATTCTTGTTTATATTAGTAGTAAAAATAAAATCTAACAAGGTGCACAAAAGGGGTAAGGATTTATACTGTCCTATATTTTTTGTGATACTGTTAAACGGATTGAATCCTTAAATATTAAATAACTAATCAGATAATGATATTAATAAATTCATTATTTATAGAATAAATTAAAATTTATGTAATTCATAAAAACATTTTTTTTAATAATACAATTCTGATTTTATAGATAAATTCACTTTCACTAATGAATTCTGTTTTCATTTCACAAATCAGCCATTTTTTTCTGGTCCATAATGTTCAGTAAATTATTATTAATCATTTTTGATTGTTATGTGCAATTCGATGCCAATGTTATCGAGATTGTTCTGTGCTTAAGTAGTTTAAAAATGATTGAATTTCAATCGAAAAATGCATAATAGACAATCGAATAATGATTTATTGAACATGTCTGATTAGAAAAATGTTTGTGGTAAGTGGAATATTAAAAAAAAAAACAATTAATTTATGAAAACCCTATTGTTATGTCAATGGATGTATGTCAAATATAATGAATATAAACTTTTCTTCGTGTATCTTCTTAAAATAATGGATTGCATATTAGTTTTCCGTTTTTCTATTAAGACAAAAAAACTTATTTCGTTCATAAAAAAGTCCACACGGACACACATAACCCGAAGAACTCACACCGAAACTATTCGTGTGATATATTATAAGTTTCCGTCGGTCCGGACGTTCGCATCCTCTAACTTTCTCCTCATACTTATCAATGAGTTATGATAATTTTATGTCCTGTGCCTTTTTCACATCTTTCGAACTTTCGGGCGCGTGTCTTCGATGTTTTGTTTACAAATAAAATTCTGTTGTCGAACAATTTGCAATACTTCATGATTTCAATAAGAGTCGGTGTGTTTCCCTTAAAAATATAAACATACACACACACACACACACACACACATATATATATACACACACAAATGTATGTATGAATACTACAGAGTCGGACAAAACTTGTTGATGTGATTTATACTGTCATGGCTTATTGAAATTTCAAACTTTTCGATTTATATGTTCTGTTATATATATATACGTTTTGCGGATTTCTACGTCGTTGTTTGTCCTCGGTTCGAGTTAATATAAAATTTAATTTAAAATATGTAAATATGGTAACCAATGAATATACATGTATACATATATATATATATAATTTATTTGTATATAATAAATGAGATATTGTGTGTTATATAATTATTTTATGTTTGAACTCGTTACTGTTTCTAAATAGATAATTAAATTTTAATTAACCCCAAACTTCACATATTAGACTAGCGTCCAGTTTCGAAAAAGTTTTTGTTCATGCTTAAACACACATACACAGATATACATATATATATATATATATATATATATATATATATATATATATATATATATATATATGTGTGTGTGTGCACTAAAATAAATGTCAAAAACTATGCGTTGAAAATAATTTCTATAACAGGGAATAAAATCATCGTGCCGATTATATGGTGGATATTGTCCTGTGACCTTTTATTTTAAATTGAGTTTGTTGTATGTTTTTAATAAATGTCATGGAAAATATTTACAGATATTCGATCGAAAATAAATTAAAATTATTTAATGAAATCCGGTGGAAATTTCATGAAATATTCTTCAGTTGAAATTCAAATTTAAATTATGTACTGTTGTATTTTTATAACCGCATCGTATTTTTTCTTTTTTTGTAAAAATATCTAAATGCGTTTCATTAATGGAAAATAAATTAATTAATATCAATTAGAAAATTTACAAATATCTGCACTTAATAAGTGACTTAATAAATAAAACTTCGAATACTGAACTTGAATGTAGATATAAAGATATTCTTTGTAGATTTTAATTTATTTTTTATTCCTCTGTTTGATCCCGTGAGAAGTACATACCTCTTCTTATATTGAATTATAAGAAACTTTATTCTTATTTTATCGAATTTGATAAATGTAATAAACACAATTGAACAATGAAGATCATAAAACTTGAATTCACTATGACCGTTTTTTCTCTCGGATCTCACTTAAAAAAACATAGTAAAAAAATCCGACAACCGTATTTCTCTTTTCTTTTATATATAAAAAAAGTATTAATACAGCATCGTATCGAACATACTCTCTCGAAAGCTTATTAGTGCGTCTTTTCTGTCCGGCTGAAGGAACGTAACGTTCCGAATGGAACCGAGTACATCGACATGAGCTCCGTCAACGTTGAACTTTTACATCACTGATCAACGTGTATGCTTTTTTCCTTGTACTCTTTATTATTAGTTACGGTCTAGTGCTATGTACTAACAAATCATTCCTCCAACCATCACACCATCCGTTTCAAGGTTCATTTCGCTTGATAAGCATTTGTGTTGGATTTGAAAACGGAATTGTATTTCGTTGATTGGATATGTTTTTTTCCTCCGTATTTCGAATTATGTAATATTCCGTTTGTCTCTGTTGCGTTACGCAACTGTAGGAATGTGGCCGATGTTTTTCTGTTCGAGTTAACATTGTTAATCATTATATATATATATATATATATATATATATACAAAGGCATAATTTGAAACAAAGGCATTATTGGAATCGAATAAAAATATTTATTGTTTATTTTATCTGCAGTGAAAATTATTTGTGTCTGAAAAATATTCGTGTCAGATTAGTTTATTTCCGAGTCAGTATTTTTGTAATTGTACATAAAATATTTTTCATTTTAAATGATTTTTAATGTAGTGAAATGTAATTAGTGGGAATATACTGTATTTGTTTTATAAATTACATTGCTGTTTCGTACGTTTTTATCTAGTTTTTAAATATATGAGAGGAAATTGTTAATTACATTGTAAAACATTGATTGTTCTCATTTATAAATAATTTATTTCTTTATAATTACATAATAGAAAGATGGAAGAATGGACGAGGATAATATGAAATGACGAGGATGATATATGGGACACCGTACAATAATGGGTTAAATAAACCCAGTGTCGAGTCGTGCTAAACATGTTATTTGTTCTTTAAAACTAAACTTAAAAATTTTAATTTCAACTTATTTATGACATAATTATTTGCATAAACCATGTACTATTAAAAAAAGTAGGCAGGGAAGTTTATTTTTAATAAATTGTTGAAAATAGCACTGAAAAACCGCAAACACTTGTCAGTCAATCTACTATATATATATATATATATATATATATATATATATATATATATATATATATATATATATATATGTGTGTGTGTGTGTGTGTGTGAGTATAGTAGTCCATTAATTGTATTAATCGCACTGATTTCTTGACATTGTGTAACATTAAGTAAATTGATTCGATCTTCCTGCTTCAACTTCGCAACTGAATACAATCACTTGATATATTTCATGTGTTTGTATGCGTGTGTGTGTGTATAAATTGTATTAATATAAATACGTGTGAGTAAGTAAAGTAAACACTTGTTTGTATGTACATTGAATCACTAACTGCAAAACAATGTACATGAACACTTTATCTGTAATTACAATAATATAATAAACAATTTACAACACAAACATGTTTACTTACAAACGTAAAGGTTTTAATATCATAAAAAAGTACATCTCGAAATGAAGAAAAAACAGTTACACAGAATAAAACGGTTGAAATATCAGCAGTGGACGACGAGTTTACAATTAATGAACGACATGCAGAAAACAGAGTTTTATAGCGCTTTAATAATTATTATTTACATGCATTTTACAATGTTATCGTGAACGAGAATCTTAGAAAAAAATACACACACACATTAAATCATATGAATGTATATATATATATATATATATATATATATATATATATATCGCACATTATCATCCATCAAGGTGTGTCTTGTTCTATGAGACAAGACAAGGTTATATTAATAAAAAAAAATACTAATAGTGTCAATAATTCATTGATTATTAATGTAAAAAAATGATAACATACATTAGACACATTAATTAGTTCTTTTAAATTTATTGAAATGAAACTTTATAGAAAAAAAATGTAAAATCTGTACAATTTAGAAAAAGTGCTGGTTAACAGAATAAATGTTTAATGAAACTTGTAAAAAATGTACTCGAGAGATAATGTATATAATTTGGTTATAAAATCGAGATGAAAGTTTTCGTTTTTAATGAAGATTAATTCGATGTGGTTCAATCGAAATCAGGGATCGGCGATGTTTTGAAAAAAACATAGCCACAGAGAACTGCATTGATTGGACTGGATAAAATTGAAATGTTGATATAAAGAAAATCAATTCTGAAAACTACTTCCAATGTATTAAAATTCTTCGAACGAATCGACACTTTTCATAATCATTTCTTAACTAATATAGTGTGCACGTTCAGAATTTTAAGAGTAGAATAAAAGAAGAAAAATACTCCCCAGCGAATCTTCCATAATAAGTTCTATTAAACGCGTACACCGTTCTCATTTTAAACATTTTTCTCGCGGGCGATTATTTATTCATTAGATGAGTGGAAAAAAAGCGTGAGATATGCCCGACGTCACAGATTGCCATAACGTCCATTTACATTCCGTGAACAAGATGTGAAATATCATTGTTTAGTGTAATTGGCGAACGGGCTCGTGTACAGACTTGTTGAAATCTGTAATAAATTCGATCTGATCCCGCTATAAATAATATCATGAATAAGTAAACGGTCCGAGGGAGACGGACGACGCGCGACGCACGAGAGAAGAAGAACAACCCGGATGTAATTTTATTGTAACACATTCGTAAATAGGAGCCAGTTAATTCCGTGTCCGGTGAGAGTGACGCACGGGTAGTAGGGAAGAGCAGAGCGGCTCCGGGCGTTCGCCACTTCGACACAATGTATCTCAATTTGGCGAGCGGTACAGAGAAGTCTGCCTATTCGGTCGGGAAGTAAAAATATACGATCTTGTTTCGTTTACTGTTTACACCAGCTCTAAAACATGCCCATTTGACTGCGAACGTACGCTTCTTTTTCTTTTTCTTATTCGCAGGCGGCGGCCTTAGACCGTTTTTCGTTTTCTCGTGATAAACATTTATCGCCTGACATCACCTTCGCAATGGATACGAACTCTTATAGATAGCGATATATACATACATACATTATATATATATGTATTGTATACATACATACATTATATATATGTGTATATATATATATATATATATATATATATATATATTGCTTTCTACTACATAAACCTTTCAAATTGCCTACGTGCGTATTGAAAAATCGTGCGAACTAAAGATACGCGTTTATCTTGACGAGACTATTGAAAATTTACTCTGTCTCCTAGTACTACCGAATCGAATTCTGAAAAGAATCGAAATCTATACATTTTTAATTCGGTTACTTCACCGGACTATAGATACGAGTGCGGTTTGAAGAGTGACTTGTTTTGATATTAGATACAACTGATTCAGATTAATAGTGTCATTTATTTTTCAACATAATCTCCGAGAAACTCAACGCACTTATTCCAATATTTCTACAGCTTTGTGATTCCTTCCCGCTAGTGGGTTCCTTCGAGGCCCTCAAAATAGCAATTCCCGGCTCCTGTCGCTTCTTAATTCGGTCCAAATCGCTATACAGCTAATAAAATTTCGAGTTTCAGGTAGAAAGTCCAATGGAGACAAAACAGGTGAAATATAGTTTAACAGAATGATCCAATATATGGAAAACTTTGAAACTCCCGATATTAAACGTCACATTCACACATACACAGACATACTCGTATATCTCTCTGTCTACACATATGCATGGGTCCTATATGTGTATGACAAATCGACGTTTTATTAATGATATTTTACTTTAAAAGGCAGCTGCAACGTTTGTTTTGAAAATAAACTTATACAATTCCGTACCATTACAAGTATCACATATTCAATGTAATATAAATTTCGTCACGTAGGTGTTTTATAAATGTATTTATAATAAATTTCAGTACGTTATTCGACATGACTGGTTTTCAATGTACGATAATTTACGATCGTACAAGATTACCTGATTATATGAATATTTTAAATATTAATATCGTTGGGCGTCGACGGGTCTTCAGAAGGAAAAAAACATATTCGTACACAGAAAAGTGTATGCATGGTCGGTGGACTCGCGTTTCATTTCCGTTCAGAACAAGTGGTAAAGATTATAATGTAGATGGATATTTTTTAAAAGAGTTTGATATAGAGGATCTAAATTAGTTAAACATCCATTTTTAGTACATTTTTCTTTATCTACTATCTATTTATATGAGTCAGAGTTTTCTTATGATACTTGATGAACAAAAATCAAATTAGGAATAGACTTGTTGTTGTATTCTAAATAAGGATTCTTTTGCTAGTTTCACAAAAATTATACTTAATATTATTTAAATTTGTGTTATTAAAACGTTGAAGCACAACGATTTTATAGCAATGTATAATCAATTCTAAAATCTGTTTTTTTTTAAAAAAAAAATAATATTTCAAATGGTTTTCTGATATATTCAATTATTGTGATTTCTTTTATACAAAATGAATTAATCGCAGGATAATTTTACTGTACGTTATATAATATCGAATCGTTTACATTAAATTCATTTTTTTATAAATAAATGTTTATTTTTACCACACCAACACCAGTTACGATAAGAAAAACTCATCCCTTTCAAACTGAAATTTTCGTTCAATACACGATTATTTTAAGAATCGATTTCTGATCAGAATTTATAATTCTAATACTCGAATCGAAAACTTCGATTAGTATTTAATCAATTTATCACACCTAAGTGTTTATTTTCAAAAAATCGATTTTAAAATTTCGATTTTCTGTCTTAAAAAAATCAAAGACAATTTTGATGAGGAATCGAATTATTTTTCACTAGAATCTTTCTATAAACACTATTTCGGTAAATATAAAACAGTTGACCTCATATTAACGAGATTATGTTATTTATGATTGAAAGAAAGAATTTTAATACACAGGTGTTTTTTTTTAAACGCAAACTTTATTATCTTCGACATATTCTTTAGATTACAGATTTTCTGTCTTAAATTGTATAACATCGAATCATTATGTTTTTTTTTTTGCAAAAGAATAAACACACACATCGAAACGGATTATCTTGTACGCCAGTACGTATAACAGGAAACATTTATATTAAACGACAAATTTACATGCATATATTCCACTAGTAGAACAGTTTTCGTACTATAAACATCTATCAGGTCATGTCGTAGGTGTTGATTTGCAAACAGAAACAATTTTATGGTTGTCAAACGCCATAAAAAGAAGTTTCGATTTTTAATCGCTAATATTTGATGTGTGTATTTTTTTATATTTCCGTTACACACACACACATAGCATAAACATTTAAATGACAAACGCGCGCTGTATAGAAATTTATATTTCATAGAACACGCCCTCGGCTTCCATTCTTTATTATGGTATTTGTTTATTTTATTTTACTAGAGAGTAGGAAGTGGATTTCGCGTTGTGGTTTTATCTTGTCGAAGCCAGTCCTGCGACTGTGGAAGTGAATTCATTCCTCCATTCATGTCGTCTAATCAGTGACGTTGTGTGTTATAAATGGTAAAATGAGCTACTGTGCAATGTGAATGGATTATATTATTCACGTTTCAACTACTCAGAGACGAGAATAAACATTTGTATTGCTCAGTAATGAAGGATCAGAGTTTTAGTCGGGTGAGAGCGTTTTTGAAAATCGGAATAAGTGCACTTGTAACGTTCAAAGGTAAAAAACATGTTTTTTTAAAAAAAAAATCCTTGTCATTTATACTAATTTAAAAAATAGATGTTTCCCAACTTTTTCAACGTATAAATTATTTAAGAGTTTATTTATCTCAGGAAAAGAAAATAAGACAATATAGATTTATGAAACTAAAACCATTTCCATGTGGGCTATAGAGCGTAAAATTAATTCATTTGTATATAAAAAAAATGTTTTAATAGTTTTTCATACATGGAATTAATATGAAACATTGTTTATACACACAATAATATAATAATTGTCAATATATCTGATTTACGACAGTCAATCCGCTGAGAGGGATTTGGAAAAAGAACAATGTTTTTATTACTTTCTCTGTGCACTCTCAAATTATTTTATTATTATTAAGAAATATTATTTTACAACTTTACTTGTTTTATGTCATTATCATTATTCTATCGAATTAATATGTATATATATATATATATATATATATATATATATATATAATTTAAATAATAATGAAATTCTGAATAATCGCATCAATAAATATTCTCACTTTTTTCCGTCCAAGTAGCTGCGCGGCTCTCATTTTCGTAACGAAATGAAAGTTTGTGTTTTATATGCTTCTATCTACATAATCATTACTATCCTCTTACGTTGATTAATTGCGAACAATTTATTGTATCCTCCTTTCTCCTCCGATTTAACGAGATTCGTTCAATCAAGCATCTTCTTTCAAAGTTTCTCTTTCATCTAAGACGAGACGATTATTCCTTTATTTTATGATGCACGTGCGTGTGCATGTAAAAATTAATAAATTCCTATCATTAATATTTCTTTCGATTTTATGGGCCGCCGTGAATCGTTTTGTACTGAAATAATCTTAATTTTTCTTTAGCCGTGTCGGTCGATGCTAGTCGATGCCGGTGGATTTTTTTTCCATGAGAACCGTTTGTGAATGTTTACTGGAGACTGTTAGGTTTTTTTTAAAAGGTGTTACAGTTTTGTTTATTTTGAATATTTTGTAAGTTCTATTAACTCTATGTCTGTCCTAAGAGGACATTGAAATTCTATGCGGAATAAAAAACTGTTTTAGAATTTACATTTTTTAAAAAAAATCTATTTTATTTTTCATATGATTTTATTCCTTTTTATAATAAAAATCGCATTGCTAAATTTTTGCATTTTAATTAATTCAGTAAGTAAACAGTTAATGTACTGTATATGAAAAAGTAAGCGTTAAAATAGATCGTATCGTTCCGATTTTATACAAGCTTCATACAAAAATAACACTGATAGAGATACATCTTTGTGATGCAGAAAATCAACGCACGCATAAAATCCAACCGGGCGGATTTTCTTCTCGAACGCACGGGCGTTCATTAATGTTTCAGCGCGCTGCTGCTGACCACGTTTCTATCAGAAACGCTGTCCATATACATTGATATTCCAGTACGACCACCTGACTGGTTTTCCTTGCCTTCACCATATTGTCTCGTGTAAAAATGTCAACCTGTGCAACGAGATTGTGGGCGGACCCGATGTGTTGAGCGGACGCTGTTCAAAATTATGTATGCGCGACTAATTTCGTTTTATTGGCTTTTCAATTATGAAAAATAATGATCTATGTGCAGGCGATAATCACACATATATACATTCATACATATATATATATATATATATATATATATATATATATGTGCGTGTGTGTGTATATATTCATCCTTCAATAATTAATTATTTATCATGCTGTGTCGTAAAAGATGTATCGACTTTCATAGTTTTTAATAACACATTTTTAATAGTCTTTTTAATATAAATTGGATATTAATTTTTTGTCATTCCTTTCCTATATATATATATATATATATATATATATATATATATATATATATATATATATATATATATATATGCAGATTTCGAAATATGTACCATATTTTAAAAATCTAAAAACTGTATACATTCATTCATACCCACATGGAATTTCACAACGGCGATAAATAAATATAAATATTTATCAGTAATTTGTATAAATGATTGTATATATTACAGATCATAAATCAATAGTATATATAATTATGAACGTTATATGGTCTTGAGAACGTCCCTATAATAATTTTCGAATGTATAAAAGTGGTTCGAAAACGAACAATGATTTTGTTTCTACTGGTTCTTTTTCCTAAGCTATTTGTGAAGATGTTCAGTGATGAAAACAATAGATTTTACAGTAGTCGTAAATGTATTTCTGAAAATCTTTGAAATCTTTCATATTCTTTTTCTATGTGCTATCAATAATGTTAGTTAGAAGCTAGTTATATCTTTTTACAATTACTAGAAGAATTGTTGTCTTGACAGTCTTCTTTCTTCCTTGAGGATCATCAGAGTGTCTGGGTCTTCACTAGGTACAATACCATTCTCAGGTGTCATAAAATTCAGTATAGCCGGTCTTTATAATCCACCTGAGAATGGCACTCGTGCTGAAGCTAGCAGTGGAGAGCAGAAAACTTAATTGATCTTAAAGGACGAAGATCTCGAGGAAAACGTCAAATAAAGTCAAATAATTATACTAGAATACTGCATTACAGTAGTAAACAAACAGTAATTTTTAGTTTAAGAAAAATCAAAGATAATTCTCCTTAATAATCTATTTTTTTTATTGTATTGAAGATATGCGAGCAGATAATAAAATCTGTTAATCGAGCCAGTATTTACAAAATAATGTTACTCGCATGCTGTATTTAATAAACATAGACACACTGTTTTTATAATAAAGATATTTGTCAATGTTCAAGGTTTAAAAATAGTATATTTCATAACGACTTTAATAATTGAATAATAGAAACGTCTTCTCTTGTTAAAACTGTCTGCAATTAATGTAATATAAAACTTAATAGCATGTTTTTCAAAGAACGATATTGTTTGTACGAAATTTCTGTTAGATAGTTGTTTTTTTAGCTATTGTATCAACATACACATATTCGTATATGTTTGTTTATGACGAAAACATTTTTCGTAGAAACATTAAACAGATGTCCTTGACAGAACATTCTCCGACCGAAAAAAAAGTAACAACACCTTGTTGAAAACACATAATAAATTACTAAATATATAACTTACCGGTGACGTTTCCATCAACCAAAAAAAAAAAATAAAATCTCTGCAGTGGACTGAACGAGCACTAAATGAATAAAAATTAAGCGCGTGACACTTTTATAGCGAAACGTAGTCAGTTGTTAATTATAAAATTTGTTTCTCGTTCTATGAGACTCGTAAACATTTCCGAGTCACCCCGGGAGTTGAGTTCAGTTTAGAGACAAACAGGTATTCGTTCTGACGATAACCGTTCGTACATATTTCAAAAATGCCACTGAAGAAGTTTCCGCGGCGTTGTTGTTCTGCTCGTACGAGACGAATTGTTGTGCTCGTCTTGGAAAAAATAAAATAGACGTGTACTCATTATCGAATACCTTTATAAAATATCCTGCCCGTCAGTAATAAAAGGAACGTTAAAAATAAATAATGTTTAGAAATGTAGAAGGTTTGAAATGTTGAACGTAAAAGAATTTAAATATTTAACTGCTGTTCTTTAGGAAATAATTAAATGACGCATTGTGAGAGATGTAAGATAGGTTTCGAGATAAGAGAAAGACGTTTATTTCATTCAAATTCGAAATGATTTTCTCTAGACAACATTTGTTGTAGGTTTGATGAAAATAATATTCTATAGTACTATTTTTTTTCGGATATTTAAAGAAGTATTTACACATCCAGAAATCATCTATAAAATAATAACATTTTTAAAAATTGTTCACTTGAAATAGAAATAACTATAGATGATTATATACATAGTGTTTGAATGTACTTCGGCCGATTTTGTTTTTCAATAATTTTTGAGTAAAACATTTAATCATTTTTTTTAGATCGTTTATTTAACTCGTGGAATTAAGTATGAAAAATCATATCGGTCAAATGATCGATATATATGTATATATATATATATATACAGTGTCTATCAGTCACATTTTTCATGACATTTCCGCATATTTTTAGTGTTATTTGAGCAACTTTTTGTTAAATGTTGTATTTAACCTGTTGAATCGTTATTGGATTGTTAGTCAAAACTCTTTCCTCTAAGTAAATCAAAAGAAAAAAATCTGGCTTAGACAAATCAGGGGAATGAAATGGCCAATCTATGTGATCAAATTTTGAAATTATTCGACCAGTAAATGCATTGTAACGTGAGCTGTTCACGATGTGGCACCGTCTTGTTGAAACCACACGTGCTGTAGACGTTGTTCATTAATTTCAGGCATAAATAAGTTTTCCAGCTTCGTACGATATATTTTATCAGTGATAGTAACATTTCCATTAGCGTCTTCAACAAAATGGTCCAATGATACCACCAGCGAAAATGACACAGCAAACAGTCACTTTACGAGGGTAAAGAGCTTGTTCATGATCAGTCTTGGCTTTTTCGAACCTTAATAACGGCTGTTTTGTTTGTTTTCATAACCACACACGTCGATATGTGCTTCGTCATTCATAATTAAATTTTCAAAAAAAATAAGATGGTCAGTATTGGGCTATAACACCTTATTACTCCATTTTTTACGGCGTTAAACTCTCCATAATGAATTTTGTGCGTCCAAATTACACTACTGTCAAACTAGAATTGACAGCTACACAACAAGCAAAAGTGGCCGACATTCAATCAAACGGTCTACATAATAATACATTTTTATCTACACTTTCTTAAAGAAAATTTGCCATTTGTAAAATATTAAACACTTCACAATAATAAACTTTGTTTTCTCATTCGACAATAATTTTAATAATTTATGAATATGAAATATTAACGTAATATTTCTTTACATTCATGAACGATGCTCGTCTTGAAACGTTTATTAATATCCTTGTTTCATTTAATTACGTCTGAGACAAATAATTCTTCAGTAAACACACCCAAGATTCAATTTATATGTCGTTTTAAAATTATAATTGATATTAAAAACCTAGTAATGATGTTAATAAAACATCTACATACTCGAATAACTTTTTTGACAATCTATTAATTAACAGATCGTTCAGTGGATTTATTCGTTGTAGGGAAATAATAAAATAATTTTAAAAAATACTAGGAATCATTACAGGGATTTTTTTAAGAAATTAATTCTATTTTTCAATCCAAGTTATTATTTTTTTTTGTTGTTGAATATAAATCGATTGCACTGCACCGTCGTTCAGTTTATAAGAAATTAACGTCTCGATTGAACGTAAATGAAATTAGTGGGTAGTTGACTCATCATTCAAATGAATTTAATGAGTGCTGTACTCGTCTCGACAAGAAATTAAGTCTTCGTCAGTTGTTGCAGCTCTTACAACGGTCATAAATATTATTCTTATTCGTCGACGACGTCTCTTTGTACGGCATCATGTTCGAATTGAAGAGATGTTGTTCGGAAAGGGAAAATCAAAACCAGTTCAGAGGGGTGTTACGTGGAGGAGAAGGAATATCGTCGCGTTTCATTATATATATATATATATATATATATATATATATATATATATATATATATATATGTTTATGTGTGTATAAATCTCGTTTTAAACTGTATTACAAAAGTTCCTTGGCGTCGTGTATTTTTTTAGCGGATTAATTTTAATGTAATGAAAGTCACGCACGGAGCACACATCAAAATGCGTTCCGCAGACCATACAGTCCGTTGCCCAGAAAAAAAGACGAGTCAATCCCTAATTGTAATCAAATAAAAACTTCTCACATACGGTCAACGATTTAATTCAAACGCGTAACTTTTTTTTAAACGACAACGACGAGAATCAAACGCATCGGGCCGGAAAAAAGTACACACACACACACAGAGAGAGAACCGGACAAACGCACGAAACTTTCAGATTACACATGTTTTTAAAATGCGAGATAGCTTCGTCGTACTGTTTCCTTTTTTTATTTCTGTACACACACACACACACCGCCCGAACTCCATTAGTTGTTATTAACTGACTTACGGGGGCCACTAACATACTAAAACACCACGCTGCGGAGATAAGTAAAAGGATCTATTGAATACAGAGAAAAAAATGTTTTAAACATACGTTTAGGTGATGTGTGTAAAAGCATTAGTTTGAGGTCAGCCGAATAAAATGTTAATTGGACGACATGTCGTAGGTTTTTTTTATTGTGTGCCGTTGTCATACTTGTGATATATTTGTAAATTAACTGGATATTTTCTGTACGTTAATCGTATGCGTCGACAGTGACGTTCGTGTACTCAGGGTGTGGAATGCACAATGTGTTCTCGGTTCTCACACGAGTGTTAATGTTTTCGATAAATTTAATTGGTGTGTTGTGACTAACATTGTTTCGATTAATCTTGAATACAAATTACGAAATTAAATAAACGTTTTTCTTTTAGAGAAACTGATAATTCCACTAATGGAAATTTTATATATATATATATTATTCGTATTAAAATTTATACATCATATAAAATAATAAATGACAAAAGTGTACGTTGCCAGCAGCGTATGTTTTTTTCCCCTAAAACAATTTCGTCGAATTTATTCGAAATTGATAGAATTTAAAAGAACCGTTTACAAAATAAATTTATTTTCTTGTCAGACATTCTCGTGAGAAGACTTTTATCATTTTATTTATATTTACTGTAAAACATTTTCACAAATAATAAATCAATTGTATCTTCGAAAATACATTTTTTTTATTTTTTGAACGGTTTTAAGTACATACACAGGAACATCGTACACAATAACACATGAATCACATGAGAAAAACGTACAAAAATACAAGACATGGAGCACTTTTAAGAATTATATATAAATCGTACTTAGTTTCAAGCGTAACTAATTTTTATTTCAATTATTACTAGTATATATATATTTTTTTATTTATCTCAATCTTGGAATACATAGAATGTTTGTTGTAAGACTGTGTTATCTCAAAATTGATTTATGTTTTGATTGTTTTCTGTTTTGTATATCCGAGAAGAAGTTAGAAATCAATTTAGAGGTCATAGAATTGAATATTTTTGTGATAAATCCAATAGTTAGACAGCCAATTAGATTTTTCATAAACAGGCGTTAATTCGTTTAAAAGAAAAAAATGTGATATATCGCTCTAAAATTTAGAAAATATTATTTTTTTCGCATATTTGTTCTTTCTATCAAGTTTTTTCGATGCAAACATTTTTTTTTATAATATTATATTCACTGTATTCATTCAATTGATTCCTTTCTGTGTTTAACATGAATCTCAATGAGATTCGATGAAATTCTGACTGTTAAAACTAATATAAACTCAAAACTTTATCACATAACAGTTGAATACTGCCATCGATCATCTCGAAAATGTCTGAAATAAATTTATATCATCTCGAATGATTGATTAAATATTAGTAAAAAATCTTAAGAAGTATTGTTATTTGTTACTAAGTCGAAAATTATAATATTTTTTAATATAATTTCTTAGATTGTGCAGAAAAAACTCAATCTTTCATATTCCTTCTCTCTCTCGTTTCTCTCTCTCTCTCTCTCTCTATATATATATATATCAATATAAACTTAGTAAAGTTATAATGACGATACCAACATGGAACATTATTCTCATGCTCTTCTCATGGTCTCCCTGTATGAATGTGTATGTGTGTGTATATTTGTCTGTAAGTCAAACGAACGCAGAACACAAGTTCTGTTGGATTTTATTATACGCGATGAGGAGCAGAGTTATTGCATTCTGCAACCAGACACTATAACTCATAAAACAAGAAGTTATTTTGGCACTGGAGGACGACGACGACGAGCCCCGGCACGGTTTCGTGATTTATGCGGGCGTTGTTCACGAGCAGATTAAATACATTCATTATATTAAGTGGTCGTTACAATTAAATGGCTTTAAAGTTTGGTCATTTTTTAATTAGTGCGTTTAAATGTCGGTCGAGTGAGATTGTAACTTACACACATCCACGTCGTGTCATGATTTGTTCAGAAGTCGATTGTTTTGTATCAAAATACAGTTTTATGACACCGTGCTCAATTTACTTTCACGAATTAATTCCTTTTTCACACCGCAAACTACAAAAGTTGATGAGAAATAATGATTTATCATACTATTTTGACTAGAATTTCTATTATGATTTGTGCGATGAAACTATTCATTTTTTTAAAATAAATATAATCAAGATATTGAAATGATTTCAAACGGGAAAGTAAATCGAACGGTTTGTTGAATTATTCATTAAAAATTAAATATATTTGAGAAACATTTAACAGAAAAAGATGTATTATTCAGTAACTGTATACGAGCGTATGTGGATGAAGAAAGAAGTTAGTTGTTTTATTTATTTTATCACCGTTCTCGTGCAACAACATTAATAAACGTATACGTAGTAGACCTAAAAGTTGTTTCACTCACAGCTGCCAAATTAAATGGACCTCTAAAGTAGTAAATGTCCGCCTTGACCTAAGATCAAAAAATCTATGCAAGCATCGCCCCAGCAATACGATGTCAACAAAAACGCCGTGACAAGAGACCATAAATCGTATCGGTCAGTTTATATACATGTACTTTTACGTGTGTGTGTGTTTGTATATATATATATATATATGTCATATGTATAAAAACATATGTTTGTGTGTGTGTGTATGAACATGGTGCGCGAGTCATGCAGCAGCGACTTATCAGTCAATGAAATGGGAAGTGAGTCGCGTGGGCAGGCCCATTGATGCCGAACTCCGGAGGTGTTTCAGCACCATGTTTGCGAAGCACTCTTCACTGTGTCGAAGAGACGCAGGAGAAGAGGAAAAAAACACGTCGCTTTCGAATGGACGCACCTACGCGTACACCTCGTGGAATCGGGCAGAGTGTCAAGGGACCGAATCGGTCGGTTGATGGCCGATTAGAAAGGTCACGCGGGAGCGGACGTATTATGGTCGATTTGAATTCGCAACGAACGTATACACAGTATGTATTGTTTTAAGTATAATTCGTCCGCGGTGAAACAATAACGCCTGTTTGTACAAGCGACGAGTTCTCGCTGTTTATTTAAGCGGAGAGTTTCTTTTTCCTCGTGCCGATCGTCGCTCTGTGTGTTCAGCAACGACGCGGATCTATTTTTGTAAAGTGTTAAGAAGCGGAGTTGTACGATTTATTAATAATAAGGCCGTCATTCGGAAAGGGGAGTTCGTTTCGAATGATAAGACGAGCTTGAAGAGAAACGACTTCAATTCGAAAAATAATCAAACATCGAGCGTATTAATTAAGAAAGTAAAAGCACCATCTTCTCAACCATTCATTCGTAAACGTATCTAAATATGTATTAGGCGTACAAATTAATTCAGTGCCTTTTTTATTGAAAATTAATGTTTACTGAAAAATGGAACACATTTCAATCCTCAAAATATCGTCCGTTATTTTGTATCTGCCCGAGAACTGATGAATCCCTTATCGAAAAAAAGATATCAGTTTTGAGTCAATGAGATCGTAATGGACTCTTGGACTTCTTTCACTGTTTTAGTATTTTTCACATGTTTTCTGTATCACAACATTTCCCCCCAAAGCTCAACAAATCATTCTCCAGGCTTCGACAGGATTTTTTCAACTAGAATGTGAAAAGTACGCAATGCCTAATGTACTGCTTTATCATCGTGTTCACTACTGTTTTCTGAGCTTGATTTACCCAGCTTCTTGGTTAAGATATATAATATTTTTAAATGATAAGGTTGTTACTTCAAAATACGAAACGACGAGAATATATTTTAATTTGAAACAGAGTTATAATTCAATCAATTTATAAGCATAGAATTAATTTTTTCGCCTAGTATAACAAATTTTATTAAATATTTAAAATTTGTACTAGCTTACAAATTGATTTTGTAAAAATGAAAAATATCTACATAAACACTGAAGTCTTTACCTGCAGTATTAACACAATTATCTTTTTTTTAGTACAAAAACTCTTGAAAAAACATTTTCATAACTCGAGTTACCTTTCATACTCTAACGACGATCCTGAAATATTATAGTAAACGTATCAATTTTTCACAAGTCTTATAATTTTCTTAAAAATAAGTTTAAATGTGATCTATATATATATATATATATATATATATATATATATATATATATATATATATATATATATATATATATATGTATATATATATATATGTATATAAATGTAGCACGGCCAGAGGTGGCCATTTTGCTGATATCAATTTTCATACTTGATGTTACGAGTTAAATAAACGGTCTGTAAAAAATGATTAAAAGTGTTTTATTTAAAAATTATTAAAAAACCAAAATCGGCCGAGATTCATTCAAACACCCTGTACGTGTATACAAGTATATATATATATATATGTATTTATGCATAGAGCACAGCGTGAATTCTTTTCAAATAAACTGTAAATTCGTAAATTTAAAAATCCGTGCATAAACCAGTTTCAAGTACGGCGCAAAGGACAGAGCAACATTTGTTATATTCTCAGTCCGTTAATTGCACAACAGAGAACTGGATTATTATGTTTTCTGATCTGCAGAAACATTCCATTAAGATCGGTCTCGCGATTCCGCAGACACTGGTCGGTCCGTAATTAAAAAAAGGGTGAAAGTCGCTTAAACAGAAAAACGAATCTGGCGGAAATTTGAATATCAAAGCGAGAAAAAAAATCAGTCTGTTATGACGAGCCGGCAATTCAGATTCGTCGCAACGGAATTTCCTCCAGTGTCGGAATTGCGAGTACGGATTTTCTGTATTATACGAATTAAGTGACAGGTCAGATTTTTTTTTATTGTACCGCGAATAAAAGAGTCTCGACGATTGTCGAAATGTTATAGTTCGGGTGATTTATGTGATCTCTGAACGATGAAAAGAAACTCGTCGAAATTCAGATAATAATAATAATCGTGTCTGATTGACGAATAGAAAGCAGTGCCAACCGTATTAGGATTTAGATTTTCGTAATTCCAGTAGTGGACCTGTAATGAGACAGAATATGTAATCCAAGAATTAGTGTCAACTTAACGGGTACAGATACGTTGTAGACGTATAAGCTGAACGGATGTTTAATGAAATCAGATACCCCGAACTGATGGACTACTAATGTTGTATCGAATTTCTTATTCTGTAACGACTGAGTCGAATATCGATACAGCTTGTGTACACCGTTCGTTTTTATCCTTTGTTGAAATTTGTTTCCTGTAATATTTCCTTTTCCATGTACAAGGGCGACAGAGAAACACGAAAATTTCAAAACGTAATAATTAAATGAATTTTTATTTTTACATAATTTTGTTTACACATTCTTGTTAAACACATCATGCAATTATATTTTTTTAAAATAACGTACCATAGGTAAGCACCATTTCGGCGTTCCTGTAATCTTATTAGGAAATTTTCCATTACGCGTGTTAACATGTTTGATGGAATCCTCATGATTGGTTCTTCGATTTTTAATTTAAGTTCAAGGAAAGTGTGTGGAGAATCGATACACATCTTAATCTTTGGATAACCCTAAATAAAATAATCAGGTGCCGTCAAATCTGGGGATCTTGTTGATCAAACAACATCTTCATTTTTATAAATGATATGGTTCGGAAAGAGCGCTTTTACAGCAGCCAAGGACACTCTAGCGGTATGACATATTTCTCCATCTTACTGGAACCCTGTGATTTGTGAAAATCAAATTCATTCTTGCGTCAGAAATGTTGTACAGTTGTAGCAGATTTGCCATTTTTATAAAATGATTTACCACTACTCCATATGTACTAAATAGCCATGAATAACTCGACTCACTCACTCGAGCAGTAAGTAAATTAGTCTGCTCTTAAAGTTTCCCGTGCCACTGACGCACTCGTTAGAATGAAAATAAATTTAAACAAAATAATGATATAAAACTACCAAGCGTATACTTTGTTATAAAGAAAACTGTAATCGCTAATATAAATATTAACGGAACAATTTTTTTATTCAGGAAACACTTTCGTATGTTAATTATTTGAAACGTGTATGAATGATCATACGTTTCCATAATCAAATCGTTTTCATTATGACATATTCCTCCTTGAACGGGGTGGAAGGAAACATGAAAATTTCCTTCCGCCACTTCATTAAGATACGTTAACTTCACACGGATCGTTACTTCCGTGTCCGTTTTCAGTTTAATCGACCTCATATCCGTGTTTTCGTACTGAATATGACGTGTAAAAAGTGTTTCATTGTGAAACGGCAACTTTTCGACGAATTAAAAAACGATATTCAGATTTTTAATAGACAATTTATTCTATTATAAAACACTTTTGCTTTTCAATGTCTGTCCTTTCGCGTTCGTACATCGATTAACATTTAAATACAAATATTTGAAAACAATGTATATAATAGATTGCTGTAGATGTGTGCTGTTTAAAAAAGTACAACTTGAACATGTCTTGTCGATGGAAAAAAATAGACGTTCACAAAATAGAACCGGCAAGGTTTTCACCAAATTTGGACAGATTCTGTCATCACTTTTTGTGCACATTTTAAACGGCACACAAAAAAAACATTGACACACTTACTGAATTCATATATGTACATATGTATCAGACCTGTACTACTTTTTTTTTAAATAGGTTCACCTTCAATCGGAATGAAAACAAATACAAAAAAACGTTTTTAAATATGAATGAACGGCGAACTAAGGCATTGAGCCGGGTAGGTTTTCAGTGTATTCGTGTGGTGCAGTATATGTACGTACATAACATAAAGGTGTAACTGAATGGTTTTTGTACGGATTTTACAAAGAACCGAGCCGGCGGCCGAGGAGTGGAGGGAGTGTAGACTCAGTGACGTAAATATGCATACGAAATGTATGTGTGTGCGATGACGATCGACGTGTGGTATGTTGTTAGAGTTGAGTAAATGTATTTCAATGTCGATTCAGAATGGAATGAATATGTTTCGGTGTTAAATTTAAAAAAATAAATCATTCACTGGTCAGTTTCAGTCAGTTCAAACTTGATTTTTTTCCATGTCTGTTCAACAAATCATTGCGTATGTTTAAAAATAAACATGTAAATGTTTGATTTAACGAAAATTCAACTCCTTTGGCATTTCTTCACCCGGCGATGTCTTTATTTAAACTCTTTTATAACTAAAATATTTACAGAAAACGTACAAAAAGTGTATACAACAAGAATAGAACATATGAGTGTTGAATATCATGTAGATTTTTGCCTTTTAAAGTTAAGAAGAATTAATATAAAAAGAATGCACTTGCGATGAAAAGAGTTAAAAATTCAGTTAGAAAAAAACAGTAATGTCTCATCTTTCAAGAGCAAGTTTAGCGATGGCTATATCTGCAAGAGATATCTTTTTATACCCTTAGTTTGACTTTTTGATCTTTCACTATGATAAAATAGCTTAATGTATTTGTACGAGGATTATGTTGAAAAACAGGCTGAATATGTACTAACATCAAATCGGTGTGTAATTAACAGTAACTTGTTTGTATTTTTAGAAATTAAAAAAGAATAAATCTTTGATTCTGATTGAATGTATTTTATTGAATTACATTTCTCGAATTTAAGCTTTGGACTTGTGTTACTAGTATTGATTTGATATTGGAGATCAATTATATTGTAATTCAATTCAAAGAAATTTAAACTATTAAATATCTCTGTAATTTGTTCCGTTTCTGTGTACCAAGATTTTTTTTGTTTTTGAGGTCAATATTTTTTGTTTCTACATTACCTGTTTCGTCTTTCAACATCTTCAGATGGGTATATTTTTGTATTTTTTATACTTTTTTTTATTTACCCATTATATTAGTTCTATCATGTATAATTCGATTGTTTCTGGTTTAATTCTTATTTTTTCTGATACTATTTTTTTGTATAGTTTTTGCTGTATTTTATTTCAATCTCTTCGTATTTCGAGTTACATTCTTTGTTAAACCAGATGTTAGCACTTGTCAAATTTAATTTCTCTTTAAGATTTCTATATTTTATAATTATATTTTATATATAATAAAATTCTTACACCTTTCGAATTATTTTTTAAATATTAGTTTGCATACCTATTCGAACGTCTATTAGAAACATATGCAATGAAGAACACGCTGTGCACATAATATTGCAATAAAACGAGTATTACACTCAGTGTTGCCTCGAGTTGGACGTATCTCTTTCTTAACGTTAAAACGGCCTGCTTGAAACGATTTTGATGTATGCATTTCTGGTATTTATTTTTTACAGTGTATTGTTATAGATTTTTAAACGAATTATTCTTTTATTTTGTGTCTGTTTCTGTATATTCACTTTTACACTAGCACACAACATAATTATTTAATAATTTTTATAGATGATTTTTGTAGAAAAATTAAAATCTATCTCTCCCTCCCTCTCTACCTAACTCCCCCCCGCGCTCTCTCTCTCTCTCTCTCTATATATATATATATATATATATATATATATGTATATAAATAAATATACACACACAAGTGTTCATGTCTGGCCGCTTTGAATTTGCGACTGGAATAATGGCTTTCGAGACGTGAATTTACGACAGGAAACAGACTATAAATGCATCCATTTT
Source organism: Acanthacorydalis orientalis (assembly GCA_034766995.1). NCBI lineage: Eukaryota > Metazoa > Arthropoda > Insecta > Megaloptera > Corydalidae > Acanthacorydalis > Acanthacorydalis orientalis. Next base: position 41,932,058 of record CM068319.1, on the reverse strand, counting down.
TACTGTTAGCCTTTCATAAACGTCTTGTACGTACGACGTTTTAAATGCGCGCATGAAAAAGGATTTATGTCATTTACATTGTACACATATTATACAGTTTATTGTACAAATCGTGAAAATTATATGGACGTCTGTTACGAGTCGCATACCTGGCCATAACGTACGATTTAATGTCGAGCGCACACAATATATCTTATATTAATCGCCGGTTATAAGTGTTCACATAACAGGACAGTCTGTGGCGTCGTGTCGAGGATACTGCTGTGGAAGGAGAGGAATTACCACGCGACAATGTAAAAATAATTTAAATACCGTGTTTATGGACTCTAATGTCATGTAACGAGTTCGCGCAGCTGCCGTGTAATAATAATAAAATTTAACTGCACACTTCAAACTGAAAAATCTTTAATGAAAACCATACACTCTGCGTTAGATATCGGCTTGCTGAAAATGGTCCATTATACGTCAGCGGATAGTGGCTTTAATGGCTCGTATATTCTGATATTCCCGCTCGACCGCGATGCTCATATTTTTCTCTCTGGCAGGGAATCGGCCGTGCGTGAATGACTTCGAATAAATATCTATAGTGTTTACTATAATTGAAAATAGTCATACTGTCTGAAAGACAGAATTGGCAGAGTCTAGAAATTTACAAGGATATTATAGCAGTTCCTCCGTCACGCTACGTATTCTTTTATAGAAAGTTATTTCGGTTCGGTTGCGGGAACTCTCTCTGCATTTGCATCGATGTGTGGAGTCAAGAATTATCGTGGAAGACAACTCCCTTCCGAGCGGCCGGACGTTCCTAAACTCTTGCCTTCAAATTATCCAATTGTTGACAGTACTTATCGGAATTGATCGTTCCATCAATGGGCATATTTGTCATTGTTGCCATATAAAACTGCATTGATATGATGAAATCTGTTAGAAACCAATCGAAATTTTTGCACTCGCAAATATATTTCTTATTATTGAGAGCAGAGTAAAGAACGATAACGTGCGACGAGACTGAGACCGACCTTACCTGTGCAGGTGATGTTCTTTAATCCGTTGCTATTCTCGTTCGCTCTTTACGTCTCTTATCCGTAGAGTCGCACACAATACCAAGTCGAAAATTATCAAGTGTCAAATCATCTCCGGTGTGTATTTGATAATTAATGCACGTACAGTTAACAAGACGAAATTAATTTAATGCAGTATGGAGACATTACGTGTCTCATATGGATGAGTTTAGTGCGACGGAGCGCTTGTGCTCGACAGCGGCGTACGTACGTGCGAGATGGCGTTTAGTGCTAACCGTACCACACCGACAAGAACATGAGAACGACGCGACGAATGAAGAACAAACAAACAAAAATCGAAAGAATTTTCAGCCGAACGACGCACAATAAATACAGACGAGCGTTCATCGATCGAGTCCCTTTCGCACGGCCATCGATACGATTTAATTAATAACTGAGTAACGCTTAATTATTTCGAATTATTAAAAAAAAAAACATTATTAGACTTGCGGTTCGACGTTTCCGGATATTAAGTGCGACGTTAGGATTAATATAAATTTAAAATTGGAAAGTAATTATCGTTTATCGAAATTGATATTAGTCGATAAAAATTTTACGCTCAGCTATATAAAAAATACATTTAATCGCATCATTAATAACTTGTTTCAGTATGAACGTTTATTAATTTTTCGATCAGTATTTATTATTTGTTCTAAACTAATGACATTGGATTTTACAGTACAAAATTTGTATTTATCTTTTTAAATAAATTTAAATTGGAAATAATTAGCGGTGTAATTATACATTTTAAACGTATACACACGTGTATATATATATATATATATATATATATATAATCAATTTTAGTAATTTATTTCATAAGGCCAAGGGTTCAAGTTCAAATTAAAATATATGTATATATATATACATATATATACATATATATACATATATATATATATATATATATATATATATATATATATATATAATACTATAATTCAAGTTATAATTAATTAATGGATAAAAATCTATTAACTAAATTTGAAGATTTTTTAATTAGTTGATAAACGATTAATATTTCATATGATGGTAGATGAAAATTCAACTAAATTGACAAGTTAAATCAACAGGTTCTGAAACCCTATTAATAATTGAAGATTTGAATGCATCAATGGCTTAACTGCTTTTAGGTTATTTTTCGTATTAGTGATTTTTTAATAGATTGAAGTGTTATTTTATTACAAATTAAATTCCATTCCGATATCTCAAATCGAGGTGATTTTAATTAAAATACAAAACGGTTCTTTTCTCTGATTTCACAGATTGAGAATCGACTTACACTTTGCATAAATCTGAAATGTTTTAATTCGGAAACGAAATAATTCTTTTAAAATCGTGAAAATAACGTCAGCATTAATAATTTGTATTTGAAGAAATAACTGATCAGTATGAGTGACTTGTTGGCTCGTACATGTACCAATTCCCAGAAGGTATCAGACTATTTATGCCTCTTAGGAACTGGTACTTGATTGAACTGACAACAAGCCATTTGTCAATGTGTTACTAATAAAAACTAATGATAATTGCGATAGAATGTTGATATCGAGGCAGGCGCTAATGACCTTATGTGTCGACGCGCCGTTAAACTCCAAATAAACAAACATTGATATTCAGTTGTTAAGAATGCATTAGTTATATATGTTTTTCCTAAGACACGCATCCCACTTTGATTTTAGAGGAATGTATTTTACTCTCACAAATGAACTCTTTTTTTTATTCTAAAAATCACAAAAAAAAATTATCAAAAATATTCGACAAATCACACCATTGATCATTTTTAATTGTTGCTTTTGCATATTTCGTTACGATTCCATTATCTTTACAGCGTGCAGAAAAAAGATAAAAAAAAGTACCTGAAAAACAATTCAATTGTGAAAGTGAATTTAGCCAATATTGGAACTGTATTGTGTCAAAAGTCAATCATCGACGATTGGCAGTACATAAAGTACTTGTGTTTTAAATTTAAAGTTTATACACTTGATAATTACAACCAAAGTTTTGTAATTAATTCTTTGACTCTCCGAAGTTCTTAATTGGTTAAATTAAAGGCTTGTTTCCGTGCATTAAGTTTCTTATAAGTATTATAGAAGATTGTTGCTTAGAAATATTATAAAATAAAATGTCTATTTCTTTATAGACTAATCGATAATATTCGCTGAATAATTTCGCTGTATTTAAAAAATAGTAAATAATTAATCTCTAGTTATTAAACTGAAAGTAACTAATAGATACGAGAAGTAATAATCATAAAACAGTGTTTATATTGAATCAAAGGTAAAGGTGATCGTATGAAAATAAAAAGATTCAGTAAGGTCGATGGACCCTAGACAAATGGATTGTCATGTAACTTAGAATCTTGCTCCTTTATATGAATATTTATTAGTAGGCACTTATTATTATTGTATTATGACCATTCACTTATTATTATTGCTAGAGTAAAGGAACGAGTTTTATAGCGAGTAAACGCAGTTGGATATTAAAACATGTATGAAACAACAGCTTCTCAATAAACGCTGCTTTTGTAAACCTCTGTCACAGACTATATCCTTTTAGAGATCAAGCACAACACCGACTATATATATATATATATATATATATATATATATATATATATATATATATATATATATATAATGTAATACGCGTAAATATTTCCCGGCAATGCACGTCCCTTTGAAAATAATTCCGTTCGATGTGTAGGAGTGAGTGGGTCGGATGACGCTCCGTAGTTCGGTGGGTTTGTTAATTACCGCCGTCAAACATCAATACGGAACCTGATGAATGTAGTAACGTACGGTGTGTTTTCGTACGAGGGAATCGGTTAATCAGAACGTTTGTGAAATCAAAACGTTTCGAAATTTTCCGACCTAATTAAATCTTTAATAATAATAATAATGAAACGGATCGACAAACACAATACGTGAATGGTACGGTGTGAAAGACGGGTTGATTGCGCGAACAAAAGATGTCCTCTGACGAATGACAAATACAACAAATGTATACGTTTGTAAACATACTTGTATTTTCTATATATATATGAGATATGTATGTGTTTATAGGAGTATTCATTGGCTGTGAAATGCCAAAAGATCATTTAATCAAATTTCATCTTTATTAATAAGAAATAAACTAATTATATATAGTACGGCTTCAGTTCTTCTGTCAATCAATTCTACTAATTTCTTGATTTCGACAACAAAATCTTTTACATTGTTAATTCAACAGTTGTAACAAGTCAAAAAAAAAATACATCTAAAGGTACGTAAATCTAGAGTTTTTTTAAAATATATACTTTTCTGTTTATGATAACAGTAAATTACACCGTTTTCAATGCACAAGGTCCACCGGGAGAATGGAAAAAAGTCAAAACGCAATAATGAACTGAATTTTTATTTTTACTTACTTTTGTTTACATATTATTGTTAGGTACATCAGGCAATTCTATTTTTTAAAAATAACGCACGATAGATAAGCGCTATTTTCATGAAATCTTTCATTACACGTTTTGACATATCTGGTGGAATACTCGCAATTGCTTCATGGATTTTTAAGTTCAGGGATAATGTGTGAAAGGTCAATATACATCTTGCTCTTTAGATAACCCTACCGACATAAATCACACACAGTCAAATCTGGGGATCGTGCTGACCAAACAACAACTTCATTTTTAGAAATGATATACTTCAAAAAGAGTGCTTTTACAGCAGCCATAGACAGTAGCGATATGACATGTTGCCCCATCTTGCTGGAACCATTTAATTTATGTAAATCGAATTAATTTTGTGCTCTGGAGATGATGACATCGTCATCAAGCGACAATTAAAAATGATCAATAGTAATTCATTGAACATTCTTGATAAAAACATTTTTTGTAGATTGTGGAGTGAGGGTGAGGTCTTTTTTATTGTGATTCTATGTATAAGCCTAAATGAACATTTTAGACTTGGTAGTTTCTGCCTGAGCGCTGTTGATAGAATCAAACGTCTGATCAGCTGTTTCTGATGGAATGCTTATCAGTTCTGTTATTCTGTAATTATTTCTTTTTGTTAAAAAAAATACATTGCTGATATGAAAAGAATCCATGTAAAACATTTTTTGATTATCTTGATTTCTTAATAGTGGCGTACAAAATGAAAAGGTAGACGAGAACTTCGCCTGATCCACACCATGAATCATTTCCTACACGTCAGGATTTCATGTAAATGCATGACAGTGCAGTGAAAAAAAAGCGACACGAATATTTCACTCGACGTTGTCAGCCGTTCCGAAGAAATATTCTCGAAAGCGTGCACATTAAAAACCAGTAGCTCTGATATGCGCTCGCACACGTATACACATCCCGGCTGTAAATATATTTAAAAAAAAGCAACAGTCGCGTGTCATTTTCACCTTAATATTAGTACACCACGGAAAAGCAATAAAAATTCGAAAAAGCCCCGACGACCCCGCCTGTTTCTCCCGTACATTGCCCACCGCGAGCGCCGGCAGCATACGGGATATTTATTACCCCACTTCCCATGAAATTAATAAACTAGAAAAGAAGACATAACGCAATGGTGTGTTTTATCAGACTTATCTACCCTAAATTAAGCCGCGTTTCCTTTTTTATCTACAGAAATGTCAAAATATCGCGTGACACGAGCACATATATTCTTTTAAAAGTATCTCTCCTATTGTCGCGGTCGGTACGGGTTCGGTGCGTGCGCGAGCGGGTGTGTTTGCGCGTGTGTGCGTGTTACGCGTGTGCGTGGAACCCAATCGCACTAAGAGCTGCTTCTGCAGCGGCGTCCGTGACACAAAATGTGCAGTATATATGAACGGTACGGCAGTTATTCTGGAAAAGACGACGTCGCGGTTTGTTGTACGGACCGGCGTGAAAAGAATATGCGCTGTGCATATGTGTTGTCAGTTTCTTATGTTCGAGCACTTTTCTTACAAGTTTACAAACTACATAAACGTGTAAATTATTTTCCTCGCATTCGCTTACTTGCATCCGTACATTTCCATAAAATCCATTTGATTACTCTGACACGTTTAAATTCAATCATCTCCATGTTTAAATACGTTGTGATAAAAATTAACACTCGTTAAATCCAGAACGTGTTGACTAATATCTCAGCTATAAAAGTCAAAAAGTTTATAGAATATATCTAAAATTGTCATTGGAAGAAAGGTTATATTTAAATCTAATAAAGGAAATTATATTGTAGATTGATTCCATAATAGATTCTTTTTAAATTCTGCTTTATTTTTCTCTGTCAGAATTTTTTAGACCTAATAATTATGTAACAATCTTGTTACTGACATGAAAATCTATATGAGTGTAATCACTCTTGTGTGTATATATATATATATATACGAATTATTCTGGAAAAACGTGTAGGCGATTCGTATTCGTTAATTGAACATAATTTCTAACAGATTCTGTTCGCTGGAAGAGCAACGCACGAACCTGTACAAGCGAGCACCTCATCCATAATGATTCCGACTATAATCGTTCTCAGATAATGCGTGGTAACAGAAAAAATGTATCGCACAAATTGGATACAAGCTCGCACGGGTATGAACTCTGACCTTATGAATATGAATCGTTCGTATCACACGTAACGTTCGAATAACACAACGGAACTAATAAATAACAGTTACAAAATTTCACTGATAGGTAATTGAAAAATAAAGGAACGGTTTTCGCTTAATGTAAATCTCTGTTCACGCATATTATTCATGTGTGTGTGTGTATATATACATACATACATATATATATATATATATATATATATATATATATATATATATATATATATATATGTATATATATAGCAATACTTGGTATTTAAAAAAAAACTTTTATTCATTTGATTTGAAATCGTGAAGAAAATATGTTAAACATTAACAATCGAATTCATTTTCTGAGTCAAACGAAATCCACTTTCTTGTTTGTGCTATAAAATAGCAATCTTATAATAATGTAATCGACATCAATCGTAGTACAATGATTGATTTTCAGTTTCAATTATACTAGGATAATATAAATCGAACCTGATTTAATTAAAATTTCGTTATATCAGTTCTATAAATCATTAAACTGATCACCTGTTATAACTTGTAAGAATGTATATACACACAAAACCCACGCAAATACACACACACGCATATATATATATATATATATATATATACACGTGTGTGTGCATGTGTATTAGCTCTACATAAATTAATAATATGCTTCGATTTGTTATTGCATTTAAATTGGCTCCATCGATAATGTTTGAACTACGTTTCGATTGACAACTTATGTTAAATGAAAGTTCTGTAAACTTTCCGACGAATGTATGAGTAAGAAACGTATTAAAACAAATACTGAAAAGGAATATATTTTATTAAACCGATAAATAGTTCTCGAACTTATAAACATTGTAGCTTTATACGATTTTTCGCTAAACATGAACATCATTCAGTGTACACTTTGTGTAAAGATATGTAGTCATATTCTGTTCCTCTTGTTTTAACGTTTTAAATTAATGATCCTTTCTTATAAATGGTTTTCATTTTTTTCTGATCAGAAGAGTTTAATAATTCATTACTAATTATTTTCGATTGTTGCGTATACGAATTTCGATGCAGATCCTATCATCCTCAATGCGTTAAGGTATAGAAAATTTATATTTTTCCGCACCTTCGCGTTCTGAATATAATGGAATCAGCATCGAAACGCGCACTTTATTAATCAATTATAAATGATTGAATGTTTGTGATCAGCAATAAATAATAATTGATCTTTACTTATAAGAATTTCTATCGTATCATCTTCAGAGTACCAGGATACTGAAAAATTTAAAACAGATTTAAATCAGAATGTTCTGTGCCTTAGAGATATAAAAATAATACAATATAAATTTGTATAAGTAAAGATTCATTGCACACTTTTGATCAGAAAAATATTTGTGGTTTGTTGAACAAAAAAAGAATTCATCACAGTGTTAAAAATGTACTGAGAGTAATAAATTTCATTTCCAAAATGGAATAATAACACAGTAGAGTCCAACGTTTTTGAAATTAAATATCAGAATTTCTATTAAATTATATTTTACATGATAGATCGATAACGTCGACGAATAAATATATATTTTATGATAAATATTATCTTCTTGTTTAAAACATGCATTGTGTTTTTTTTTTACCAATAATAGAAGAATGCAAGGCAGATGAATAGTTGAATACTGATTAAGTTTATTGATAAATTCTGTACCAATTGATTACATGGTCAATAATAAATTTATTTTTAGTCTGATAGATTTTATGACAGATTTCTGTTCTTTTGTAGTTTATGATACTATTATTTAAATAATAGAAAATATAACTCGAGACCTAAAACCGATCGTAGTAGAATATCAGCACAGCAATTTAACTAAATTCAATTGGAGAAGACAATTAAAGAAGTGTACTTTTTATGTGTATTTGTTGTAAAAATTAATTCCGTGCCTTTAAATTGTATTAATCATAAATGTGTTATAAATAAAAATATTTTCTTGTCGTTTTAAGAACTTGAAGTGTCTATCTTAAGGTTTAAAAACAATATATCTTAGCCAAGCAGTTGGCATAACCTCACAAAACAGTATTGAACACTATAGCGTTTGAAATGTAGTATGTTCGTCATTGCATACTTTTCGCATTCCAGTTGAAAAAAAAATGATGCCAAAGCCGCAGGAATAATTTGTTCAGCTTTGGGTGAAGGTGCTGTGACACATAAAACATGTTAAAATGTTAAAACAGTGTAAGAGGTCCGAAAATGCGTTACGACTTCATGGATTCAAAACGGCTATCGTTTTTTCGACAAGGGATTCGTCAGTTACCCAACAGAGGGACCACAGTTATAGAAAATAGTGTGGGATATTTGAGAATTGAAATGTATTCTATTTTTCTGTAAAGGCACCGAATTAATTTGTACATCTAATATATTTTCTTGGTAAATAGTAACTATCGAACGCTCACTAGTAAAATAACATTTCCTAATTAAACTTTTCCAAACTCTTATATGAAAATATCTTTGTCAGTGCTGCATTCTTTACAATGTTATTCGACGATGTGGAGGACATACACACAAAACAAGAACAATAAGCCTTAATGAATTAAAACAACAATAAAATGTACATAACGGTTAACATATATCATAAACATTACATTGTTGAAATACCGAAAGAATTACAAAAGGACAAACAACGGTTCCATTGCACATTAAAATCAACATAAAAATACCCATATGTTTAAATAGTTGCTGGTACCGAAGAATTATGGAACGCGGTCGGACTGCTTTCCGCTGTCGAATACAGGACATTGAATGCATATTTTCTTTCAACATGTAAACATATATATATATATATATATATATATATATATATATATATATATATATGTGTGTGTGTGTGTATGTATGTAAACACACCTTCATTAACAAAAACCGTCTCCCCGTTTGTCGTATTTCTAGAGAGTATATTGTATACCTCACACACATAACCTACAACCATTTATTCCCAAATGTTCAACACCCAGCCTGCATTTGTCCCCCAGCACCCGAAGTATTTCATTACTTTATCTGGAATTAAAATCTTATCACAGACCCATGAGACACACGAGACCCGTAGTGTATGTATGTATATATATATATATATATATATATATATATATATATATATATATATATATATATATATATATATATATATATGTATTCGTGAAAAGTATCAGTCGTGGAAGAAAAAGAGACGAGATTATATATGTGTCTGTGTGTATATAGAGAAGGGGATGAATCTAGTAAGGAGAAATATGGTCTGTGTAGACGGTGGGGTGGTAGGTGGTACGGGCGTACCGTCTCCGAGACCGTGATGGAACGAACTTGCATGATGTATGAAGCCAATAACAATGATATGTTCGTTAAAATTAATGCATATTTCATTTTCATGAATTATGCACCGAGCTTAATAAAAAAGTAGTATAGTCGACGTGTTTCATTTCTTTCTCTTTTCTTGTTTGTGTTTCGTCGTCCACGTATCGCGAGATCGAAACGAAAAGAATTTACAGCTCAGTTCCGTCGTTGCGCGTGCAGTGGTAGTCGAGATATGTTTTCTTTTATTGTTTCGCCGGTTTTATTGTCGATAATAAGTATGTAGCGGTTCTTAACGGCGAGGAACGTGTGCACTGATTAGATTTATAACGTTTGTGTGTATAATTCATACGGAGGAGGAAATGCATAAATTATTTTTCATGAAAGATCGGCATGTCTCGGCGTAAAAGTCAGATAAAGATGACATTCGTTCAAGGACAAAAATATTGATCGACTTGATAGATCTATTTATCGATTCTAAATATTTTTTTATAACGTCTAAGAATACGACAATTATTTTGTGTACAGATATTAACAAAGAACAATCAGTTAGACCTTATTACACAAATACATTTTTAAGCGAATTTCTCTGAATTCTATTACATTTGAGATTATTGACGCACATTCAATCAAAACTAAACATAAATCCCCTAAAAGAATAAATACATGATGCAGCCGGTAAATTAAAATTCAATTTTTACCGAAAATAATAATTAAATTGTATTAAAATTTAAAGTATAACCTGCATTCAATTTTTTTTAATCTTTAATTATTTTCAAATATATATATATATATATATATATATATATAAAGAAATAATTTATATAAATATCATCTTCCATAGTCACATTTGTATGGATAAAACTGCTTATTAATTTCTATGCCGTATGATTTAATTAAAAAAAGCAATTAAAAAATATACGAAAATATAAATTTATACTAATTAGCATGAAGTCATAAAGATGTGAGCAAATATGTTTTTTTTAAAAAAAATTAAATCGAAATTTATATCCCTGTAAATGATATTTTATTTAAATTTATCAAATCTTTCATCATCAATTTTTTATATACCTTTATCTGTTTATAAAACAGTATACGAATCAATGTTTAATTTATACTTACAAGTTTTTCTACTCAAATCATTGGAAACGAATCCCATATTGGAGAAACTTCAAAACTATTTTTATTAAAGTTTTCGATAACATTTGTCGGTAATTTTCAGTGATAATGTGTGGTACTTGAGATTTTAATTCATTTCTGAAAATGAAAGTATTTTCAGTACTATGTATTTATAATTTTGAATTTTTACTGGTTTCAAAAAGGTTTATTAAGTCAATTAACTATAAGGATTTTCCTTATATTAGGGGTGTGCAAAAGTTTTAGTATTTTCTTTACAAGTTTTCATTTTATTTTAATAAAATACAAAATACAATTCAAGCATTGAAATAATGCCCCTTGTTTCCTATGACTTTCTGCTAATTTTCGGATCAGTTATGGATTTTTTCGCAAAAAAAATATATCTGTTTGGAGAGAATAAAATCGTTCATCCATTTTCATATCTCATCCACATTTCGAGATGGAGATTTGGATTGGCTGGAATAAATGATCATCCAAAGGAGGTAAGTCGAGTGAATACGGATAGACAGTGCTGTTTTTGAATATTTCATCCGACATCCAGTTTTTGAATTTCTCCCGTCTGTAATGTAATCGTTTCGAAATCGTTACTCAATCAACTCGACTTTCTTTTGTGTCTGAGACGGATTTTCATTCAATAATGCTTACAAATTATACAAAATGCAAGACTTAATCTTTTGTACACATCTGATATAAAATATTCATTCATTCATGAGAGAAATATAAAATTTATTTTCATTCTCATCTTATTAAATATTTTTACAAAAAAACACAATTATCCCGTTACATCTATTTTTTAATAAATGCTTTTCAATCTATTATTAGATTATTTGTAAATAATATTTTCAGTAGAATGTTAAAAATGATGTTTCGATTTTACATATTAATGAAAATAAAATAATTTCGATTTAAATATTTTGTTTAATTTGGAATTAATGTTTTTTTTTGTTCCAGGTACGCAAGTTCATAGATTGGTTGAGTTATTGCTTCAAAAATCTCATTAAGGTATTTTAATTATACTTCTTTTTATTACATAAATCAATAATTTCATTAAGAAAATTTATTTAATTAAACAAGATTGGATATTGATTTTCTTAATTACTTGAAATCTATTTTAATGCAGACATTTCTTTTTTCTATCTCTATACATTCTCATATATATATATATATATATATATATATATATATATATATATATTTCGTTATCTCTCCGTGCTCTCATATCATATACCATGAAAAAAACTATTCAATCACTCTTCCCTCTTTATTAATTAAACTAAAAGGAAACTTATCAACCGCCCAATACTAATCTGGTAAGGAACGAGTACTCGTCATTGTTGTCCTTAGACCTCGAACGTTTTTTTTTAATGTTTGCTTTTAAAATAACCACTTTGAAGCTGTAACAAATGTTGAACCGTTTTATGATAGCCATTATCTCGCTACTTTGGTCGATGATACATGACGTTTTTAAAGTCTTGCGGCGGGATGTGATCGCTTGCACCCTTACGGGCTTTTTATTTACATACGAGCAGACATTAAAGGATCGACGTAATTTGTATACAAGAACCTTTTTCGTTATTACTTATTATTTTAATTAGGATGCATACACGTTGTGGGATAATTATTTCCTTGAAATTAAACAAAAACGGTCTTGTTTTATGTAGTTATTAAAAAAAGCACCTTTAATTAATTAAAATACTTATTTTTTAATGGTACATAAATAAACTAGAGTTTAATTTGGTTAACTGAATAATACTTGAATAGTGATTTTATTTCATATGTCCTCATACTCTGTATTTTCGTTTTAAATCATTAAAAATAAAACAAGATCAAAGCGAAATTATTATTTTATTTGTTGACAGAAAATTAATTTGATTTATTTTACATTATACACACACACACACACACACACATATATATATATATATATATATATATATATATATATATATATATATATATATATATATGAACTACATTTAGTAATTTAAAAATGATCGACAAGATATTGGCTGTTCTCTGTCCGTACAGAAACGGTTACAGCGAATAATAAATAAATATAGGGTGCGTTCGGCTCTTTAATTTAGTCTCGTGGAGGAAAAAGAAAACAAACTTTAAAAGCCTTAACAGCGGAGTAATTATTGTCGAAAAATTCCGCATCGGCAGCATTTTCGTTATTAAATTATGATTCGAGCTCTTGAAAGAGTCCTTTCAGAAATTATGTACATTTTTTTTAAATATATAAAACAACGTCGCGAAACATTTCAATTTTTTATTATTGAAATCTCTTCGGAGAATTTTAATTTCATACAATATATATATATATATATATATATATATATATATATATATATATATATATATAAATAAATTAATCTATCTGAAAAGAAGAGGATTGATTTTATTTTCAAGACTTCCTGATTTATTAATCGACAAAGTTGTTTTATTTGAAACCAAGGTATCCCTAAAGTGTAATTTGGATTAAAAAGATAAGGTAGCGTGTATTGATTTACTGTAAAGAAAGGTTAAATGAAGGGACTCGTAAAGGGCGTACTGCTCTTATATAGATGAATAATAAGGGAGCACAGAACCCCTAGTGTACTGTAATAACCTTAAAAGTGCATTTAATTCCCGAGCTACCCTGTAATAAAATTTATAGTGTAGTTTGTGAGATCATATAATTGGATTGATACATGAAAGAATATTTTTTTCTTAAATTAACATACATATATATATATATATATATATATATATATATATATATATATATACACACACATAATCATAAATAAACCGAACACAATTTTGTTTTGTATTGAATGGAGGCGCATTCAGCTCAATTTGGTTCGATTGCAAGTTAGGTTTTTTTTCAAGTGGGTCGTATTTATTCAGTCCACTTTATGTGATTCAATTAGATTTATGTTATTCGCAGTCGATGGCGGATATATTTTAACGCTAATTGTATTGTGTAATGCGATGGAACAGGTGTGTGCAAAGTAGAAGGTGCGTCGTGCGATGGGAGCGGAAGACTCTGAACCGGGGCGTTAAGTGATATATTGTACAATAAGTGATTGGAAAAAAGTGGTACCTGTTTGACGTAATTCGTGTTCGAATTGGATGAAACTGAAGCAGCGAGTCGTCGAGTTTCTGACTCGAAGTTCGGTGTTACAGAATGAGTAGAATGACACGTAGATAATTAGATGGTTCAGAAGTCAATCAGAATAAGTCAATTTTTGTGATAAAATTCGTTTCTTTTTTCTACAAAAAAAACACGAATGTCTAAGAACAGGTTCGTACTAATCTGTGATAATAATTATTTATAATAATAAATTTTCCAATAATAATAATTAATAAATGACCAATTAAAAAAAAAACATACACGACATGAGAATTAAATTTGCGAAGGGTCTGTTACAAAATCGTTGTACAGTTTACTTTTTTCTACAAAAGTTTGTCATTGTGAATTATTTGAGTTTTATCTGCTAGTCTTTTACAATGTTTATGTTTTAATCGTACATTTTTATAAATATAGGCTCCTTATAAAGTTCTTGTACAGTTTAATCAATATTAGTTTAAAGTTAAAAAAGTTTGTAAAATCTGTATGATTTTCTTTAGTCGATAGTTAATACTCATTTTTATATTTTTTCACCATTTAGTGAGTGTATGTGCTTTGTATTATCAAATACAGAGTTTATATACTAGGTGATAATTTTATGAAATTCATGTCATGTTCTTGAACTGTTTGTAGGGTGACATTGTCCCAATTATGATTGTTGTGTTTATTATTGAGACATTAGACAAATTATTTGAAAATATGGGGAAAAAAATTCGAATAAAATAACTTCTGTGTTCAAAAACTGAAATTCAATTAATTTCTGTCGCGAATTATTTTAGAAATTATTTGCTTCTTGTAAAATACAGAAGTTATTAATATTTTAAACTTGAGAAACATATTGTAACGACACTGTGAATCGATCCACTTTGAAATATTTCATATATTACTTTTAACAATTTTCAAATTAGATATTTACATAATAAACGAACTTGTACCTTCGACATTTTTTTTTAACAAATCATTCTTATTTTTCTATTTGAGACTAATCGAGCATTGAAATCATTTCTAAAAATGTATATTTTATGTGACACTCGAAATGATGGTCAAATCTCGATATATTTAAAAATACTCCCGGTCCACCGAAACAGATTAATATTCAACAATGGGACAATTAAAACGAGCGCAAACAATAGCGATTGGCTATTATCGGCTCACGGTCACTCGAATACTAATTGAGTAATAAAAACAGTACCGTAAAACTGTACGACAATTTATTGACAAGAGGATGTATAACGATAATGGGTGTCACATAAATCAAGCCCGCTTATAATCGCGATGAGAGACATCGAGTTCAGGGAGCGGACGAGCCGTCTGCGTACATTTTTGTGCCCCTCGACACACTGTTTGTACACGAAGGGACGGACACGCGGCTTCACCCTCTAATAACAACGGGATCGACGTTCGATGGATCTCGATGCATTTCCATGTGTGTGTGTGTGTGAGTGTAATTCGTTCGGGAACGTAATTAAGTTTCTGCGTGCCGCTTCGATTCTTTGTAAATTGTCCTCGGCCGTCATTAACCCCAGTGTCTGATAATGTCTGTACCCCTCACGGGTGATACATCACGGCCATACGGATAATTGACGTCCGACTCGAGATATTGAATCGGCGTAAACAAGGGAGAAAATCAATAGATCGGCTTGTTTGCATACTGTTATTTGGATAACAAGGCTTCGACGCCGTTTTTATATACTCGAATATTGTTGTCGTGTAAACTGTTTATTACACGTCTGTTCTCGGTGATGTTTAGCATATTTTGTTTCAGTGTTAATCAATTTAAAGCACAGTCAATATTTCAAATCGAAAAATCTCGCCTCTCTGTAAATAATATTCAATAGAGAACAATAAGCATGTGAAATTAATTCCTCTGGGAACAAAACTATTATTTGTATATTTTCTACTTCTTGAAAGCGTATTAAAATGTTATTTTTTTATTGTAAATAAATTTTCGAATTCTTTCGATTTAGACGTTCATAATCATTTCTTAATACTTACTTGTTACTTTATTCAGTTTTTAATCGAATTATGACAGTGACAAAGATAATTATGATTTTATTATAACGAGGCCGTATTATTCTGAAAAAGATTTATATTGTTTCATATAACATATGGATTCTAGAATAATTTGAAAATCTTTTCAGGCAAATAGTAAAAATATTTGTTTGTTTCAATTAACAATTTAGTTTTTCCATTCTTTCATGTCTTTTTCAATCCTACATCTTAACCATTTTATATTTTCGATAATAATTGATCGACACTGGGAAAAAATGTGAATGTTTTTCGTGATTCGAGATAAAGTTATAGTTGTAGAGAGAGGTCTTTCTGTGCATATTCTTTGCACACTTGTAAAATGAACTGGAATGTGCAGTGAATTAATTCGAGCGCACGTATGGTTCCTAAGGAACCCGTTTAATTGTATTCATCATGCTATCAGACAATCACTATCAACTGTCATAATCAATCATCACTTCCTGAATATATATATATATATATATATATATATATATATATATATTTATTCAGACACTGTTCACATCGGCCAGCTGCTGGCCGCGCAGTGAAATCGGCCACAAACGTGACATTAACAACTTGTCATGAAACATTCAAATCAAATAAATGTGTGGATATTTTTCATGATGGTATCGCATGATGTTAACAAGGTAAATTTTCATGTAATAGAAAAAAATTCTAGTCAAAGGTCACTCTCGCTCGAATTATTATGTACGGGGAGGAGGGTGCGAGTAATTTATTTAGTCGATTATCTAGTGACTCACATACCGAGCGCGCGCTCGCACAAATATTAATACAAAAAAAATCGACGACGTCGACAGCCACGGACGACATAAAAATATATCATTGTATATTTATGGAAAAAAAAACGTTGACGCTAAAGTGTACAAGAGGAAAAATTATATACAGTCGAGGAACGCGGAATGAAAAATTATTCAAACGTACGTTATTTTTTTTCATATAAAGTTCTGTACAGTTTATAACAATTTTGTGTTCAATACGACCGATGTGACTGATGACTAACAGAATCGAATGCGGATTCGTACGTTTTTATTTATTTACTATGTTTTTTAGAAGTCAGTCGTAATTAATGCTCACCGAGTTTTCAAAATAATCATTTCTTTAGTTTGAAAATATAATTTATATTTTCAACGAATTTCTAATCTTTTGTTCAGATTTATCAGTTTACTTCGGTCTTACTTTCTTTCATAATTTTTTAAATAATGATAATTTATAATCAATGTTAGTGACTTATACATTTATCTTTCTTGTTTTAACGATTATTTTTATATTTCCAAGAACAAGACTGCACTTTCACAAAATGTTCATTAGCCACACATTATAAAAGAATTTATGATGAGAATATTTAATAATTGGGTCGGAACAGAATATAAAACCAACCCGATGAGTCTCAGTTTTTTTTTAAACATTAAGAAAAAAACATTATTACTACCCTGATTATAAAACGACACGCAGTTTTCCTGAAAGAAACCGATAGAAAAATGTTGATTTACGTTTTAACAGAAAGTAATAATTACCAAAATTATACAACTACATATTTAAAATTTGATGATAGCATGTTTGTTTAAAACGTCTACAGTGGCGTAACGACCAGAACTTCTAAAGATCCTAATATAAGGTGACACTTGTCTTTTCATGAACATTTGTGGAAGGTAGCCTAGTCTTATATTCGTGCTAATACAGTATATGTCTTCACTTGAAAAAAAAATTAAAATTCAATCTTAATCATCTTATGTCTGTATGTGTATTTATATTAGTTTTTTTTTAATCCTACTTTTCCGGTGAATACCATTATAGAATTTGTTTGATCGTCACTAGGTAGAAATTTTAAATTTAATTGGATTGAAATTATTGATTGTGTTTTGTATTAAAGTAAATATTTTTTTGATATTAGTACAGGAATTTATTTCTGTTTATTTATGTAACATTTTCACTGGGTTTCGTTTTATAGATTTTTGTAGTTTTCGTGTTTCTTCGCAGGTTGTTGAAATAGTTTAACTTTCGATTTTCATTTTATTATTTCTTCCATGTATAAATGTGTGTTTCCTGTATGTAAGTATTATTTGTCTGTGCAAGTCGTAAATTATGAGCGCAAATTACAGACCGAACATAATATTGTGTTTTTCAAGGAACACAAAGATCTAAAACTCGTGCGGTTCGAAAAACACGCCGAAGATCAAAACGAATTTCCAGTACTCAATTATCCGACAGCGACATATTAATTCGAGTGTCATGACACACATACGTCAATCGGGGTGGCCGTTAACTGCGGCCACAGTTCTAATGTGGGTTTCGGTACGTCACGCCGCATTCAGAAACGGACATTCACGCTTCACGAAATCGATTTGTACAAATTACGACGGGGAACGCGCGCACACCCACACTCATGAATATTCAGTGCGTCGGGGGATGGTTAGTTTTTACCGCACCCCGTTCGCAGCCGATCCGTTCCTCCCGTTCGTTCGTCCGTACGTCGGACGCTCCGTTCGGCCGTTTCGTTGAACTGTGAACGTCGTGGAACCGTCGCCGCAGCCGTGTCGTGTTGTTCCGGCACGTACTGAAGACCGTATCACCGGCGGTCTGTCTGGCGCGATCCGGACGCTTTCTTCTATCGAAACGTATTAAGGATTGAACATACTCGACTTTTTTTACATTTCTTTGCCCGTCCACGATTAATAATACCGTTCGGATGATGAAAGTTTCAATAGTCCTGTCTGTCGATTCTGGAAATGTAGATAACGATATTTTTCTTCATATCGTCTCGCGAGACGTTCAATGCATGTAGATATTTTTCCGGGAAAATATCTTCTAATAAGATACTTTCTTTGTATTTCAAACGGTTTTAATTTTTCAATATATATAGGGTTTTTCCGTGAGGACACATTTTTTAAATTTTAAAATAAAACACAGAATTTGCGCTGAAATTACAATTTTCCTTATTGTAAATAATAGTTGGAGGTGTGTCATTTATAAATGAAAAATAATATAGTGGAAGTGACCGCCGCGTGTTTTCTTTTCTCCAAAAAAATAAAATCAGTATCAGTTGTTCCTGGTATAAATCACAGCTATTGAATCATACATCTTCTGTTTTACTTTCGAACAAAACGAAATTTTCAAATCAATCCAACAAAAGTTCTAGTCATTTGAAAAGGGATGATTAATTCCGTCCCAGTCTGTATACACACATAGATACGTTTGTGTATATTGTCTGTGTGCTACGAATATAATACTAAATTAAAACAATTCATTATTCAGTTCGATGAAAACCGTGGAAAGGTTTCCCATGCTTTCATCGAAAATTAGACGAACCTTTTTCCGGTTTTTATGCGCTGTAAGTTTACATTCAGCAACACTTCGTTACTCTTTTGTGATTCCTTCAGGCTATACGGTACGTACTTTGTTCGCTGCAGTGCCGTACATATATTTATCACAATGGATACACACACTGCAGACAACATTGTTATAATGTCTGTGTGTCGTAAACAATGCGAGCGAAAAAATCTTCGTATTCAGTCTGTGAAATTGTTGACAGAAAAAATATTTATATAAACGCATGCAAATAAACACACGCACACGAATTCGAATTATATTTGTATAAAGTGTGTTTGTACACATAAAAGTAATTAATAAATGAAATAAGTGTGTAGAAGTATACGAACGTGCGCGCAGGAAATGGAAAACTGCGAGATCAAAAGGAAACGTAGAGTAATCTAAGTTGATTTTTTGACTCAACATTCCGCGCGTATTAATAATAAATGTATTAAATTATTTCGATTTCGAGTTCCGCAATTAGTGCTCGTCTTTGATCTGTTTTGTGTTATGTGAACGAAATTGCTCGTAAAACGATTACATAATTACGTTTCTTTTCCGTCGTATCTGGAAACGTGTTTATAATGGATGCGCACGGGGATTCGTCGGCACGGATGCTGAATGAATGAAAATAATCGTATCAGAGATTGTTATTTGTCCGTCGAGTCTTTGTTTTTTGATTCGACGAAGTACCGAAAGTTCCGGTCTGATTTTTTCCTTCGAGTAGTTTCGTTTGTGTTCGTGTGTGTCGACTGGGTTTTAATGGTTTAGTTTATTTTCAGGAATCGATTATTTTTCTATTTCACGACATGTGAACTTTTTTATGATCAACAATCTTCAATGAATTGTTATTCATCATTTCTGTTTGTTGATTCTTTTGATACTTTCATCTTCAGAGCGTTAACATTTAGAAAAATCTATAGATCTTAAGAAAGGGTGCGCGAGTGGAGCGAAAAATTTTAAAAGCAATCCTATTCACTTACCGTTGAAGTGAGAGGGTAACATTATGAGATACATTGTTAGATATCCATGGGCATTTAGTAGATATTGAGCAGTGATCCGGTGTACATCGAGCTTTTGCTGTGAAATCATTTTACAAAAAAGCCAAATCTACTACAACGGCTATTTTACAATCATTATAATATTTTACGTCGTGGGAAAGTATTGAATTTGAATTGAATTGTGTTATGAATTTTCCCATTTCTCCCGGCGCTCCTTGTATAGTCATGGATAAGTGACGAATAGTTATGAATAGATGATTTATACTTTGGGGCTCTGAAAATATTGAAATTGTCACAGAAATGCAAATAACCAACAATCAAGAAAAATGAATTTAACCTCAAGTTTTTTCTCTATTTTTAATTTCACATATTTGAATATTTAAAGACTTTAGTTTACAGATACTTATTTTTTAAAATAGTAATTCTTATTACTGTAGATATATTCGTATTATTTTAATAAATAAACGTGAGTATAAATATATTAGATTGATTATGTTTTGTGCGGTGTTAATTAATAGGGGAGTGTGATTTTTTTTCATCTGAGCGTTTAGTCTTTGATCCATTGAAGTGCACGGTGTGTGTTCCGTACGCAATATTCGATTATTGTCTTCGAATTGTATAACCGGGACCGTTACACGTGCACTGAAGCACACTTTTCAAAACAGTAATCAGTGTTTAAGAACTTGTACTTAATGAATAATAAAACGCGACACAATGGTACGGATTCGCTGATTTGTAACACGAGAACGTATTTATTAAACAAAACATGTATTCCATTCAATGAGTTTTGGATGAAAGCTCCACATACATAAACACTGAACTCTCTGCACAAACATTAATCCGGCAGTGGAGTTTGTGGCATTGAGAGCAGCTGTCCGCTGTTTTCACATTATGAATGTGGCGGAGACGTTTTAGGTTCGGTCGCGCGTTCGATGCGCCTTATCTCCGCGGACCATAAGAGCGACTGTCGGTCGGACGGACGCTGAACGTTTGTGAGGCGCGCACGGTTCGGGATCTGTCAGGGACATAAAAAAAAAACAGTGGCGAAATGGAACATGCGGAAAGATTTACAGAGTTATTGTTACAATAATGCGGGATTTTCGAATGAAAACGATGATGGAACTTTGTGTGTGTATGTATTTGTGCCATTTCGATATTTTCTTACGGCCGCGCGGTTTACTCTCATAGAAATAAATTAGTTTTCGGTTCTAAGAATTTATATTTAACCCCTTTCATGAGCATCTTAAAGATGGACTTGTTATTTACCAAGCCGTCCGCTAAAATAAATTTATGATAATGTGTCTGTTTGTATATATATATATATATATATGCAGAGAGAGAAAGAGAGATGAAGATTCAGAAAAAATTATTATAAATTACTTTTCAATAAACTTCCCTTTTTCGTTTATAAACTTTTAACTATAAATAATTTCATAAATGGTAAAACAATAAAGTAATTAGTTACTAAACTTCTCGATAAATGAAACATATAAAAGTTCACAATATAAAAATAGTATTTATGATGTTTACCGAAACGTTCGATATTCGTATCAAAAATTCAACGGCTTACACTTATTGGCCTCAGAGCAATCGTCATACAGAAATATATCGGTTTAGTGTTTTTTTTACATACATCCAGCTATTTTTTTTATTTTAAAAATATAAAAAAACGTTCATTTGATATTCTATATCCAGTTTAAAAGCCTGTATTCAGACTGCTATTTCATAAAGTGTTTCATAAATTATCGTTTTATTTATTCTATCTTAAGAGTATATTGGTTAAAAAAAGATTAAATAAAAATAAACGGACGACTAATTTTAACAGTCGTTGATTCAGACCATGTGTTCTCGTGTACTTGTTGAAAAATATACACATTGGTGACATTTGATTATATAAATATTATTTTTATATCTGCAGGAATATCAGTGATGTAATATTTTCGTACACACACACACATTATAAATATGCACTTTTCTATTTTTGAAGATCGTTGCAAATTTATTGGATAAATTTTGAAATAAATAATTTGAGTTTTTGATACGTTTTTAAAGTACGGTACAGTTCTGATACTGTAGCTGAATTCACTTTGACGAATCAATTTTTTTTTGACCCCACGAGTTACAGAAATTTTTCTGAGCAAAAAAATGTTCAATAAATCATTTTTGATTACTGTTTATGCATATTTAGATGGTGATCAGATTTGTCTGTACTTTGAAACTCTGAGTCATCAGTAAGAAACGATCAAAAGTTATCAGTAATGTTTTTTCAGTTTGCGTGATGAAAAAAGAATTTATCTGTGAAAAAGTTTAATAAATAATTTTCAAATACGGTTAGGTTCCAGGAATTTTCTTCTTGAAATCATTCATTCTATTTAGTAGTAACGTTCAAAGTCTTGTTTCATTTCAAATTTTCAGTTGTTAACAAAATCGTTTATCACTCGCACATTGTCTCTGGTATCGAGAAATAGTTCTCTTCTTGTTTTCATAATTAACCTATTTTTTTACTCCACAGACCACCATTTTTGTATCAATTCCTTCTTTTCTTTTTCGGGCGCTGATGATCTTAGCTGGCGACGCGCTTTTGAATCCCAAATATCCATCTATCGATTCTTTATTTCTTTTTTTGTGTCGATTTGACTTTTATATAGTAAAACGTACCGGGACGAGCCATTGTAGCCACGCAATCATTAAACATTTAACTATGAAAGTATTCCGGAACTTTATTGTCACACCTTATACGTTTATATAACTGTAATTATTTCGAATGAAAAATATCCATTGAATGGTACACCTGGAGCTATAATTAAATAGATTTCAATTACTGGAAACAATAAACCATCAACAATCATTACGCGCCTATGCTCATAAAATTAACTACTACAATTTCACGCTTCCAGGTCAGTCACAGAGCGTGGCAAAGACTCTTAGTATTCGTTTGTATATAAGCACACACACACACACACACACATATATATATATATATATATATATATATATATAAATGTGTGTTACTGCGTTGAAGTGTAGTTACGGCGTTAATAACCTTCGCTGTTGACGCGCAACACAAACACATTTGTACGACGTTCCTCGTTCGGCACTTAACGACATTATTACTTTTTATTGAGAACATTGTAAATAAGAATCGAACTATCGACTTCCGTGAATAATACGTTTAATGGCACATAAATTCAATGTATAATTGTGTGTGCGTGCGAAATGCGAACTAATTATCGATAGACTATTTTTTACTCTGTTCGTTTTAATTAACGTCAGCCTGGAATGGGATTCCCGACGAGACGTTTTGAGTCGTGCTAGATGTATCAGTTTTCTATTATCCCAGCGTCGTGGTCCGCTCTCGACGACGAGCTCGATCTGTTCGAGACCTTTTATAAGATAAGTAACCGTTCGGGATGCTCTAGTTTTAATCTTATCGGACAGGAGATTCCGACGAACATGTGACAAAAGGTGGCAACATTTATCTTTGATCGAGCATTGTTCGGTAGATTCTAGAAATCCGAATTTATTTATATGTATTCTTCTTTTATCTGAATATATTTTATTAATAATTCTGTTCCTTTTTCTCGTTACACTATCATTAGTAATCCAGTTCTGACATTGTGGATGAATGTACTTTTACAATTTAATACATTTTTTATTCCACAAACGACAAAGACATTTGATCAATGTTTTCTGGTTTAAAATGTTCAAAAAAATCATTATTTATCATGTTCGATTGTCGTTTGTGTTCATTTAAATGGATATATAATTATCGTCGTAGCTCAAAGGGATGGAGAAATCAAAATACAAAAATATTTGAAAAATCAGATTTTTCTGACCTACTGTTTTGAATATGACAGTATCGAAATGTGTATGATTAGCAATCAGTAATGAATTTTCGGTCATAAGATTCTGGTTTTGTGTGGAAAAATGATTCATTTGTGAAAGTTGTTTTTTTAATCCTCATTTTATTCCTTGTAAATGTGTAAAATGAAAATTAAATTAAATTATCATCGTATTGTTTTTGATAGTTAACTGAAATATTATTTTCTTATTTTTCTATATTTTTCAATTAAAATTGTTCTTCGCTGTTCAGACAAGTATGGAAACCGTTTCCTCCTCCATCAAACCGAAATCTCCTCTCATATTCATTTGTCAAGCTGTCGTTAACTTCAAACATTTTTCATGTTTCTGAATATTTGAGACATACACTTATATATCTATCTTCATTTTTACAAATTCGATGATATTCTCAGCATAATACTATTTTTCATTCTTAGTTAGTTTTTGTCTTTCTATCGAATATCACATTTTCTTTTAATTTCATTGGTATAAAAATTTATATCATTAGTAACACAGTTACCTATAAATTGATGCTCTTGTCATCCTACCTGTAATTGAGTAAACGATATTTCGAACAAAACTCTAACTGTAAACATACTGGATAAAGTGTGTTCTTTAAGCATCGTGAATAAAAGTATAATATCCATGTGCTATAAATAATTTTCTATTTTGTCTTCTATAAACCATGCCATATGTTCTTTTTATAATCAAAATCAACAGCTCGTGCGCTCATCTGCGAGATGATTTATTTAAGTAGCATACAATTCTTTGATATTTTTTTATGAACGAGATTTGTTTTAATTCGAACGAATCTAATTTCGTTCTAGTTTTAAATTCCGATGTGGATTCTCGCATCGAAGCGAAAAAAATATTTCTTATTTAAACAGAAAGTATTATCTAATGAAAAAGTTATTTGATGAAGTGTATATATATACACACACACACACACACAAGTCGTTTGGCTTCAATAGACAATCAAGCCTTTTTGCTCGGCTCGCCAACGATCGCCATTAACAAAGTAGTGTTTCTAAAACGCTATATTACGGCAATAACACAAAAGAACGTTTCTCGTAAGTTTAGCACTTTTCCACAAGCTGTTGTGCGCTTCTAGTGGGATCACTTTTTATTGTCACGGCCGAAAAAAAAACCACCAAGGTTGATTTACA
The DNA here is from genome assembly GCA_034766995.1 of Acanthacorydalis orientalis. Lineage (NCBI taxonomy): Eukaryota > Metazoa > Arthropoda > Insecta > Megaloptera > Corydalidae > Acanthacorydalis > Acanthacorydalis orientalis. Next base: position 41,906,517 of record CM068319.1, on the reverse strand, counting down.
CCATCAAATCAACATTAACTACAGCTGGTTGTCGGTGGGTGGGTGGACGGGCGAGTACGTGCGTACGAGTGTGTGTGTGTGCGCGCTCTCTCGCCGAGTACAAGAAGATCCGGCCAGAAACGATCGTCACGAATGAACGCTTAAAAGATGCTCGAGGAACCCTACGCGGACGACCGACGTCGCGGCATGGGAATTCTTCGCCTTCTTTTCTTTGTTCGTCGATCAGCGTCGACGAAAGAAATTAGAGAGATAAAGTTTAATATCAGAGAACGACGACAGCTTCTGTCGCTCATACACATACAAACATACATCTATCTATCTATCTATCTATATATATATATATATATATATATATATATATATATATATATATATATATATATATGTATATAACAACGTCTATCCAGTTTAGAAATATCCGGATAATATTTTCCGCTCAACATTTTTCGACTGGATATACTTTTAATCACCTGCGGGAGTTAGTGTCTATTTATACGATTTCCATCATAATCTCATATTTTCTATGCTCTTCGTGTGAGCGACGCCGTTCTCCCAATTTAAAATATGACGTCTAGAAGGAGTGAATGACATATTATTGTCGGTACCCGCTGTGTCTGCATCTCTTTATGAACGTTGATGGTAATGTAACGTTCGGTTATAACGACATGAATATGTCACTTCCTTTAGCACTCGCTGTGAAGTGTAATCTGCTCCGTTTCTTTCATGTCATTTGGAAAAAAAGTGTGTGTGTGTGTGTGTATATATATATATATATATATATATATATATATATATAAACGTCATAGACAGATACGAATCGGTATGTAGATATTCTCGAAGAGTTGGAGGTTCGTCTAGACTTGAGTGTTGAGAGGTAACTGTAAATATGTATCAGTGAATAGTTTAGATAGTTGTGTTTTTGATAAGAAAATATAATCGATGAATTGTTAAATGTGAAAAAAAATAAAGTTTGTACTTAATGTATATTTGACTTGTATTATTTTTTCTTTCGTTGAAAATTTATTATACAATCCCTGTTCTTTCCTCTGTAACTGAAATAATTCTCTTAAGATTAAAATTTTAAATGTCACACTGATACAGAATCATAACAATATAATTCCTACCCCGAGTCTAAGTTCAGTTTCACAAATTGTTTACCTTTTCACTGTACAAACCATAAAAATGTTTTCTGGTTAGAAATGGGCAATAATTCAATTGTACGTATTTCGACATCAATGTCTTCATCTTCAGGGCGAAAATGTACAGGTGATTCTTTCAGAATAATCTCTCAGATTTGTTTATACCATCGCGCACTAAAGGTGATGGAACCGATATCGAAATGTGCGTCAGTATAAAAATAATCATTAATGATTTACAGAACATTTTTGATTAGGAACTTTTTTTTGTGGATTATGGAGTGAAGGAAGAATTGATTTGTGAAACGGAATCATTATTTCAGATGCAGTATGCACAATTATTTCAATATTTCGATTGCAGGAGAAACTTTTTCGATTCATTCGATTTTGTTGAGAGTTTTAGGTTTTCAAAATTACAATAAATTCAACTCATACTTTACAGAAAATATATTTTATAAATAAAATATGTCCTTTTCGAAAATGTATTTAATTTTTATATATTCCCAGATATAATTTTGATATTTATCCATTTATTGCGGTTGTTCGAACCGAATGAATTATTAATTCGTCCGTCGATTCTTTGACACGTCCCGTGTGTGCGTCAAATTAAACCCGAAATGAAATAAATAAGCGCGCGTTCGAAGTACGCCACGTATGTTATGTAGTCGGGCGTCAGAGCGTAGTAAAAAAAGCATTAAATTATTATTTATCGACGTCTGCCGTCCGTATGTGTAGGACAGATGAAACCTGACCACATACACGCACACAACATACCGTTGCATCGTACGCAAACAAATTATTCTTAATTATGTTCACAGAAAATAATAAACAGCTTCCGCTGTCATCGTGACTCATAAAATTTGTGCGGCTGTCAGAAAAATGAGCGCGGCTGAAAGTTATGGAATGCCGAGCAGCGTCGCGGGGTTAGCGAGAGCGTATTTTTAGAGTTTTTGATATGCGCGGGGTTGATCCTTTTGCGTCGACGTTCTCATCAAAGGGAATTTCGACGAGCGCTCGTTTAATTCAAAATATAATCTTCGGGAGAAAAAAACCTAATTTAGAAACAATTAATGTGCGAAACGGCGATTCGCATGATTTATGAATGAGGTTATGCATTTTTTTAATTGAGTTTTTTTTCCACCTTTTGTTCAGTGAAATTGTCCTGTGAGCATGTTTAATATACGCGCTTATAAATGTTCTCTTAGAATGAAAACTGTTGGTCGTAATTGAGCAAAGTGTGTTTCATTGTACTGTGTGTAATATGGCTGTCGGTGTAATTTTTAATATGCTAACGAATAATGTTTGTTGTATAATTTCGTTTGATTTTTAACAAATGAAAACATGTTCTTAATAAATGAACATAATTCATTGATGAAATTAACTCCACGATTGTCGTAATGAGCTTCTTAACTCATGATTAAATTTAAAAAAAAAATGAAGTCGTTAATATTGATGTGTAATACCTTATTACTCCATTGTCGACGGCGTTGAACTCTCCATAATGATTTGTCCGTCTCCAAACTATACCACTATTAAATTATAACTGACAGCTACACAACAAACAAAAATGGTATCGAAACAAAGTCGCCCGAAGTCCGATCAAACACCCTGTATCGTGGATCTATTTTTTCAATGTCTGTACATACTTTCATCTTCGTCGAAGAACATTACGCTCGCGGATGCAATTCGAAACGATCGCGCTCTTTTCAAAGATCATTAAAGCAATCCTGAAACGAATTCCTCGAGATAATCGCCCTCGTTTCCACACAAGCACGTCCTATCTCTCCGGTTTATGTCGCCATGAAAATTAAACGTAACGTCTCCGATGTACAGATTAGCAGACAAATTAAATATTGCGTTAGGCCTCGTCGCTGATACGGTTCGGCGCCAGTCTGCGTCCGCGAAAGCCGCGATCGGATTTTTCGTTATCTCGTGGCGCATAAACACGAAACAGATTGTCAACAACGTGCCATTGTGTCGTCCCGTGCGTACTACACGTGTTCCTTCTATCGACGACAATATTTCCTTCAGCGAATCGACCGCACAATGGGAACGTTCATGTCGCTGCGACGTATAAACGAAACGCTGTTCAGTGCACGCCGTTACGGCCGTTTCATTTGATAACATTATGATTATTATTATTCGACGGCCGTCCTGATATTTTATCGAGACAGTCTGTTGTCGAAATTGTAAAATTATTAACATTTTGAGACAGTGGGATCGATGGAACGACACAATGAAATATACAGTTGTTATTGTTCGTGTTTCTCGTTTACGAAATTCAATTGTCGATCGTTTCAGTGAGTTTTAATTAAATGTACGACGAGGACGAGGGGACACTTATTAGTATACGTAGAGAATTTTCCGAACGAATGAAAATGTAAAAAGACGATGCCGATTAGATTCGTCGTTCTCTTCACTCGAGTTATTTTTGAAGACTGGAACGAGCTTAACGTTTTGGATTTTTTTAAAAAAACTAATCTAAAACTGCTTTTGCCAAGAAGTTATTGAATATTAGAAAATTTAATTTTCAAATCTATCGATCATTACTGTATCATTCTACCACAATACAGTTCTGATACTTAAATTCTTTTTTCACCCCACAAATCATGTACCAATCCGTTCTTCACGTGCTGACTGTAGTCCATTATACATTTGGGTTTTTGAATTGGACGATTGATTTTTCTACAAATCTTTCCAGTATCAACAATCTCGGCCTTATGGATGGCAAGAATCATTCGTATGTCTTTCCTTGTTGATTTTTTGTATAATTGTAAAAGTATTTTTCCTTTTCGTTGAAATACAGTTTCTGAAACTTTCAACTTTGCCTTTGGTACCTACGTATTTTGACCTTTAACTAACTTCCTGCTTATGCGTGACAACACATTGGTATCGCCGGACATGAAGTGTTAATATTTAAACAAATATTTTAGTTTTATATTTTATCGTGACATGTTTAAAAAAGTGACAGTACTTTTGTAGTTCCATACATTGAATTTTCTTATAGTTTTCATGTAAACCTTTTTTTTAATAATCCTGTTTTCTTAATTCTCTCTCTTCCTCTCTCTATATGTATAACAGTGTATGTATGTGTGTGCCTTTGTATATGTTTAAGCTTTTTTATCACATTTAAATACCTGATATTGTGCTTCATCGACATAACATAAATTCGTATAAAACTTTACGAGCACATTTAAGATGCAGTAAAGGAAGTATAACGCGAAGAAAAAATATCGTAGCAAAGTACTTTTGTGTGTACACATAAAATAAATACGAAATATATATGTATAAATGAATTTCCATAATCGTCATGTACTGTAGACACGTAAAATATAAATTGAAACTTTTACACTCACGAAATGCAATCATGAAATTCAAATTTGTGACGTTGAACGTGTGGACACACTCATTCACCCACTCACTCACTCCCTGTCTCCGTCGCTCGCTCAGACATACACAGACACACAGACACGAGTCAAGTTTAATCGAGAAAAGTTACAATTTCCGTCGTATTCTTTTTTTTAATCGCCGGCTAGTGTTACACGAATTCATTCGGGACACAGAAACTTAATTTAAAGTTCAGATTGTCTAGGCACTTCTATTTCTTCGTTAGTGGATTTTTACATTTCTTCGTACCATTTCGTTGAAACATTTAAGTTAATTATTCATACGATACGTTTAAGTTTTAAAGAGAAAAAAATACGACACCGTCTGTTTCTTTTTCAATACTCGACAGTTTCACTTACTTTCATAAATAACGATTTAATAAAGAATTCTCGTCCTCAACAACTCACTTAAAACGTTAAATCAATATAGATGAAATGCGATTCGTTCATTCGTACAATAAATCAGTTCAGAAAAGAAATACTGCCCTAGGAAATATCCAATTTTCATATTTATACACATTCGATTAGATATTCTCTCGTTCTACGCATGTTTCAAATATACGACGACATCTCAACCCCATCGTAGCGAATTCTATTCACTTACACACATATCGAGACGAATCAGTTCGACGTTCCTTAATCTCTTATTGGATGTTATATTAATATAAAGTAATTGGTAGCGTTGATTTATATCGAAATCCCTTTTATTCCCTATATACGTACGTCGCATTGAAAAGTCTATGATACTGTGTAGATTATCTTTATTCACTAACCCGTATCTGACATACATTTATTAATCTTGTCAGTTCTATTTAAATTATATTCTAACACACAAATGTATATATATATATATATAAAGATATTACATTTTCTCACGAAGAAGAATGGTATAAATGGTAATAAGGAATGAATTTAAATCAGATTAATTTATTTATTTTGTATTCAAGTATACATTTTTCTTGTATGTATAAAACAATTTGTACAAATCTTTAATAGATGAAAAAAAAACAACAACGAACTAAGTTAAAAACAAATTAAAAACATGAATATTTATTAGGTGTACAAATTAATTCGGTGCCTTTTTTTATAGGAAATGAATGTTTGTTTATAGAAAAATGGAATACATTTCAATCTTCAAAATATCTCCCATTATTTTGTACAACTTTGCTCCGATTGTCGGGGGACTGACGAATTTATTGTCGAAAAAAGATGGCGGCTTTGAGTCGATGAAGTTGTATTTTCGAGCCACTTCCACTGTTTTTACACTTTTTTGCATGTTTTATACGTCTCAACATCTTCGTTCGAAGCTTCCGATTTTTTGAAAAAAATTTAATATCCGCATCAAACCTAACATCTCACTACCAGCATCCACATTCCTTTCAACCCTGGTTTAAAAGTCGTCTGGGTTAGACACTGGAAAAAACAATCTTAATCATTCAATAGACAACTCTGCTACGTTGTCAATACTTTCGATTAATAAAACCTTTTTTGATTTGATTTTTTTATCAAAGCCGAACAAATAATTCCAGCGGCTTCGGTAGCATTTTTTCCCACTGAAATGAGAAAATCATACAATTTTTTAATATGCTGCTTTTCGGGCTCCGTCTTATTCTTTACTGTTTTGTGAGGTTATGCCAACTGCTTGACCAAGATGTATATTGTTTTTAAATGTTAAGGTTGGCACTTTAAAATTTTAAGACTATCTCATCCTAAAATTTAATTTAAAATAGAATAATTATTGGTTCATTTTAAAAGCACCGAATTATATTTTGCATCTAACACTAACAAATATCTTCATGTATTGTTTCATCCATCTGTAATAAAATAAATTCTGATATATGGATTATTCACTTTTACAAATTAATTATTTATTTACTCCACAAACCACTAACATTTTTCTAGTCAAAAGTGTTCAATAAATCATTATTGATTGCTGCTTAGATACATTTCTATCTTCAGAGTGACAAGCTAAAGAAAAATCTGATTTATATCTGTTTAACATTTTTCTGTACCTTGGAGGGCTCTGAAGATAATGTCATCGTCATAGAAATGCGTATAAGCAACAATCAATAAATTATTTATTGAATATTTTTGACTAGAAAATTGTTTATGATTTGTGGAATGAATAAGGAATTCATTTGTGAATGTTTTTTGTATGTATTATGCTATTTAAGTTAGAAATAGTATTTAAAAAAAAAAAAGAAAATGAACCCAGACTGATCAGTGATATAAATTGCTTCGAATCTAAAAATCGATTAATATAATACACTTCTTAAGGATATAGTCTGAATTTCAGACAACAAACCATGATCAGGAATCTTTTAAAATATTTATCCTATCAAGTATCCAACACTGTCGTCTCAAACGATTCCTCCCCGACCCTCAAACCACCGCGCCGATGTCCAAACTCTTCCGCCGCGCAAGACACGCGCAATTAGCCCGATGAAAGATTACACGCCGAACACAATCCCGTCGTATTTTTCCGATCCGTCTCATTGTCTGCGTGAAAAACATCTCTCGTTCATCTTATTTTCCCGACCTTCTATTATATCCGTCGAAAAACAGCATCGGAATGAAAATAGGTGTTAATAAAAAGTTCTTGTCGTATTTTGAACTTGAATTTTTTTTGTAACAAACATTCGCGCGCCATTCATACGCGCAGACAATGCTTATTCGACTGTGCGGATGATTCAGAAAGGGATCGATCTTTTCTGTATCAGTTACTTTATTGCTTACTTTCATAGTCGTTCACTCCACTGTCAAATTTATACGCGGAATAGTTTGCGATTGTTATGAGAGACGGATTGTGTGCGTTAGTTGTGTGTAACATCGTTTCATTTTTATCGTAACAGAGAATCGTACAACTTTTTAAAGAATTGACTCAGACAGTGCGTTATGAAATAGAGTTTACATGAAAGAGAATTGTTAGGTTGTTTGTATATTTCTAATAGACAAAAATAGAATGTAAATGCCTACGTACACGAAACAGAGTTATTAATAAGTTCAGCTAATTAGCACAATCGTATACTAGAAACAATATTAGATCATTTGTGTGAATTGTAAATTCAAACGTACAAACCGACAACAAACGCATACACCTGGAGGTTAGTTACATTACGAGCTCAGAGTTACTCAGCACTTGACACACACACACACACACAAAAGCGGGTTGGCGAGGACAGTGTTATGCAAATAGAGTACCGCCGGCGTTGACAATACTGCCGTTTCCGGCAATTATGAATTGCAAAGCGAGTGTCGCCACCGGCGCGTCGGCCATTGTAGCACGTCAGCGCTGTCGCCATTGTGTGTGCACTCCGCGAACTAACTCTTGACGCACGCCGTTCGCTTCGCAACATCGGACGCTGCAGGAGGTCCTCGGGCCATGTGGCGATTGTCGTGATCCGCGCGATTTAAGAATGTTTTTATATCCATTGTGCGACCTGACCCATTCGATAATAGACGAAGATACCGGAGCAGAGAGAACACCCGGTGCAGTTGTGTGCGTTTTAAGACGTTCCCTTCATACTGTTGCTACATTCCATAAACCGTCGATAGTGCCATCGAGTTCAGTTTTAGAATCATTTGTTAGATGCTCTGGCAATAGTCTCGTATTGGATAATTTCTTTCGTATCACACCAAACTGACAATATAATATTTTTTGGATGAAGCCCTCCTTTCGCAATTGAAGAATGTGTTTCGTTGCGGTCAGCCAATTGTTTTCGATGTTAATATCCTTCGAGGCTGTAATACCCAGAATGAAATCGTTGAAATCATTTTTGTCTTTAAATAAGATTAATAACATCTGAATCATAAATTTCTTATAATTTTTCTACTGCAGTTGTAGGGTTGTTGCCCGCACGAAACTCCCAAAGCAAAATATACCCCTAATATACTTTTTTGATACTCTCATGATAGCTAATATTTTTTCTTGTAAATTTACGTGATCACTGTTAATGTTCAACGATAAATTTGAAAAAAAAACATTATGTACAATTGTACATCTGATACGTTCTTGAAATAATTTCAAAGCATTGCATCATCGATTTTCACCTATATGAAAATGCCGTATCACTCGTGGGATGATCCAGTGATATATTTATATTACTGTTTTTTTCAAATTAATTTAATTAAAATCTACACTTCCAACACTATATTTCGACGATCACGGCGATACAGTTCGAATGGCCCATTTTGAACCTGTAAAGATTTCCACACGTTGCCACAACTGGATGAATTCGTGGAAAGTTTGAAATATTGCACTGCTCTCTCGTCTATCGACTAGAGAGAGCGCCGCACCTCTCGCTGATTAACCATATCTCTCCACGTTTCAAATCAGTCGAATTCTATGAATAACCAACATCACGTATATCGTAATCGGGCGAACGATTTAATCATTAAAATAATAAATATGTATGTTTGTTGCGAGCGCGGTAGAAAAACTGATTCGAATCGAAGTTTCAATTAAATATCGGCTCGTGAATAATAAAATATCGAATCCGTACGGAATAATTAGCGGTCGTTATTTGTAGTCAATAATAATTGAATTTAAACATCGGCATTATGTAGCGGCGAAGTGTGTATAATCGGCGCCGTTTCCGCATTCGGCGCGCGTTATGTAATGTGTACATAAAACACATAAACGGATTAAATCGACGCGCGTCTACGTACATAATTTCAATATCAATATTTTATATATATTGTTATTCGTCGGTAACCGCGCACAGAACGTGCCATTGTGTCGGACGGAAATGACACGGCGAGCAGGTTTCAGGAATACGTGCACGCACGCACCATACACACCCGCACGCACCCACGCACTCATGCACCGACGCCGTCGAACACACTTACGCCCGAATATTGATAAATGATGATGACGACGATGATGACATGTTCACTTGACATTCGCGATGCTCGTTCGCTGTTGTCTTGTTTTCGTGAACGTACGGCGTATGACAGTGATTCGAACTCGTGTGACGAACGGAACACGCCGTCGCCATATCGTTATTGTTTCGATTCTTGTATTCGGACTCGGTGACAAACGACACGACTGAAAACAAGTATCACGAGTCCGCAGTCGGACGTTCGATGACAGACTTTCTGTTTTTAAAAAGCCATCGACATATTCGAGGGCGTTTTTGATTACATGAACCTCGACGCCGTTCAATCCAACTGTTTAGTTCGATAACAATTTATTGAACCCGATATGACAAAACATAATATTTTGTATGTCAAGTTTCGAATAAATGGTTGTAATCGTTTATAAAAATATTTAGAAAAGTTATCAAGTAACGAAAAATGTTTAAAATCACAATACATTTCGGATACTGTAGCTAAATTCACGTCCACAGATGAATTCTTTTTTCAAAACAGAAAACATTTTTCCCTGCGGAACTAAAAACTTAGAAAAGTCGTTGTAGTACCTACACCGCACGAAATCTAGAAGTTATTAGAGTTAATCGTTCTAGAAGAGAGTCAACAAAGAATTACTCAAGTTTGAAAATGTATTCAAAAAATTACAAATTCCACACGCGCTGATAATTTTCTCTACCTTAACATTTTAAAAATGATAGCAGCCCCATCGAAATACGATAATATGATTTAATAGTTAACTCATTGAACATTTTGGAACCAGAAATTTTTCCATACTTTGTGAGGTGAAAACGCATTTATATCTGAACATGTAAAATTGTATCAAAGAAACACAATAAAATTATAAATGAGAATTGTAAGATAAAATTTCAATTTCTAAGAGGAAAACAGTCTAGAGATTTTAAAAATCTGACTTATATAGAAACAAATAGAGAAATTAAACAAATTTGTCTGATTTTTTTTATAATTTTCAAACTGATGATTAGCCTCAAGGAATATCATTAAAAAACATAATTATAAAAAAATACTGTAACATATATTGATTTAATTCAGTAAAAACAATTCGAGTAAAATAAAAAAATCTTTATTTCAATTCTTATCGAGTTATACTTAACGTTTTCATTGAATGTTAATAATTTTTACACAAAATGTTGACAGGCTATTATACACCTCTGATATGAAAAACATTTCAGTGGAAAACAATTATTTCTGTCGAGGTTAACAGACTTATTGAGTTAGATAAATTTATGATGCATGAAATTGTAATATAGTTTTATCTGAAATGAAAAAAGAAACAATACCAGGCATTCACTTTATAACATTCAAACTAATCCTCAGATAATAAATGTTTACTTGAAATTTACAATAAATATTTTAGTAATGTATGTGTGTTGATTTGATACTATAAACTCTTTTTTGAATATTGTTCAAATTATAAATATCAGAATAAGAATACTGTGGGGAATAAATAAAAGAACGATTACTTAGAAACTGATAAAAAAATTAGAAGGAAATGATCTGGTAAATAATCTCTGATTTTCTTTTTTTTTAAAAAATTTAGAACGGGAAATAATAGCAGTATTTTTACATGCTTTTTCAGTGGCTTTGTTGTAAAAAATAACATTCAATTAAAATAAACAACTATCACCTATTATCTTAATTAATTGAAATTATTTTCTATTTTTATTAATAATTAATATTATTATTATTAATCAGTTCAAGATTTGAAGGATTAGGTTCGATTCTCACATTAACAATTGTATTTATATAATGATACAATAGATGCTTGATAACAATATTTATTTGACCTTATTCATTATCTGGTTTATTCTTTTCTAATTTATATCTAAATCCTGGTTTTAGTATAATTTCTTACTTTTCTTTTCAATTATTTAGCTTATTATAAATATGACTGTGTTAATATCTTTCTATTATGATGATTATTTTGTTGTGTGTCATTTTAAACGCACTTCTGTTCTTTTAGATAATTTATGATGGAATAAACTAGGAATTTGATATCAGTGATCAGCAGTGTATCTATTATATTATTTTTAGAAAAATTTTGCACATTTTAGAAAAAAAGATTAGTTTAATAAACATTTAAATTGTTTTCTTCCGCTGATTTTTTCCTCGCGCCATTTTTACTACAAATCTTACTAAAATATTAAAAATGTGTTTTGAAATATGGTATAAATAAAAATTGAAAAATAAATAAATAACAAGTGGCGCATTGTTCGTGATAGAGATTGTCTGTTTTCATGAGTGTGTTTTATATATATATATATATATATATATATATATATATATATATATATATATATATGTATATGTATGTGTATGTGTGTGTTTATGTATTTGTTTGCGTATAAAATGTCCGAATGTAATTGTAAATTCAAATAAATCGATGTCGTTGTTTCGTATTCATTATCGCATTTTCTATATTCGAATATCGATTATAATCTAAATAAATGCAGAATGGAAATGTTTGTGTGTGCGTGCCTGTGTGTGTGTGTGTTTTAATACGAAGTTAATTAATTATTGAATATATAAACGAGAACTCTGTCAAATTGAATTAAAATTAATACACGGTTATTATATTAATATGCGGTTTTCCGAACTGTATTTATTCATTTTCGAAACGAATTTCAAAAGAAACACTACAGCGTATTAAAATTCCTCCACATTACCATATGGACAAATAACGACCGTGAAGTGTCGTCTTTTTAATATCACGCATGTGTGTGCGCTCGAGGACCGGTTAGATTACATGTTTTCTCAATAGTTTTCAGACATTGAGTTCTTGTATATTTTTTGTTTTTTATTTGTTCTCGACGATGAAATTACAAAAAAATGTATAGTACTAATTGGTACGTGTGCGTGTGTGTGTGTTTTTGAATACATGTTTTTTTAATTTTTTAATCGTCGGCAGTAAATCAATTCAACGCCGAAACGAATTTATTATTTCTGGTTTAAATTTAATGCCGATGGAAAAATCGCAATATATATATATATATATATATATATATATATATATATATACATATATATATTGTGATGTATATGTATATGTATATATATATATTGTGATTTTAAATAAATCAATTTGGGATTTTTGTTAAAACATTTTATCGACCTGTAAATAATTGGTACAATTTTTTAAAATACATCAATATTTATCAAACAATAATTACTTAATTTATTTTTTTCGTTTGGTCTTTTAAGTAAAATGTCAAACAGTGTGTCAGTTATATTGATAAAGATTCAGTTTCGTCGAATGAATATCAGTATGTAATAATTTTTAATATCTGTAGTTGAATCCTGATAGCATATCTTGTCAGAGCATTATCGCCTACCGTTAATAATATTCAAGTGCATTAATAAAGTCTCCATCAACGTTTCCGTTCAAATCTCTGTGTACCGAAACCGAATCTACCCCGACGAGAAACTGATTTCTAGTTCAGAAAGATCAAAAAGAAGATACATCGTTATGAATCATGGAACTAATTAGCATGCTCTCGATGTTCTCCATCGTCGTCGTCCTGTTCCATCGATAAAGCGCATCGGGGGAAAATCGTACGTCCGCGGTTATCGAAAAGTCAACTTTTAACTAGATGAAACGTTCGGCATATTTTCGTGTTCTCGCCGACGAGTTTTCCCCCGCGGACGCTGAACGCAAATCGCTATTAAACAAGGTGTTAACGCATCGCTGCCATCGAATGTGTCGAACTTTCGTTCGAGCGAAGTTTCGCCGCCGTAAATAAGTTAGATGCGCACTTAGTTGCCTTTTTCCTAAGCTCCTCCCGCTTGATTTATCTCGACGAAGTTGGTGAGAGTCTAGTATGTTTTTTTTTTATTATCCCACTTCGATAATTTCACGTGAACTGCTTGCCTGCCTGTTCGGAGTCACGATCCACTTAAAGAGCTGCTTGTGTACGTTCAGAGTACAGGTGGAAACATAATTGTGTATCGAACTTTGGCCGATGTTAGATTATTCGCACAGTAATGACGCTTATAAAAAATATATTGCCACTCAACGTCAGACAGGGAACAGACGAGGACGACGCTGCGTGCATGTAGTTTGTAATTAATCTGGGAATTAATTGCAGAGTTTATTAGCGAGAAAATAAATTTAAAGTGTGTTTATAATATATATATATATATATATATATATATAGAGAGAGAGAGAGAGAATAAGATGATACAAGAGAGTAAGATCGAACTTCGTCGAGTAAAATCACATAAATAGTTTGAAAATTTTCAATCTATAAAGACAAGTTGCGCAGAATCAAAAATCAGTATGTTATTCCCCGAAAAATAGTTTTTACATGAAAAAGGAGTTGTAGAATAATTTAGATAAATTTGCCTTTAAAAATAATTGTTTTTTTTTATTAGAAAAAATATCTTTTTCTTTCGCTTCGTACAATTATGGACTGTAGTTTTATAATTTCGTCGAATATTTATGTTCAAAACTAATCAGTAATGATGTATTAATCGTCCTGCACGTCTTCTGACAATCATCTGACAGTCTAAACGATTCGCTTCCGATATAAAATCAACGAACGTTTCCGAACAATAAAAGAAAGATATTTATTTAAGTACCATCGCGTAGACTCCCTCACTTCATATCGTTTTTCACAAACAATTTCAAGGATCTAGTCTATGAAACTGAATAGCAGCCATTGAGACGTCGTATATAAGTTAACAGATGCGATAATTAAGTTTCAAATTGTGTCCCATTAAATATGCATAATTATCGATTCAATCTCTAGAGCACAACCGACTGTTGTACATAAATATGTACGTCTCACTATAAAATTATAAACATCGTTTATTTTATATTTCGTCTCGAGTTTCTCACTCAATAAATATATCTATATACATGTTAACGCCTAGAATATTAACTTTTCAGAAAGTACAACACATCATATATATATATATATATATATATATATAAGAAAAAAAAGGTACGAGTACATTGAACTACTAAGTATAATATTTATAAAAATGCAAAATTAAGAATTGAAAAAGATTTAAGACAGGAAGCTGCAATTTCTCCAAAAGTGTTAACAACAGCTTTAAAAGAAGTATTAAAATCGCTTAACTGGCAAGATGAAGGAATAAAAATAAAAAGCGGAATTCTGCTATTTCCGAATTACTGATGATGAAGTTATTTTCACAAATACTCCAGAAGAACTAGAAAAGAGAATTGAAGATTTAGACAACGCCAGTCGAAAAATACGACTATATGAATCGCAACAAAACAAAAGTGATTTTAGTGTGTTTTTTTCTTTCAAAGAAAATAGAAATAAAATTAACAGAAATTGATGAATTCACGAAGTATGTTTATTTGGGCCAATTTATTAACATGGATGGATCATTCATTGACGAATTTAATAGAAGAATAAAAATTGGATGGAGTTCAATTAGGGGAAATGCTTTAATATTTAAATCTAACATCCTACTCTATTTGAGGAGAAAAGTATTTGATCAGTGTATTCTACTTGTACTCATCAACAGAAGTAAAATGTAGATTCTTAACGCCAAAACAATGTAATGGTTTTTGACAGATGTCTGTTGGGAATAACACACACACACACACACACACATATATATATATATATATATATATATATATATATATATATATATATATGCATATGTGTATATATATAAATGTGGGGAATGAAAGGAATTCTTTTCAAAATGGAATGAATTTTATTTATTTTTGCTTTTTATCATTTCTCGTACTTTCTCTGTTGACTTATATATATATATATATAAATTCGACCGCAACTGTAGTGTTGTGAGTGAGAGGGAGATATAGACAGAAACAGGAATAAATAAAATCATACGGCGTGTACAGAAAATCGCAGGATTTCGTTCCGCGCGTAACCTTAACGCAGTCACCTATCAGGATTTTCGTAATGTCACCTCGTATTCACCGTGACGTGTGAAACGAATTTCGGGAAATCATAATGAATGTTTTCGGGAAGGAAATACGCGTTCGTTGTTTCGTTTCCGGCCGACTCAATTTCGATACGAAAAGAATCGATCAGTCAGTCAGTGAGTCTATACAGAGAGGACGAGGATCGGCAACCGAGATTTATGTGGAAAGTTTCTTTGACACCGAATATATTTATAATAACACACGGTCGGGTCGTCGGGCCTGCACGCATGCATACAGGGAAAATCCGAGACAAGTGTTCATTTTTTGGACACATCTTTTTTGATGTTACACAAAGAGATGAAGAACACGTCAGTCGATGTTATTTATGTCGAAGCTTTTGTGTATATTTTTATTATTTAAAAATTATTTTTTGTTCACATTTTCGAATCAAGTCTGTGAACGTTCGATAACTTTCATGACTCTAAAAATATAAAAGAACCAAACCGAAAAGCTACGAATATTCAGTTTCTCTTGCTTCACGTCCATCTGTCTAGTGTAATACTTAATATCCATTGTTATATATTTTTGCTATAATATTAAGATAATACGTGCAACTGTTTAGAACCAGATTATGTGACATTGATCTTTATCGCTGGAAACGACTGTTACCATATTTGACTTGCTGTTTTTCGACAAGTGATTTGCATAAAATTTTGGTGTTGCTATGTATATATATATATATATATATATATATATATATATATATATATATATATATATAAACACGTAGGTATTTACAATAATTCATATTACGCCCGTGATTTATCATTGTTTCAATCACTTTTAACATGTCAGATCGAATAAAATTATGATAAAAATTACAAAACGTTATTATAGACGTATCAGTCGATGTGTGTTTGAAATATTTTTTGTAGTGTAATTCGATACCCATTTTAATGTTTTATTTATTGTACCATGAATACAATTAATATAGAACTAGTAGTTGTAAAAAAAATATTATTAGAATATATTACCTATTATCGTTGATTATTTGGTAGTGTTTGACAGATTTAAAAGAAATGTAAATCGTTTGCTACATGAAGCTATTCTACTTCTATTCACACAATATTTTTTGAAGATAAACAGAGTATATTAACGAAAAAATGCTTTTTATGAGTGAAAGAATGATTGTTGTGGATATGTTTTTCAAATTCATGTTGTATTTTGTTAGTGTCATTTTTATTATAAATATTTTATTATAAATCGTCTAATTTTACACTTTTTGAATGGAAATGTTTACTTTTACAAAACAAACATCTTTTGAGAATAATAAATCTGTTTTCTTTCAAATTATAATTTTTTTAAAATCGATTCGTGAATAAAATTTAAATTCTGATGTTTAAAAATTCAAAAATGTGACTGTAATTCATTCTATCAGATACAGTCGATTTTTCGTATTAAAAAGTCTTATTAAAATTTTTGATTTTTGATCTCAAGAGATCCACAGCCTATTGTTGTCTAAACAGTATAGATTTTTATGTTTTATCTCTCATTTAATCAGATTTAGAAGATTATTAATAAATCATTTATCCATTAGAGAGTCAATTATATTACTTTGTGGTACTCATGTCTATACTAATATTGAATCTGATTTTTATTTTATTTTCACTATTTGAATTCTATTTAGAAGATATAATTCACAACTGAATTCTTTTTCAATCCACGAACCACAAAATATTTTTCTGGTCAAAAATCTCAGATTTTTCTATATCTCTATGCTTTAAATAAAATAGCATCGTCTTCGAAATGCGTATAAGAAATAATCGAAAATGATAACTAATGATTTATTGAACATTTTTGATCAGAATACTTTTTTGTGGTTTGTGAGGCAAGAAAGGGATTGATTTTGTGAAAGTGAAAGCAGTCAGTGTCAGAATTGTGATATTAGTGAATTCTTGGAACTCTCTTCTATCAAAAATATCCAATATCTTCTGTACTTTTTTTCAATAAAATATCTGAATTAAGTACAGTCTTGTTATTTTCTAAATTTAATACTTAAGTTAAATCTGATAGTAAATACAAGAGAGATGAAGAGAGAAATAGAAAAAATATAATCATATTTTCAATATCAATGCTGTGCAGATTATCGTACATTCTTTCTTTCAATTTACCCGCATACTTTGTTCCACACACTGTTATTTTGACGACATCCACTCTCTTACACGCGTGCACGACCGTTTCAGCTCTTAAAAAAAATGGCGAATGCACGCTTGCACGCACTTACACGCACACCGCACGCCCAATAATAATACGTGCGTAGTACGCGTGGAACAGACGTACGACGGTGACGTCAGACGGCGTGTGGCTTATCGGACTCGACCCTGTCAAAGTGGTGATAAACGACGGTCCCTTGTCACGGTGCCAGGGGTCCGTGTTCGACCTCCGCGCGTTACCGAACCGTTAGCGCGCGTCGCGCCGCTCCGCCGACTTGACGAAGTAGTTGTAAGGATTTACACGCTGGATGCCCGTTGTGTAACGACCAGATCACACCGTCGACGTCGGCGTCGTCCGCCCGCCACCGACGCGTTGTCGCTATCTCCTCGAAATGTGTCGAAACTCTAATAAGTGGGCCGTCGCGGTGAATGATGTCGCCGGGCTTAAGGTGCGCACGATGATGGGTAATCAGTGCGAGGAATCCATTACATGTTTTTTGAACGTGTTGTTATTACTGTGTGTGTGTATATGTACGTTATATGTACTCTGAATTACTAGTATAAATCATATTTTCTTGAAATGAAACTGGGAATAAATATGATACTGAGAACAGATAATTCAGAAGGGTCGCATGCACACAAGCGTACACACTATAAACGTTTGTATCGACATGCACAGATATAAAAAATAGCTCGCAGATAATGTAAAATGTTATTCTTTCGTACGGATACATCTTTTATTATTATTCATTGTTATTTTTGATATCATCTCTAGACAATTTAATAAATCGTACTAAAAATAAGTAGGAACATTTTTTTTTAAAAAAAACATTACTTTTAATCGCGAACGAAAACATTTTTTCATTGGAAATCATATAAGGGATGTACATTATTTTCAATTGCAAGACTTTTATTCATTTTAAAAATAAGTATCTATTTCTTTACTTAGTACACGTATATAAATATAATACAACTTAGCTCTCTAAGTATGATGGCATCTCCATCTAAATGTGCATAAGCAACAATCAAAAATGATCGCTAATTATTCATTGAACTTTTTTGATCAGAAATCGTGATTTGTGGGATGAAAATAGAATTTATTTGTGAAGATATAAAAGAAGCTATAAAATTCAATGTTGATTAATATAAAAATAAAAAAAGTTTTCCTCAGATTAAATGATCTATTTTCATTCTGTTTCAAATATTTTACCTTTTCGGTCTATTGATCTTTCTCTATGCCTCTTGATATCTCTTTATACTCAGTGAGTAATTTGTAAAATCTATCATTGATCTTTGTTGTAGTATATCCAGCATATTTCCATTTAAAACTTTTCTACTATATTATCGTCTGAACGAAAGTTTGTTCCAATATATATATATATATATATATATATATATATATATATATATATATATATGTATGTATATATATTCACAGATGGTATGTATGCACACACATAAATCATTTACAAATAAATAGACGAATTTCACAAGTATACTAATTCGTCTAAACAGATCTGTTTACGTTATGAAATTATAAACTTCGAGTCGGGGCGCAACTTGGAAAAGTTGCAGAGAGTGTTATTCGAATTCAACCACCTACATCATTATAAATCAAGTTCGAACTGGAACTGTCAAAGTTAACTTGGCGGTAAATCAATTATATGAGATGTGACTCGGAAATTCGCGTTTGTCAGTGACGAGTCCTGTTACGAATTCAATTGTCGTTCCCCATTTTATATACATATATATATATATATATATATATATTTAATTATTGATCGATTATTTTTATGAAATATAAACTGTATTTAAAGCAGAGCTGGTCTTTGTTACTCGGTGAATAACTTCATTGTGTTTCAAGAACTGTTCGAATATCCTTAAAATGTAGAAATGAACAAAAATCTTCCACGTTTTTAAATAAGTTGATTCGATGGAGTGAAAACCAATAGTTTTTAATAAATTATGTATTAAGAATTGTATAGAATCTTAACAAACATAGAAACATTAACAAACATAGATAGAAAAAATGAATGACCGAATTAAAATCGATATAGAATTTTATAAACAACTCATATGAAAATATTATTGCAAAACTGTTGTTTCTCTAATATTCATTCCGACTGAAGCTATGTAAATTGTAGACTTGTATAGTTTTTGTTATTCTTGGCGCTGAACTTCAATGATTTGTGTATCGAATTTGAGAACCGTTTCAAAATAATGTGAAGTTTTTGTAAGAAATGATTTTATGCATTAGAGATTTAAATATTTATCAATAAGTCCCGACACTTAAATTAGTTCATCCGCAAACCAGCGACCCACTCGAGCGGCATTGCCAGCTTTAACATATTTTTTTTTAATATTCACACCAACGTGGATTTGTCCCATTTCGTGTAAAATACAATTCGGCCTCGCTTAATTAAATTCCATTCATGTTTTTCCGTTCGTCGATTCGTTTCGATCTAAAAAACAAGCGGATTACAAAAACCAAATATATCGATATTATTAATTAAATATGCGGGCGCGTTAAGTATGCATTCTAGGTATCCGAAGTGTTACCCCGTTCGACAACAATTCACATATATCCTATTCACCAACAACGCAGGTCTCCCGAAACACTGGCCGATAATTGGAAACTCGGTTTTATTTGCATTGTGTATTAGTGATTGTTACAACACCTCATTGATACTCGATATTAATTAAGACAATAAGTATTGTCTGTCTGTACGCATTCGATATGTGACTAATATAAGTACACGGGATGTAACGGAAGCTGGTTGGATTTATATATATATATATATATATATATATATATATATATATATATATATATATATAAAAATTCATCTTAAGACGATGGCGACGTTTCTGTTAATTAAAAGCAAAAATTGTGTTATTTACTGGTGTTAATTAAAAAGTTATATCGGGCCTGTGTCAACAAGCGTTTAATTTATCTCGACGTTAATTAATTTTATTTTCGAGTTTTGAAATGAATTTTAAGATATTAACGTTCTCCTTTTTTCTTCGTCACTCTTATTAGATAAAATATATAATTGTTGTTCATATATATATATATATATATATATATATATATATATTCATTTATGTGTGTATGTATAGAAAAATAATAATGAAAGCGAGAGAGATGTATAAAAAATTCATTTCAAAATTGATAATTTTCGTTGATTGGATTATTATTTTTTAATGAAACTAATTGTAATTTTCAATTTATTGAAAAAAATAAGAGTATAGTTACACAAATGAATTGTGTCTCTCTTTACACAACACAAAAAAGTGTGTGCTTTTTC
This sequence comes from Acanthacorydalis orientalis, assembly GCA_034766995.1. Taxonomy (NCBI): domain Eukaryota; kingdom Metazoa; phylum Arthropoda; class Insecta; order Megaloptera; family Corydalidae; genus Acanthacorydalis; species Acanthacorydalis orientalis. The sequence goes on along the minus strand of CM068319.1, from coordinate 41,885,718 downwards.
TGTAAGTTAGTGTTCTTAGGATAATAGAATCGACATTGAAATGTAGTTCAGTAAGGTTCAGAATATACCCACAATGATAGGATATGTTCAAAAAGAAAAATAATCAATTAGTTTCTATTTTGATCAAAAAGCTTTCATGTAGTGTGTGAAAAGTGAAAAATCAATTTGTGGAACTGAACTCATCCACAATCTCAATGTCTCCTCTAGTGGAAAAAATATTTCTTATTCCATAGACAGCACATCAAACCAATGTGTTTGTTTTAATAGAAAGTTGTTTCAAATAACCCTTATCTATTCTTGTGTACATTTAATTTTAAAAAAAAATTATCCTATTATGTATAATACAAACTCTTTAAATAGTATAATAAAGTAAAAATTTAATAGAGACAGAAAACATCTGATAGATTGTCACTAAAATAAGAGACTTGCTAAGATTTTTAATTACAGTTGTGAGAATAACTAAAATTAGAGTCGAATGGAGGGAAATGATTAAAGACAGATCAGTGAACAATATTTCTCTCTAGTATTAATTAATAAATGAAGATACCATAACATCAGAAGAATAATATTTATCATGATACAGTATTTAATAAAGATATTCTTATGCAGATAGATTTGTTTCGATTTAAGTTATTTTTTGATCGATTTCAAACAGAAAAAACTCATTTAACTATCGCCTATTTCTGACATGTCTCAAATATAACAACATCTGATTCGGTTCTTTTCTTTTTTTTTTAAAAAAAAAAGCAGAATACACTTCAAAAGTCTCATCGCGAATTACACGACATCGTATCCATGTCCTAACTCATAACAACAACAACAGTAGACGTTTATTCATCGAATCCTCGCACTGCACTGTCAACGCGTCCTCGAAACACCGAGATACAACTACTCGAACGTATATTCATAAATAACATCAAAAAGTAATACCGTTGCGGTGTATTGAAAATAACTATTTATCAATGTTCAACGTATGGGATGAAAGAAAAACGGTACATGTTTTTTTCGACTCGTTCGCTCGCTCGCACATACCGGTATCAAATCTCAGAACCGTCGTAAAAGTCAAACCCTATTTTAGGAACGTTTAAATCTTCCAAATCTGTAGTAGCGCGGTAATACTAGTGTTAGCTAGCGAAGACATAATGGCTTCAGCCTTAACGACATAAATCATATATTGGCCGTGTACGTACACGTTCACATATATATATATATATATATATATATATATATATATATATATATATATATATATATATATAATACGTTGAAATAGAGGCATGTTACACGCGAAAACTAACACGAACAGTGCCGGCGATTTGTTACAATTCGCCGGTGGATCTATTTCATTTCTCGTTTCTGAAATAAAATCGTTACTTGTCATTTTACCACCCCGAGCATGAAACATTCATCGTGTTGAATTTTAATATCTATCGAACCGGCGTACCGATATAATGAATGGTATCAATTATGTTACATAACATAGAAGAACAGTAATGTGTTCTCTAAGTTCATACATCAAATTGATAATGTCTTTAAGATTATATTTTAATATTGGCACAGAACGGTAAAGACAGAGTTGTCTTAAAATTCAATGTAATTCGTAGAATATGTTTTATTCTATCGTATTGATATTTAAATTGATTTTATTTCTAGTTGAACTATTTTCAATGGGAATTAAATATTACATGACATTCTGATATATGAAAATCATTTTTCTTGTTTTAACTCCCGGGTACAATAAACTGGTGGAAATTGAATTGAAACTTAATATTTTTTGTAATATAATTCATTTATCTGTATAAATCTTCATAAATGAATGTTTTTTATTTTCTTGCTCTGGGGGTAACTAGTCTTCCCATTAAAACGCACATATTTTTGATTGAAAAATATTTGTGTAATTTGTGGTCAAAAAAAAAATAATTAATTTGTGAAAGTGAATTTAGCCAATGTCAGAATTATTATGTGAACGCTTAGTTGTTTAAAGTTATTAAGGATTGGATTTAATGTGTGTTAATATTAGAATGAAAAATAATCATGAGTTGAATTAAGAAAGATTATTAAAATTCTAGAATTATCACAATACAATTCTGACACTGGCTAAATTCACTTTTACAAATGATTTTTTTTTACTGTACAAACTGTAAAAAGAAAAATGTTCTACAAGATCGAAAATGGTCGATAAATTAAAAATGATTACATTATTAATCATTTCTGATTGTTATCTTAAGATGATACCATCATCTTACAGAGCATCAAGGTAGAGAAAAATTAAATCAACCACGGAAAAAAACAAATCTTAGTACTTTGTCGCTCTAAGAATGATGGCAATGCCATTGAAATGCGCACAAGCTACAATCAAAAACGACAAAGTTTGCCCTAGTGTCATAACTAAAAAATGATATCCACAAATGGATACGTAACAACATATATATATATATATATATATATATATATATATATATATATATATATATATATATATATATATATATATATATATATAATGTGATGTATGCCGTACAAAAATATTATCAAAAAACGTCACCGGCGTACAAACACACATTTCATTCCATTCAAAGAAACCCACTGCGCAAACATGTCCGAATTAGAGTAAACAGCGACAAGTAATCGTCGACATGTCGCCGCGCCGTTCGAACCGATGACCACCCGCGTCGAATCGGACCAGATAGGATACGAGCCAGTCCCACGGTTCAAACAATTTCATTATTGTACATCTTTTTTTCTACGACGACTTATTATTGCTCTCCGTGTCGGTGTCATGTCATGAATGGCGACATTCCTTTTTTGTTGTCCCAGTCCTCGCGTTATTAAATATTCATGAAGCCTTTTTATCGAATGTATTAATCCGTTCCGATGTGTACGTAACGTATAAACACACTATCTACCTGTTTACGTACACATATTTTTATTCGCGGAATAATGTCGACGATGTGCAGTCGAGCGAAGTGGAAGCCTTACATGAAATAAGATTTTCGTCGCAATGTTTAATAAGGGGATTACTTATCTTATATTTATATTGCTGATACAACGTTTTCGTTGTGATATTATCAATATTTGCTTGTATATTTATTTTAAAAAATATGGAATATATATATATATATATATATATATATATATATATATATATAAGTGTATGAATATGTGGGACATCCAAGTAAAAGTACATGAGATGTGTTACTCAGAATTCGATTTTAAACGCAACGATAAAGGATCAGGAATTCGTGTATCGCGTCGTCGACCTCCCGTCCGTCCAACTCGAGGAGGTCGAATTAAAGTTTGTTAAATCCACGCAGAGATTCTTCAGCAATACACGCACGCTATGTTGAGTGGTTTTGAGTGGCGAAGAAACAAAGTTTGCCATTAGTCAAGTTATCGCATTGATGCCACTGAGTCCGACACGAGTGCGGCCTATCCGTTGCTGATCTCAAATCCCTGTGGACAAAATGCGGTGGATGGCAGTAAGGCAGGCGGTAATGCGTTTAGTTTAAATAGAGAAAGTTATATTGAATGTGGAAACATGACATTTACTCGTTGCGTATTTGTACTGTTTTAACATATGCGTGTGTTTATTCGATATATATATATATATATATATATATATATATATATATATATATATATATATATATATATATATATATATATATGTATATATATGTATACACACATACAGTCACTCCCATAAGTATTCGTTCCCCAATTACTAATACACTTTTTGATTCAAAATTTTAAAAAAGGACAAAAATTATATATATATTGTCATTAACTTTATTAATAATCTATATACTTACAGATAATATAATGAAAATTTGAACATAAATAAATAACAGGTATTTGAGAAAAAATATATTCTAGACTAGTTCACAAAATTACACCACAGAATTATTCATACCTTTAACTTGAATACAATAATGTTTCAGCTGTTAATGTTTAAATTAATTTATTATTTCGTTGGACCACCCTTAGCATTTATTATTGCTCCCGAACGACTTTTCATACTCTTGGTTAATTTTTGTATTGTATTGCTGACAATATTCGGCTAGACTTCTCTAATTTTATTTTTTATTGTTTATTTGCTTGAAATTTCAGTGAACATCTAACTTTCTTTCAAGTTCCGCTCATAAATGTTCAGTTGGGAGCATATCTAGTCCAAGTATACGGAGTGTTATATAAAATCCATTTTTTGACTAATCGTGCTTTGTGCTTAGTATCATTGTCTTGTCGGAAATAATTATTTAGAATCTCAAATTTAATAACACTTGATTTCGAATTGTTTTTTTTAAATGTCCAAATATTTTAGCTTATTCATTATCCCATCTATAAATATCAAATTCCCAACTCATCATCGAACCACCACCGTGCTTCACTGTCAATCTCAAGTTTTTCATATACATTTCTCTATTTGCCTGTCGCCAAACCGCATTCCTTCCATCTGATTGGAACATTTTGTATTTGGTTTCATCGGAAAAAATTACAGCTTTCCAAAATGCATCATCTTTACCTAGATGCTGTTTTGCGAATTCCAGCCACTTTTGTTGATGTAAGATTTGTTGCGTGCAACCCGACCATTAAATTCTTCTTGCGACAGGTTTCATCTCTATCTTGTTTGTCAATCGAATTTGCTATTAGTAGCACTAATTTTAGAGCCTCGTATGATGATTTTGTTGTATTTAGTGCACTAAAACATTTACTTTTCGATTTGATAATATCCTCGGGTGTCAATGAACAAAGCGGTTTATTGACGCAAGTAACATCCGTTTTTGAATTTTTCACAACAGATTGTACAGTATACTTGCTTCTACACAATAAACGGGCGATTTATGCATAGCTGTTGTAATCATTGTGTCATTTTATCACAATTTCACGTTCACGAATTGTCATCTCTATATTTTTACGTCCCATTGCTTTAAAAATAAGTTTAATGATATGACACATAAAAAGAAAAACAGTTGACATATAAGAAAACATAGTACACAGACGCTCAGTAAAGTAGAAATTTAAAATACAATTTGTATGTCAAATGTATCCACCGGTATAATTTTTTTTTTCAAATACATGTTGTTTATTTCTGTTCAAAATTTCATTACATTACCGATACCTTTTTTATAAACAGACAATTATTTATTTCATTTTATGGGTAAATTAACTAATTTGGCAAATCGACATCTCAAATATTATAAATATTCCTTCTATTAAAAGGTTCAATACTTCAAACTAAGAACTCATTTCTATTTTTTGAAAATCATAAAATTCATTATAACTATCTTTCTTGTTCAGTACATGACAATAGAAATCAAAGAAATTTGTATAATCATCGAAAAGAAATCTAAAATTCGATTAATTAACCCGTCGATGTTCTTTTCATCGAGCTACGTTTTAAATTCACTTCTTTATTGTATAGTTTTTGTATCATTTCACATGAGATTATTTTGGATTCAGCTTCAGGAACTTAAACAAAATTAGTCTACCTGTTCAGATTTGTATAACGACATGTATACGTGGTTGTTTCTCTAAAACATTGTGTATTCTTCTTCCTACAGCCAGTTTCATCACGTATTCAATCAAAACAGGTTCCTTAATGTTATCTTAAGACGACAACAGACTTAATTAACAAATAGAAACACAGGCAACATAAATATAAATCATTACGTGGTAGTATCTTTCAGAGTGTTTCTTGGTTTATGAAAGATTGTTTTCGTATTATTTCTTTTTTTTCATATACATTTTATTTGAAAATTGTGATAAGTGGGGAAAATAAATAAATAAATTTCAATCGAAAATAATTTCGAAAATATAAATATTTTCATTTTGAATATAATTGCATTCTATCGAAATGAGTATATGTAATAATCAAACTAATTGAATCATTTTTATTAAATTATCAATAGCACATTTTGATCAGAACAAATTAAGTTTTTAACGAATTAGAAAAACATTTTTAAAAAGAAAACAGGATACACGATAAATATTAGGTATACAAATTAATTCGGTGCTTTTTTTGTAGAAGATGCATGTTTACCAAAAAATGGAACGCATTTCAATCGTAAAAATATCACTTATTAATTCGTATAACTTTATTTCATCTGAACAAATCATTCCAAACATTAAAATATTTTAATTTAAAACAGTGTTGTGATTGGTTTCAATTTAAAAGCACCGAAGTATTTTCCACACCTAATAGACTGATAGGGAAAGAAGGTTTTATACTTTTCATGCGTCTGGGGTATCGATTCTCTGTCTGATTTTTTTCATTCTCTTATTTATCTTCCTGATTTCCAAATAGTTTTCTACCCCGCTCTAATTTTATAAGGATGACAGTTATTGCCAGTAAACAGGAAGAAACTATTAAAGTTTGATGAAACCTTTTCTGTGTTGGATATCCAATAAGTAATTTATATAAACAAAGTAATGCTTCAAAGTGCCTTGTATTTTCTAAATTACATACAATGATACACACACACCGTTATATATATATATATATATATATATATATATATATATATATATATATATATATATGTTCGTGATCATATTAGAGAACAAGAAAATGTCAATAAGCAACCGTTTCTCTCAAATAGAATTATTTTTCGTTAGAGTATTGTGTTGTGTCACATCTGCTCTCTTATAGAATACATTTCTGCACACACACACACACGTACATATATATATATATATATATATATATATATATATATATATATATATATATTTCTCTTTGCATCGGTCCTTCGTCGTCGTACGTTATGCGGATGTTGATTGAGCCGTTTACGGCCTCTACAACGACACGCATGATGTTTCTTGTCAAATAGACATCGCTTTTGGCAAATTAACTTTGACTGTGTGTGTATGTGTGTGCGTGTGTGCGTGTGTGTGCGTGCGTGCGTGCGTGCGTGCGTTCGGTCATGTGAGTGGGTGGGTGGGTTTGTGTATCTTTTACGACGCAGAAACAGATACCGTCGCGTTTACGACTTTGAAAATTCACCAGCTCGATGTGAACGGCTCGTCCGTACGTGATCATAATTAAATTGAACATTAATAACGTACGATCTGCGCTAGTGAAATTATTGATGCCGGATGATGTGTATCTATTCATTCGTTGATCTGTATCAATCAATAATAGACTGATTTCTAAAAACATTTGCTTACTGAAAATCGGTTCTGAATCATTGTGAATGGAGTATTTTTAGATAGAAGACAGTTCAAATATGAAACTAGATGCAACATAAAATATAGTTTCGAACTAAACATAAAATCAAAACTGTATACAAAAAAAAAACTAAAGCTTATATCTTTTTGCAATACAATAGAAAAACGTTCGATCACTTTCAAACATTTAATTAAATGTTAAAATTTCCAAGAAAAAGGCATGCTTTTATCCGAAACTCAATCGAAAATATTAATTTGTAATACGTTCGACTTGTCATCAACTTTATTAATAAACGAAGTCTCTTTTTAATTCTCTTGACATCGTCGAGTTCTCTCAAAACAGATCTTTTTAATAATAATATAAATTAATAAAAGTTGTTCTACAGAGAAGAAAAACGTCGCCTCGTTCAAAGCTCGTTTCACTATAACTTGATTTTCTTTATGAATAATCGTTCGGATTTTTTTCGACGAGTATTGTTTTCTTTTTCATTTATTCAAGTTATACGCTAAAAAGAGAGAGAATCGTACGAGACCATTAATCAAAATTGTTAGTCGAATAGGCTGTAACGACACACAAACATTTCAATAGTATGTTTTTGTATTCGAACAGACGTATGTTGAACAGGGAGTAGATCAGGAGCTTACGAATTTATTGTAGATAAGAAATTGAAAAAATACACTTATCCAGTGTACTCGTATAATTAAGTTGATCGGTTGTTGAATGAACGTATGGAATAACACCTTAACCAATAATTCACTAATCAAATTACAATAGATTTTAAACTTTGATTTTTAAAATCTGCTGAGAAAACACAAAAGTCGAAACCAGTAGTAAAAGGAACGAATTAACAAGTACCGCCTAAGATCAAATTCATGGAGTAAATAGTGCCTGAGAGAAAACACAAAACATTCTGTATTAGATATTTTCGGATCTACTTGTCAATATTTGCTTTAACTTTTTGATTTCTATAAGTAATTCTATAAAATAAAATAACTGTCTAATAAAATAGTTGTATAGAGATATTTTCGAATTTCATAAATCTTCAGTATAAATTACAAAAAAAAACTATAAGAGCTGTAACCATCGATTCGTATAACCATTCTAACTATTCTCATGTACAAAACTGGAAAGCGTTTCAAACTCGCTGACAATCTAGATAGATTTATTTCAAAACAAATATCTAATAATCAATTCATAATTTATGTGTGTGTGTATAAATAAACCGCTATGTGTATTATTATTTAAATAAAAAATAATAATAAAACAAACATTCGATTCGAACCGCACCTACAGTCAATCTATATTTCATTCTATTTATACAATTTATAAAATCAACACTCGATCACAATTGATTTTCAAACGTTATTTATTTTAACGAATGGAATTCCGAATCGAATTGTTACAACTATTCGAATGTTTTATAAATGTTTTTTTATTCTACGCGCCTCGAGTTAAATTGTCTTATAAATAATTCCTAGATATGAATAAAAGCATTTCTGTGTCACCTTTACCACCGCTATGTCTCACCCTGTATATATATATATATATATAATCGTATGTCTATCATCTTATAAAACGTGCTGGGAATTTTTTTGCCTTTAAATAAATAAACTGTGTTCGTTTAGACGTGGAAAAAGTCTGTTGTTATCTGTGTGACAACACGTAAGTGTTTTGTAACGAAATTTATTTCATTTGAATTAATAATAATGTCATTAACATGTCAGCAATGTATATTTTATGTGATTCGATGGTTTTCAATTCAAGTAAACTGAAAATCTTTCACTTACGATGGATATAACACAAGAAAACATCTAAAAATAGACGGTGAATCCTTCACGTTTTCATATCCCCAGACGAAATGATGACTCACAATGTAATCAAATTGATAACAGTTTTTCAAATCTGTTTCTTATTAAATAAAAATAGCTAAGGACAGTAGATAGTGAGAAATACTTTTCGAAGCAGTTTTTCACTTTAAAAATGATTAAACGATGAAATTGTATCTTAAATCATGTTTATGTTTTCTATACATTTTTCTATATAATTTATCCTTGTTCAAAATAAGATCTTGATTCTATTTTACAAACTATTTAAAAATCGTCGTCCGTAAGAAAAGTTTTACCGAAATTTTCAGAATTTTAAACAGAGTATGCATTATTTACTTTACTGTTTATCTTGCATATCTGTTGTTCACCTTTATCTGTTTGAATCCAAAAACCTGAAAAGATTGCATCTACTCTAATAAAATAAAATTTTAATAAATAATTGAATAATTAAATTGCAGTAAGTTTTAAACTCTGTGTTCAAAATCTACTTTAAGATGACAAAGGTCGAAACCACTAGTGAAAGAAACGAATTCACATGTAGTTCGTAAGATTCAAACAGGGCAAGAACAAACAGTAGACATATAGAAAAATAAAGTAATAGTGTGTATATTTTTTAAAAAAATCTGAAAATTTCAGAAAAACATTTCATTATGAACGACTACTGTGAGTAACTTGGAAAATATCATTAAAGTTTTGCCTCGATTTAAGATGAATTGTTTCTTAAAAAATAGTACAGAAAATGTAAACATGATTTAAGATATAATTCTATCAATTAAGCATTTTTTATAAAAATTTTCCACATTTTCACTAATCAAGTCCGCATACAAATAAATGAACAAACACAATTTCATGATAAAAATCGGGGTTCCTAATCTCAAGGAACGGCTGTCGACATACATAACACTATAACAAGATTCACAAATTTTAAAATTCTCGGAAAAAAATTCATGTTTGATGAAAGAAAATGTTTGAAAAAGAATTTATCACTTTCTATTATAGTAAGAAACTTTGCATAAAGTAAGAAATGTCTTTCATTATCTTTATGTACGTAACTATTATTAATCTATAAAAAAATACAAATTTATTTGACAAATGTATTATATGAAAGTAACAATAAAACCAAATAAAATAATAAATATATTAGAATATATCTACATAAAGAAATAACAATACTAGTTCAAAATAAAGTAATATATATATATATATATATATATATATATATATATATATATATATATTTAGTACAAACTGGACACAGCTCATTAGAATCAAGAAATAATTCCGACTTGAATATTAAAAAAAAAATCACTTTCGAACGTCAAAAAAAATCTCTCCCAAGTAAAACAAAGACTCTCTCATCTTCAGCTTTCACGTTTGACATTTTTAATAAGATCGAGAGACGCTTCGCTCTAAATTCTATAACACGTGGACTTTGTGAGATAATTTAATTTCTAATTTTAAAAAGAGGGCCGCTGTGTGTCGAGTACACTTTTTTTAATATGCCTTCAGCTCAGCTCCTTTCAGCATGTTAAATTGGAACGGAATTAATTAACATTAACGCATTTAATCACGGATTTTTCTTTCGCTGGCGCTATGCCTAATACATAATTACAGGAGGAAGAAACGAACGGTGTATTCAAAGTTCATTGTATAAGTTTAGAACGAGAATACTGAATATTTTATACATTTTTTTTATAAATTAAAGTTTCGAATGATTGCTGTATGCTTTGATATAGTAATTAAAGAATTAAGTTTGAAACTAGGTAGAATATACAATTTTAGATTAACATACACAAAACTAGTAAAATAATTAATATTTGATCAAATTTCTTACATTTATAAACATCAACACGTACATCAAATTTAGATAGATATTATTTTTGTTTTGTTCTTGGAACATTTCTTATCTTACATCGGATAAAGAAAGTAATAAGAAAGATTAATTAATTTAAAAGTTATTTTTATAACTACATTATTCATTGTTAGATGGATAACTCCTCTATATTTTTATTCACTTGTCGATTGTAAATATACGAAACTATTTTTTTTAAAGTAAAGGAGAAATTATAAGGTGTACAAATTTATTCGTTGCCTTCTTTGATAGAAAATGAATGTTTACAGAAAAACGAAATACATTTCAATCCTAAAAAAATCCCCCATTAGTTTATATAACTTTACTACATCTGTCGAGTAACTGACGAATATCTTAATGAAAAAAAGATGTCTGGTTTACGTTGATGAAGTCTTAATGCGTTTTCGGATCTCTGACAATGTTTTAGCATTTTTTTGCATGTTTCATGCATCACAAATTCTTCACCCAAACCTGAAAAAAACATTTCCACGGCTTCGGCAGCATTTTTTTTCAACTCGAATGCAAAAAATACGCAATACTATTATGCTGCTTTTAGGACACCATTCTATTCACTAGTATTTTGTGAGGTTATGCCAATTGCCTGGCCAATATATATAGTGGTTTTAAACGCTAAGGCTGGCACTTCAAAATCCTAAAACAACGAGTAAATATTTTAAATAGTGTTATGATTGATTTAATTTAAAGGGAAAAATTGATTTTTACACCTGTTAATTATTAATCTTCCTAATAGTACATATCTTTGATTTTTATGTTTAATTTTTGAACGCCATGTATCTATTCGTTTTGCTAAATGAATTTATCACCCCATTTTATATGTTGAATAATTCTTCATCTATTATTTCTTTATTTTGATCTCCTATAGATTCGTATTCTCTCAATCTTTTGAATAAAATAAAAGATATTGTTGACGGTTTTTTAATTTAGAATTAAAATTCAAATTCAAGTAAAATTTGAGCATACTTTATATATATATATATATATATATATATATATATATATGTGCGTGCGTGTGTGTATTCATGTATAATTTGTAAAGAAACCGAATATGATTTCAAATATAAACACCTTAATGTAAAGAACCACCGAAACAGAAACATTAAATTTAAATCTCGTTGTTCGCAAGAAACAATTTCATATAAATTTATCTTTTCTATATCTCCGAGTGCTTTTTTCCCTTCACTTCTCGTCCGTCAGAAAGAAGTCATAAAACAAAGGAAACAGAAAGATTGCTCGTGTGTCATTTAATTTCATGTAAATAATTCAACGAGAAATGATCAAATAAGAAATTCAATAGAGAAAACGCGCGCGAGAGAAGAAAACGCCGAATGACAAGTACAATTTCGAGCATAATGAAGTGACAGAGTTTGACTCGATAGGAATTTATAAGACAGGTGAAGAAAATCAATATTGGGTAGACGTTTGGTTATATATATATATATTTATGGAAGAAAAATGTGTAAGTGGATTGATGTCAGAGAAAATGGAAATAATTTTTAGTGTTGTTTGTTTTTATTTTAAAAAAAAAAAACAAATAAACGACATTATCATACATTGCTGATTGAATGAATTTGTTTAATGATAGTTTATTTTATCTTTCCACTCTTCATATTTTGAAGTTTTTGTTATTCACATTATCTGTTTACAGTGTTTAATATTTCTTTTATTCAATAATAGTTTTAAGATGTGTCTATTTCACTTTCTTGTTCTAAAAATTCTGAAGCAATCGATTCTAATATATTTTTTCTTTATTGCAGGTACATTGTATAAACTACATTAAAGTATGATTTTCATAAAGTCTTCTACAAGTTGAGTTCGGTTGTATTTTAATCTAAGGTAATGTACTTTTTTGGAATATTAATTGGTAGTCTTGTTTAGAATCTTAAATGTTCTTCTTGTCTGGAGTTAAATAAATTTCATAGAATTGTAATTTTTTAACAAAATAATCATCAGACACCGGTTTAAGATTATACAATTTTAACAGCCCTGAATAACTATAACGTTAGCTGTACAAGAGATGCAGTACATATTGATAAACACATATCTTCGTATGTACACAAGACATAACATCGAACAATGAACGTACTTATCTTCTATTGATTAAAGAAGACACTGTGACCTTAAAAATGCTAATCCGCTCTGACCCATTTGAGTACACTGCTGGTCAAACTGTTGCAAGTTGCAATCGACAGACGATGACTGACGTTTTTATTACAGTTCTCGTTTTGAAAAAAATAGAGGGTCTGCGAAGCAGAGACAGATGTACAGAGACGTTGTTTGTGTTCGCAATGAACGTTTTTTCATGAACTAATATTTTTGAATAAGCGTTGTCGATGAACGATAGTGAAATTAATTAATATTTCTTAAGGAATTCATGCAGAAATTTAGTCTGTGGATTCAAAATTAGGGCGGAGTGTTTGATGGAAATCGGTCGGTTTTAATTGCTTTCTTACATCAATTCTTTTTTTCAATAAAAATATCAAAGAAATTTAATGAAGTAAATAACTAATTAATTTAGAACCGTTCCAGTAGGTACCCTTTAAATACTATACACCGTTTTCAGAAATCAATTTTTCACTCTCTCCACAAACCACAAGATATCTTTCCGATCAAAAATATTCAGTAACTGATGATCAGTCATTTTTGATGATTGCTTGTCCGAGTAGAAAAATCATATTTTCGTATCTATTTTCATTAGAAACATAAATATCTATTTAAGTAATTAGAACATCAACTAATTATTCATTGTTGAAATTTCTATTTGCTCCTTTATAAATATTTACGGAAAAAACAATCCACTATTTCACTTTTACGTTAGTAAACGATGACTAAGTTAATCGTGAACGAACATATTGCTAGCTGTGTGAGCAAAACGTTGCGTTAAGTGAAATTGAATCTCATGCAAAACCCCTATTAGCATTACAAGTGGTTGAACACCCGTTAAAGCACAATATCAAAATTAAGAGGCGTTGATGATCCTATCTTTGCGCAGACCACGAAAATAACGCATGCAGAGTATCTCGGATGAACGTGCGAATGTGTGTGTGTGTGTGTGTGCATACAGGTTTTGGTCGATGTCGGAGAATGTTTGTGTGTGTGTGCGTTCGGGGTGAAGTCGTGTGTCCTGCGACGACGTGTATTCCTCGACGAAGCAGTTATACTACAACGCACACACCGTCCGTTTTCCACGGACGGCGGCGGACGACCGGAAGATGCTTTGCGGATGTCGTGCCGTGTTACTGGTATTGTGTCAACAAGGGTATAATGGATCGCTGTTTACGGTCAGATTATTACCGCTATGCGAATTTCAATTTATTCTTAATATTGTTTACCATTTATCATCTTTGACACGCATGCTGATGACGCGCCCCTTAAGTACGCGATTTTTATTAGTATTAATTTTTCTAGCACACATCCGTACAGATAACGAACGGTCTCTGTCACGCGCACACATGCAGCATTTCGAGAATACTTTATTAATTTGATAAAACACGCTACAATTGTTGTATTAATGTATTGAACGAGAAACTAGGCTGTTAAACACAATATATACATTTCTGATACTGTGACTAGAAACACACTTTCACACATGAACTCCTTTTATTTATGTACATTGATGTTTTGATGATGATGGAATCACCATCGGATTACATATAACCGATGTCCAATAATGATTTTTGAATATTTTTGATCAACAATATATTTTTTTTATAGTTAGTGATGTGGTTACAATTTCTTTACGGATAACTGAAACTGGTACAATCATAGATCAATTTTTCAAACGAATCCATAATATGTAATATAAATGTTAATCTGTACAGGGCATGCGCGAAAAGAACGGATACGTTTTAAACATTAATATTTTTTGTTCTGTAACATATATGTTGTCTTTTTTTATTTTTCAAAATAGAGTATAAGGATGGATTTTTTTTCTGATTATGCATGAAAAATGACATCACGCACGTAATGCCCATTTTCGGCTTCACAAAGTCGAGCTCTTTCTAACGTATTTCCCATCACTTCTCTCAGGATTTCCGGACGTAACGCTCGAATTTCTTCTCGTGTATTGTTATTTAGATGCAGGATGGTTTTTGGTTTATTGACGTATACACGTTCTTTTAAGTAGTCTCGGAGAAAAATTGCGAGGGCTCAAATCAGATGAACGCACGGGCCAATTAAAATCGCTGTTTCTTGAAATTATGCGTTCGCCAAAAATGCCCCGCAAAAGTTCCATAATGGATCTTGTTGTGTACTCTGAGCCTCCATCTTGTTAGAACTATATCTGTGGACGATTATCAACAGCTGGCATTAAAAAACTTTCTATCATCGTACGGTAATCAGCACAATATATTATTACAGTTGTACCGTCTTCATTTTTGAAGAAATAAAGGCCTAATTTCTTTTCGGACGTTACTCCTCGCCGAACAGTACACTTAGGTGGATGTAATTGTTGCTGATGAAGTACTCTTAGATTCTCTGTAGCCCATATTCTACAGGTTTGTCTATTCACGAAGCCATTTCAGTGGAAATGAGCTTCATAACTCATAATTAAATTATGAATAAATTTATTATTTTATTCTATTTGTTGGCGAAAACGAATTGCATAATCAAGGTGATGCTGATAATTTGTTGGATTTACACGTTGAATATTTTCTTCAGTCAGAGCCGAGCGATGTCTTCCATATCTTGAATGCTTACTAATTGCACTTTGTTGTCGAAAACGTGCAACCAAACTATTAATCATTGACTCCGATGATCCTGTTCGAACGTTAAAATAACGACTATATGCTCGTCATCACAGAATAATTGATCGCTGATTTTCAAAATAAAATTCAATTATTTTGGTACGTTGATCCGTCGTGTACCTTTCCCGCGATAAATTCTTAAAGTTCTATGTACAAAATTCTGAAAAAAGAGAAAAAATACATATAAACAAAAAGTTGTTAACTGTTCAAACCTCTTCGTTCTTTTTGTACCACCCTGTATTACAACTGAGCAGATTCCCTCGTCTCGTGTGCATTCTACGATGTGTGTAACATTATGCACAGATTTTCTCGAAAACATGACAGAGCCAGATATGGATGGATAGTCGGACGGATGAAGGTCGATCGAATGAAATGGATCACTGTGTATGCATGTGTATGTTTTGTACGTACGTTTGTGTATGCCGCCTACACGGCCGTGTGTTCAGAATCTGTTCATATTCCGTGACGTGACATAATGTTCTGCGTCGCGTATCGTACAAACATTAGTCAGTGTCCTAATTGTGAACATAATGTATATCGGTCCGCTGCTGTGTCAGTTCCGAATTCCTGAACAGGTGATTACCGGTGGCGATGACTCACACCGACGCAAGGTGTTTAATCACACAATCATACACACACACACGCATATATATATATATATATATATATATATATATATATATGATTTATTTCCGGAACTAAATACACAATGAGATGATTTTTCATTATTATGTCGTTAAAATCGAAAAAACATGATATCACCGATCATAATATTACAATAATGACGAATTATAAATTGTTAGTTTGGAAATGAAAACAAGAAATCGTTTCAAAATATACAGATTCTCATTTCTATACAGCAGTAAAAATATTATCAATTTTCTTACAATAGATTTCATAAAAACAACATATAATTTTTTTCACACTTCTGATGTTATTCAATAAATAAGTTATCTTTATCTTAATAGACTCATTCTTTGTATTCTAAAAAAATGATACTCAAAAAATCAACGCAATAACCACTTCTCGATTGTTCTTTCTCGATGAATAAAAGATCTTCAACTTTTCGCTACTTCAACGAAATAGTTTCATAAAATAGATTCCCAATGATCGTTCTCTTTTCTATGATTATTTTCCTTTCTCGGCATAAATCAAAAATCTATTTTACGATCGAATCGTTTCACACGTCGAATAAACGACTGATACGAAAACGAAATCTATTTTTCGAACAAACTTGTATAATAAGACGCCCGTTCTTTCATTAAACTCTCTACATTTCCAGTTAAATATTTACATAAAAATAGATTCGTCGAATATCGTTCCATTCGTTATAATTTTGTACCGATGAATAAATACACTTCCACATTTTCATGAAGCTCATTCCACACGCCTAAATAAATGGCGTACGTAAAAGTAAACTCGTAAAAGTCTGTCTCTTTCCAGCAATTTTATATGGCGATAAATCAAAAAGCGAGCTTTTTACGACCGATGTCTTTCGACACGTCAAATAAACGATTATTGTAAAAATAATCTAACGAATGTTTCCTAACTTAATCCAGTGAAGTTACACCCAGTGTGGTCGGAAAGTTCTCTCTCTGATACAAAAATTAAGCTCATTATTTTATTATTTCAGTGTATTCGCCATAGATTTCAAAACATTTTTCATATCTCCTAGTAAGAACTTATTTTATATGCTAGTTTAAAGATATTCACAACTTTCGTTTCCGAAAAAGCTTACTGTACTTCTTCGGACTTGAATCTTTTCCCTCCAAGGTCAGTTCTAAATTTGGGAAATAATAAATAATTATTAGAGACTGAATGTAGTCTACATCTAAAGTTTGTAAATCATATTCACAACTTGAAGTCTATTAAAAGTTTCTCCTCTAATATTCAATTGAAAATCAATTTTTGTTTGGATGTGTGTGGAAAGTTTGATTTTTTATTCGTCTGTTTGTCATGTGAAACGAGCCAGTTAATTTGGGTATGTTTTTTGGCTCCTGTTACCATTTAGATACCTTTTTGATTAACTTCCATTATTATGCACGTGGGTTTCAGTCTTGATTGTCTGTGATTACGACTGCACAATAGAAGAATTAACTTTTTATCTTTATAACAAGCTGTTAATTATATTCTTTATTACTGCAGTAAAATAACACCCGTTAAAACCATACGTTCGTTTTGTAAATTGTTTTATACATATATATTAATTGCTTATTAATAAAATTCATTTCTCGGACAATAAACTTGCAATAAATAGAAAAGAATGTAAAAACAAATAGCAAATTATAAAGATCAGTGCGTAGTTATGTCCACTTTTTCATTTTTTGTACAGTTCATGTAAACATTTTGTGTAAAAAACAATTTGTTTACAAATAACTGATAAACGGTTAAATCGTAGGTCGATTTTTCAAACGAACCCACAATATATTCAAATCTATTAAAAGTGTCCACCCAATTTCAAAAATGTAACCGCGACAAACATACCAATTCGAGGACTTTTCGATCGCACTAAGTTCGTTTCAATGCATATTACTTCCGGGAGAATCTCTGTTTATTAAGCATTCACGCGAATGTTGTGATAATTTAGTGCACAAAAAGGATATTAGTCCGTTATCAATGTTAATTAAAACGAGGCGCGCGTTTCGAGAAAACATATTCGTCCTATTATAATTAGAAATTACAATCTACAACGTGTACACACACACACACAGAAACGCACGCTCGTACAAGCGTCGTCTCACTATTATTGCGCGTCACCTTAAGTGTATGTGCACACCAGTTCAGCCTGCGACAACAAAACCAACTGTAAACGACTTTATCGCCCGAACTAAAACAGTTAAGGGGTTAACGCAGCGAGCGCTGCGTAACACAGACATAAATCTCATCGTGCGGTCTCAAATAATGTCATCCACGGTAACAATTTCACCGGCAACTCTGTCTATCCACACACAAGCACACACACACACACAGAGACAGATCGGTCGAGTGTGAAGGTGTCCGTCCGTCCGATCGTCGTCCCGCACGCCGGTCTACTAGCGTGCTACAGGGGGATGTGACATTTTTTTCGTCTTGTCAGTGTCCTCTCATTGTACTCTCGAGAGGGTTGGAACCGTCAAGGGTGTCAGGAGCGCAAGACAAATGGACGGCCGCAGAGCCGTGCCCACTCGACGTGAGAGTTACGAATTAATTGTCGAGTTCACGAGTGCGAGAAAAAAGTTTCCAGTGTTAATTTTACTAGGATTTGTTTTTTTTCCCCGCCCGCTCGCCACGCCGGAGATACATGTTTACGGTTTTTACGCTACCGGTACGGTGTGTGTGTGTTTTTTTCACGAGGAGTTATCTGTTTAGATAATAAGATGTAATGAAATGATGTGTTCGTGTTTATTTTTTTTTCTCCGACTTTTTGTTTTCTCGCTCGTTTCGAACCGCAGTAATAAACACTGTGATTAGTTGCTGTTAGTACAGAAATGAAAAACGTCGAAACAACCGTTTTCCATATATGTGTATAGAAGTATATAGATGCGAGTATTGATCGTTTGAGAACATGTGACCGTGATTACTATACGATTTCTTCGAATCACCCCGTTCATAATTCAAAGCGAGATCCGAACGTGCGACAGTGTAGCAGATGCTTGTATAATACATTAATTCTGATCGTACCTGCACGCTTGTTGGCTAAATTTTGATATCAGCGTTAATCTCTTGGTCGATTCTTGATAGTAATTTATACAGTTGACAATGTGTTCTATAAAGAAATTGAAAGTTTCAATGAATTATTACGGAAAACCGTTCAGTTGTGAATTGAATCACACATTTACATAAATGAAATATTAACAGTTGCCCTTGACAAATTATTTTGGCAATTGTATAAATTTTCCTTGTCGTTTTTTCAATAAACAGTGTCTATATTTAGTTATTACTATCATAAATACACTTATTGTTTTGTTCTTAGTTCTTTTTGGATACTAATGTCTTGTAAATGTATATAAAATATTTTTTATTTTAAAATATATTCTGATTGAGAAACAAAATGAATATCGTCTTCGTCTCAAAAACTATAAATTATTTTCTGCTCAACAATGTTCAATGAATCATTAACGATTATTATTTTTTATTCCTTATGTGTACTTCGATACTGAAGTCATTATCTTCAGAGCGCTAAAATACAGATGCCATCGTCATCGAGATATCTACAAGCAGCTATCAAATTTTTTGATCAGATTTCTTTGTAGTTTGTGGAGAAAAAAATAATTCATTTATGAAACTGACTTTAGACAAAGTGTCAGAACTGTATTGCGAAAGAAATTCTTCATTAATGAATTTCTTCATTAAGAAGTTCTTCATTTATGAAAGAAGTTCTTCAAAAGAAATGTTGATTAGCTTCGTTTTTTAAAACTGAGAAAAATTATTAGACTGATTTTTTTTGAAGCACATGTACAATGACGATCGATCACTTGTGGGATTGACATGAAAAGTAGTTGTTAGTTTATTTTTTTTTTTGGTAAATTTCTAAGGTATTCGCATTTCTATCTAGTTTTTAAGTGTATTGGCGATTTTCTACATTTAAAAATATTAAATTCATAACTGTGACATTATAGTTAGCTAGACAATTAATCTACTATTCTGTAATCGGATTTCAGTTTATTTTAATTGAGAGAATTACATTCTTTTTACTAGAATTAAAGCGATATTTTGTTTTGAACTGAAATTTCTTATGCTTTTTTTAACGCGACTTTCGATAGCAGTATTTTGTATCTAAACATCCATCCACGAATTCTGGTTGGAATGTGTATATTTCTGAGTAGTGGCTTTGGAATAAATACAATGTTGATAATGTTACAATGATTATCTCGGCCGATATATTGTGTGTGTGTTCCTCTGTCATATAAATGTTGCACAAGTTTATTATCAGCGGCCGGGGGTGAGGCAGATAGATACCTGTACGTTTGTTAACAGATGTAAAACTTCTTTAACAATTTGCCCAATTTATAAACCGTTCGCACAAGTTTACCGTTAACTATCTAAGTTACGGCAGCGGTTCGTGAACGCAGGTACTACGCACACACACACACACACACACACCAGTAGTATTGTAAATTCGGCGAGAGTTGTTTTCTATAGACCGGTTGTGTAGTGGTGGTGGTTCGGTAGGTCTGTCGTTCGGTAGGGGTGGTCGTGGCACTCTACACGGTGGTAGTAGTACCTTGTCAGACCTCTCCACTCGAGCGCCGTACCTCGGAGCGCGCATAGTTGCAGCATTGTGTTCGACGCGCAATGCGGGGTGCCGTTCATTATGTACTTCTTTACTTATAAATAGAGGGTGTGCGCGACGTTCTGTTTATTGTTAAAATAAACACAGTAGAGATGTTCTCGATACGATCGCTGTGCGTGTTCCCGAACAGTGACGGCTCGGCGCGGTTATGAAAACAACGGAACGGGTAATTTGCCGTTTTTGTACGTTTTATTTATTTACAAGTCACTCGCCTCGTGCACCACTGCGCTACCCTTCTGCTCGGTAACACCAATTACATCTCAATACACTTATTGTACAAGTCATCATGACATTTTTTTTGAACTCGAACTGTAACGTTTTTTCTCATCGTATGAATGAACCGTGATACGTGTTCCCTTAAAGTCCTTTTTTCATTAAATATTTTGAACGTAGATCTGCTTTTGGATCATTTCAGTAGAATACAAATCTGTCAGTATGGTCAAAGTGAGTTTCACAAATTAATTCTTTTTTTACATCCCACGAAACACACACTGTTTAATAATACTGTTCACTAATGTTCAATAGATCATTATTGATCTTTTTTGATTACTGCTTGTACACATTTTGACAATCAAGGTGCAGAAAAGTCAGAAAAATCTTTTTTCTGAGAATGATATCGTCATAGGAAATATCAGCAAGAATCAAAGATGATCAATGATGTTTTATTAATATTTTTGATTATAAAAAGTGTAGTTTGTGTGATGAAAAAATAATTAATTAATGGAACTCGACACCTACAATTAGTTTTCATTTTCATATATCTAGATGTTTGTAATCATTCGCAAGTTAAATAATGATTAGAAAACTTTTTTTATGATTTGTCTAGTGAATTAATTTCTGAAAGAGGATTTATATTCATCCATATTTGCACTGATTTTACAAAAATACATAGTGTATGTTCGTACTGTGATCCAGAAAAAATAAATTAACAAATTATTAAATTTTAAAATATATTTCACTAGAATTAAAAAAAACGCGCAAGCTCCTGTATTTATTTTTCTAATAATCGCTATTTATGACAAATTTGTCATTTGAATTGTTAATGGAATTATCTAGAAAATTCAGACTATTGGTATTGTTATTCTTTCTTGGATGCACCTATTTTTTCCAAGAAATATTTTTATTTTGTTTCTCTGTGAAAATAACTTCAAACGTTAAAGAATGTAAAATATGCTATTTTTTTTTAAACCAGTTATAGTTGGGTTAAGGAAGCACTTTTATAAATATTACAAAGATTTTATATATACTCTTTTTAAAATAAATATTCCTGTTATTAAAAATGTGTAAATATATACATTTTTTCCAATGTTAACTTGGGATAATATAGAGATGTTCTTTGATATGACTTATTTTTAAAGATTGATATTACAATAATTTATTAAGAATACAGTTTATAACTGTATAACTGATTTGAATCGTAAATATAAATTTTGACAAGTTCTTAATTTTTTTATTCGTATGTTTTGAGTATGTGAGTAAACTTTTTTCGATTTTTCATGAAAACAACTTTCAATTCCCATCGTGTTTCACATTAAGACGATTTGATTTTATTTACTGTATATCATGTTTATTATAATCACAATAACAAGCAAAAAATCTATTCTTCAATCCTAGACAGACTTCACAATAAGTCTAACAAAGTTACACTACAGCTAAATAGTTTATACATCTTCTAGACGTTCATTGTGCCGGAATTTTATTGTATCTTTCATTTTTATCAAAACGTGTACGTATTACAAACACAGAAACATTTCAACAGTACATACGTATATATATATATATATATATATATATATAAATTTATTCCGTGTGGAATTTTTTTTAAGAACTGTTTAGAATTTTGATAAAGCAGCGTATACAAACATGTGTGCGTGTATTTTTTTCTTCGAACTTTTCCCCAACAGGGACATTATTTATTTAGTAGCTCGTTTCAATACCGGAAAAATGTTCATTTATAAATTATGGCCGCCATGTTAACGTAATTTTTTCAACTCGAAACAGTTAATTACATCCAATAGAATACAGATAACGTTATAAAAGTATATTATGCGGTATTGATTGCAAAAAAATGTATATGGAGGAGTTGAACGTGCAGCCGTAAGTTTGTAGGTGAAATAATTTTCCTACCAGTACGAATGCAGTTCAGAAACTCTGTAATTCTTTATTCAAACTCTTAGCACATACGGTTTTTTAAGCTTGTAGTGTATCGAATGATGTGTGCACTTTTGCCCCAATAAATTCTTTTTTCATGTCAAAAACTCTGTTCGGTCAAAAATGTTCAATAAATTATTATTACAGATTCTTCTCTATATCTTAGCACATTGAGGATGATGGTATCTTGTTAACAATAAGTGTAGAATAACGAATGATCTTTGGTTTATTTGGATATAAGTTAGTTAAACAATTATTTTCACAAATGACTTCTTTTTTTCGCTTCGCAGACCACAAAGCATTTTCTGTTCAAATATGTTCAATAAGTCATTATTGATAATTTTTGATTATTTATCATCGTGCACAAAGAGAAAATAAGTAGGTAAAGAAAAATAGATTTTTCTGCGATGTGTGCTTTGTGGAATTTTGTCTGTTCGACTGATTAATCTTTTATTATCTTTTAATGAGACAATAGATGGTCGTTTATAGTGATCAGAGTTCAGTACGTCCCTCCACTCGGAATAAAACGAATTGATTAACACTGTTTAGCTATACTGATTATACTTTTTACCTGTATTAAGTTTAGTGTACACGTACGTTTATTACAATTAAAGTTCATTGTACTCCAGTTTCAAAACAACGATTGTCTTTAAACGATTTTCAAGCGATGAAAACCGATCGTAAACTTGTGAAAAAAATTACAATCCCGTTATACGTTCTGCGGTGACATATAAGTAACAGAAAACCGTCTTCAATAATACAGTACGAATAATAATAATAATAATAAAATAAATCACGTTTTGTACAAGAGATGTACGTATGCACACAAGTGTATGATGGTGTGTTTGTAATATACCATCAGCAGTTAGTCAGCTAGATAGAGACGGTGGTTCGCGTCACCACGTTCTGTCTTCTACACAGTGCACATCTGCTTATCAAGTCAACAACGAACGAGTCTATTTGTCAAAGGGGAACGTGTTCGAGAGCTCTAGTACGAAACGCACTCGCTGTTTCTCTTCAACAGTGCGCGACGTCCGCAAGGTATACGAGTGTTTAACTAGGTATTTAGTTTAGTGTATGTTCGTTCGTGGAATGGTTGACAGTGCATCATATTATTAGTCTTGTTCGGATTGTTTTCGTTCGACTTTTTAACAAGTTCGTGCAGGTTTTTTTGTTTCAGTTTCGGTTACGGTCCTCGCGAAATAAATTCCAGTAAAGTTTCGTCTTCGGTCCAATGTTTACGGTGCTGAAGTGTGTTCGATTCTATTAAAAAAAAATACACCTCGTGCGGTTCTTCAGTTGTGTTGTTATTCGTTTCGATCTTACATGTGTTTCTTGTGGATAAACGCTGTTGTCTTCTTCGTTTGAGTACGGCCATTTGAACGCTGTAAGATTTTTAATATGTATAGCCATAATAATCTCTTTTATATTTATTCGAATCTCTCTCTAAACAATCTATATATTTTTTTATTTCATCTTGCACGATTAATTCTATAATTAATGAATATTGTACGAATCACAATTCGATACGATGGGAATATCGTTCAGTTTTGAACAAATATTTCTCGATTAATTAGTGCGTGCGTCTTGTTTGTGTTCGAATCTCGTTCGTGTTACTGTTTTGATAACAAGAGTTCATTGCCAGCGTCTATGTTAATTAAGTATTAAGTCGTAGGAAGTAATTATTCTGTGTGATGGAACAGAATAAATAGTTTCAGTAGTTTTCAATCATTCTTTGTTGAAGTGTGGTGAATTTGAAATTTCTTCACTAATTCTTTTTTATACCTTGATTTTTTTTGTGCATGTGTGCGTGATATACAATGAAACTTCTGTATACCGAAACCTGTTATAATAAAATCCTCTCTGTCTCAAAAAGTAATAACCGGCAGTAGCCTGATACACATTGAGTATTCAATTTTTATGTCGAATTTTCCATAAAAAAATATATGACAAAACTACAAAAATGTGTTTACAAATTTTAGTTTCTATTTTTTTTATTACATATTATTACTGTATAACAGTTAGTAAATTTAATACATTGTTATTTAAAAATATAGGTTAAAAAATAATAAAAAATAAATATATATAAATATTTATGTAGTTTTTAGAAAAGGCAATTACCGTTTTCAATAATCATTTTCTGTGATATAAATTTGAAAATTGTTGACAATAAATAATATTTACACAAAGTAAATTTTCGTTTAATCATTTTAACTACTTTATCTTTTGTATATTTCTTCTACTCTCAGAACAGTAAATTTTCTATACATCTACTCACATTTTTTAGATTTTAAAAATTAATAAAGTGTGTGTGTATGTGTGTATACACAGATAATTATTATAAAGTCTTTTGCAGTCTGTGAAAATACGAATAAATTTTGTTCTATTTGAAATCAAGAAATCTGTAAAATGATTCAGTGAAATATTTTATTCATATTGCAGTGTATTTAATCTCGTGATTAGTAAGTTTCAGTCTATCTGCCATTATTTAAATATAACGAGTATGATTTTAAAATTTCATAAACACTGTATATTTGAGTTTCAATTGTGGTGTTCAAAATATCGGTTATATTTTTATAAAAGTCGATTGTAATGAATTGATATATTTTTAACATACACCGATAAGACAAAGACCAATCTCATGAGCTACTGACTAAAGAATTAGCTCAGTTCTTCTAACTAGAAAAATCATCACCAGTTATCAAGCATTGTTGGAAAACTGTGCTGTAAAGAGTTGTAATCTAGTGCTATAAAATCTCTAAGTAACTTTTGTCATTAATTACTTTTCTTCTGAAAAAGTTGTACACGTTTTTCTTAATTCTAGAGGAATGCATTTCACGTTCATAAATTAATTATTTTCTAATTCACAAAGTACAAAATATTTTCTGATCAGAAATTTTCAATGAAATCTTTTTCGATTGTTGGTTATTTCAATGGCGATCATAACCATCATCTTCAGAGCATCAAGATACGGAATAAGTTTTTTTAAAAAATAAGAGTTTTCTCTACTTTGACCAGAAAATTTTTTTGTTGATATGTGGGGTAGAAAAGAAGAATTAATTTAGCAACGTAGATTTAGCTACAATGCCAGAACTATATTTTAAATATATTTCATTTTATAACATTTCTTTGAATTTCTTATTTCTTCCAAGAAATTGTAATTATTTGTTTCCATTTTATCAGTGAATCCATAAAGCAAATTATCAAGAAAATAGAAGTGAAAAATTATAGGAAGCAAATATTTTTTGTCAGGAAACAAGAATGGATTGAATTATTATTTGAAATTATTAGATTGTTTGTTTTCATTTTATGTAGAACAGAAATTATTATTTGAAACTGAACAACGAATTTATATGTTTAGACAAGGATAGATCAATCTTATAGTATTTTAGGCATGCTTTAAAGGGCCTTCTGATTAAAATAAGCTAATTTGTAATCTTCAATTACTTTTTAATACAAAACCGTGTCTGTGTTTTGAAGATCAAGCACATTTATATGTATAACAGATTGCACATCAAAAATATTAAAATAAGTTATTAACAACTGAAATATATGGAAAAAAATATATTTATCCTGATGTACTCTTCAAACAGTGACACAAAAAGTATCTGATAAGACAACAATGTTTAAATTGTTAAAATAAACAGACTTTACTGCAAATCATTTTTAAATATATGACGTTACACGCGAATTACTCAAGTAAAATAAATAAATGTCATTACCTTCAATGTTCTGTTCTTTAATCGTGCAGCGAAACCGATAATGAAATCGAGTACAAGCGAATATAATGCACAATTTCAATAAAGTAATCTTTCTAAGAATTCATAATTGAACAGCGATAACGTTTTTATGCCTCTATAGATTTTCATTAGTCGGTTTTCAAGTTATGCAATTTCTGTCGCTAAAATAATAGAGTCTAGACTTGCTCTAATTACAAATTAGCGTTTAAGTGCTGCTAAGCGTTCTTTATTAATACATAATTATGTTCTCTTCCAAAAACGTTCCTGCTAAATATTTTATGTAATATATCAAAGAGTACGAGCATGTTTTTTTTATAGTTCGACAGATTAAATCGTTGAAATAACATCGTTTCAACTTGAATGACGAATGAACAATAACCTATGACTTTAAACTTGGAATGATCTAAAAACTAGAAAAAGTATGTACGCTTTCTATGGATTATAATTCATTTATAATTGACAATATAATCATGTAGTATCGACTTTGATTAAAATATAGTATAAATTGAACGAATTCTGTGTGTTCTATAATTAAAAATTGAATTTCATCGATTTTAATGAATTCAAAGAATTTAATGTAAAATACATAACAGATTAATGATTTGAAAAAAACAAGCTAGTATTACAAGCTATTTCCTTTTTAATTAAATCATCCATCTCTCTTTGTTAATGTTTCCCTAGGGATATCGAGCTTATCTATTCGCAATTAAACGAACGGGTTTTTGTACATGCGATGTAGATTTTCTCAATAGTAGATGATTTAATATTTGAAGTTTAAAATGACTGTTTTTCATTTTTAAAAATATGATTTTTTTGTTTAATAGTCAACGTATCTATCACATACTATTATTCAATGCTGAAAAAACACGAATTTCATTTAAAGTAAGTAAATTTTACTAGAAGGTATAACTTTGAAAGACTTGTATTGAAAAATCACTTTCATAAATGTTTTTTTTTTTTTACTCGACAATCACAAAAACTGTATGGTGTCAAAAATGTTCAATAAATCATTATTTATATTTTTTGATTGTTTTTTTATACGGATTTATATGCCGATTTCATCATCTTGACAGTGCCAAGATATTGAAAAAACCTTTCTGTATTATATCTGAGATTATTCTGTACTTCAGCGCTGTGAAATTCATGACATTGTTTTCGGAAATGCGTACAATAATCAAGAATGATTGATAATTATTTATTGAATATTTTTATAGCGTGTGGAGTGAAAGAAGAGTTTATTGTTGAAATTGAATTTAACCAGTGTCAAAACTGTATTGTGGGAAAGCTCTCATTGTAGAATGTTAGCGTTTATTTTGAAAAAGTATTAATCAGTTTTAAATAAATTGATTTAGTATTCAAATCGATTGAAAATGCAATACGAAAAACTGTTGATAATGAAATAAAAAACGATATTATTTATTTAGTCTTATCGTACCGAAACAGACCGGTTTCGAATCCATTTCATGCAATCGCCAACGAGTGCAGCCAATTTCATATGCAAGTACACTCTGGGCCGATATTTAAGATCAGCATCCGTTTATAAATCGACGCTTTGTTACAGCGAACCGTATCGAATCCGCGCGACATTACGGTTAGACTTGTTCGATTCACATTAAATTCTACACCAACTGTTAAAATAATATAAAGCAAGAACCTATTTATACGTTTCTCCGTGCGTGTACTAGCGTCAGTTTGCGTGTAAACATTGTACGACGCCCTCTGCTAATATCCTTGCCTGCACGCCTGTGTGTCCGACGTTAGCACAACCGAGCTCGTAAACCATATAAAATATTGTATTCGGCGTTCGCTTTTAAGCAAATGTGTACAGAACGTGAAATCCGAGTCGGATTGTCATCAACAGGAATTTTCTAAAAATGTCGATTTTTTTTCTGAACAGAATCTTAAAAAAATCACATCTTTCGTTTCTTACTTTTATTAGGTTTGAAACTTTTTGAGTCACGCACATGTCATTTTCAGTCTAAATTATATCCATCTCCATAAAAAAATAATAATCCAGAATTGTTCTCATCTTTCGTACTGAAACTATATAAACTATGTATCCGTTACCAAATTGATATCTGAAAACGTTTCATGTTGTGAAATAAGAGGATGAGGTGTTTTTCCTTCATAGTTTCTATACAATTGTGAAATAATTTATAAAGTTCGATATCTTATACGGATCTATTACTGTAAGGATATGTTTAAGTCTGAGATCTATTATCATTTTGTAATAATTGCTACACAAGCTGCTGAACTTTAAAATCAAATCACTTTAGACTTTGACGCACCCTTAATCAACAACACCCCGAACGACTAATTAACTAACATTAAAATCAAATAAAAGGTATTAGTATGTTCTATAATTCTCAATGGAAATCATTCGAATTGATGAATCAAGATCAAATCATAGTTATTTTATCAAAATTTTAAGTTGTAGCAGCAGTAAAAAATCAACAGATACGAAAAGAACTCAGATTTGACTTCTACAGTCTAAATTCATTTTATTAGTGTAATTTTGTGATTGTGAAAGTCGCGATTAACAACAAGACATCATAAAATGAACGATAATATTCTATAAAAGCTGTTAATTAAAAATCCTTCAGTGAATAGATGTGTCGTCGTGTTTTTTAAACATTCAGCATCCGGTCTTATTAACCCTCAATTTATTTCCCTAGAACAATGTTCTTAATCACCGTCCGCCGTACTATAAGGAAAAAAAGCATAATATATTTCATTGTAACAAACAGAACCAGTCTATTACGTTAAATAGGTAAAATTATTAAGTGAATACACACCGTAATTGTTTCTAATTAATTTTGATTACGTCGGTCGGTTACTCGACTCTTGATTTGACGATTTCCTCTCTCGTACCACAACTATTCTGTTCCCGTGTGTCTGTGAAACGCCGCGTCCGACACTGGAAATTTCTCACTGCATATATATATATATATTTATATAGTTAAAAAAATAACAACTGTTCGATTAGAGATAAAATTAAAATTTTAATACAGTAATGACAGTGTTTAACAACTTAAGTGTCATATAAAGACCTTCAGACTTCAAAAAAAAATATTGAAGTAATTTAATAGAAAAATGTTTTTTTCTATTGACCGGAAAGTCGTTCTATCACAGTTATGACTCTGTGACTGAATTCATTTTCACAAATGAATTGTTTTTTCATCCCATAATCCACAAAAAAGTCTGTACCTTGACGTCTTGTGATGATCAAGGAATCTGTATTGAAATGCGCATAAGTAACAATTAAAGATGATCAATAATGATTTATTGAAGATGTTTGATTAGAAAACTTTGTTGTTGGTTTATTGAATGAATGAATCATTTATGGAAACATATTTCTATTATTTTTATATTCATTTTAGTCCATGAAACATTTCTGCTTTTAATGTTCAAGTAACGTTTACAACTACAAAGTTTTTTTTTTGATAAAAACTCAATACAAAATTACCTGATACAACATATGATTACAGTTTTAGATTTACTCTTGGTAAATGTGTGTTTATGAACGTTAATTAGATAATTAGCCTATTTTATTATTTAATTTCCTATTCATAGTCATATATTTAAGTATTGTTTGCTGTCGAATAAATCTTAATGGAAATGCGTATCATACACGTTCAGTATGAATGTAGGGTCTCTCGCAGATCGTTGTGTATGAATACACATACATACATGCATATATGTATATATATATATATATATATATATATATATATATATATATATATATATATATATATATGTACATGTATATGTACTCGAACTCAAAGTAATTATATTTTATGTTTCGAACGCGTATATAACTAACTTTATGCGAGACACCTGACCTAAACAAACACTGATTTCCGTGCAAATATTCTTCAATTGCAAACAACCGTACGCATGTGTGTGTGTGTTACAACACCGGTTCCAGACATGGTTTTTATCCCAACGTTCATATATCTTTACCGCATATGCGTTGCAACAAATTCATTCATATGCTCACTCGTATGTACGAGGTCTGTTCAAAAAGTTCCAAGATCTTGATGTTATTCTAAAGAGAAATATTTGTTCGTGCTGTTTGATTACGCGTTGATCTCTATAGAACGATCTATCCCAGTTTTTGTTATCAATATTTCTATAATCTTTATCTCCATGTCCCTGACATTTTCAGAAGCACCACTTGAACTTATAGTACAGTTCTGATATTGATTAAATTCACTTTTAGGAATTAATTCCTCTTTCTCCTTATTACATAGACTTGTACTAGAAGCAGAAAAGTTCGAGTTTTTCGTTTTTTTGAGCTCTGAAAATGATCTCATCGCCAGAGAAATATGAATCAACAACAATCAATAATGATTTATTGAACAGAATTTTTTTTGCGGGTTTGTGTGGTGGAAAAAATGACACTTTTGCGAAAGACATGCACATTTTAAGTGTATTTTCAAGAATTAATACTTGTTTATCAAAGTTTTTTGAAACAAACCATAGATTTTTTTTCTGATCAAAAATATTTAATAAATTTTGTGCGGACAAAAAAAGAATTCATCTGTGAAAGTGGATTCAGCCACAGTATTACAACTGTATTGTGTCTTCAAATGTAATCGATTTAGTTCTGATTTGTCTTTTATGTAATTGTGGATGGTTAGAATGTTGTCAACTCTATTTTTAGAAACATAAAAATGACAGAATAAAATTGTATGAATATGAAAAGGGTAGTGTCACAAAAATATGGTTTTTTGGAAAATTCTAAAATAAAAACATCATTTTTCAAAGGATTATTCCCATAATGCAAAAATAATTAAGAGTTTTTATATCAAAATTATGTTTTGTCTCAAATATCAAAAAAAAAGAAACTTAGTATAAGGTATCCACAAATGGCTCGTTATTAAGACTGGTTAATATTTCTTGACAATTCAGTTCTGACACTGACTAAATTCACTTTCACAGATGAATATTCTTTTGTAGGTATTTTTCTTTTCCTCCAGGTCACTCTTCTTTGTTTTTATTTCACCATTACAGGTTCCATCTTTCGACATCTTCGGATGAGTACTCAAAAGAATTCTCATTTCATCTCACAAACCATAAACATTTTTTTCTAGTTAAAAATGTTTAATAAATTACTCATTCATTTTCAGAGATTTTCTGTAACTTTTGCCGCTCTGAAGATTATGGTATTACCATCAAAATTCGTATAATCAAGAATCAAATATGATCAATAATGATTTTATAACATTTTTAACATTTATTTTTTATAGTTACTCATCATTTTTTATTTATGAATCGTAGAATAGAAAAAGTTTCAGAACTTTCAGTTCAGACCATGTATATATATATATATATAACTGTATGTGCATGCATACACATATAAATTCATTTTTATATGAAATTTAATGGTCGTTTTATATAAATTTAAACATTTATAGAATGTTTTTCAATATATATATATATATACATACACACATATGTACACTCTGGCGCCATAAAAATAAGTTTTTTTTTTTATCAAAGTTCGATAACGTTTTGAACCAATTTATTTTTATATGATGCATAATGGTAAATAGATGTACACTTGTAAGATATTATATTCTTATCAGTCATAGTAGATAATGTGTGTGGAGATAAACGGATTATTTATGAAAGAGGCGTTCGAGTTTTCATGGTTGAAACGTGTGAAAAAAGTGCAAGTAATTGAATCGGATATTAACATTTAAAAACATGTGTTGTACAATTATATGTTAAGAAATGAAACTATTTTCGATCTGATGTTTGTAAACAAAAACATGTAGAATGATGAATCATATTTAGAAATGTGTGAGTGGATTTTTAGGTTGTGAATGATAACATTTCTTCTTTTTCTTACTTGAATTTAGTCGATATTTTTTTGTTGTTCGAAATGTTCATTAAATGATTATTGTTTATAATTCAGTTCTGACCAATTGCTAGAAATTTATTTTTTTTTATTACAAATCGTTATTTGTTTTTCTAATTCGTCCATCATTTTTATAATGGCTTTAAATAGCAGTGCCATATTCAGACTGAAAAGTCCAAAAAATCTCAGTGTTATCAAAACAGTGCTAACACTGTAATTTTTCTAAATTGCAAACGTTTTATTTTTTTAAAAAAAATATTTTATTTATGTAATTGATAAATATTTTCTGAAGAAACTGAATTCTTACTACAGTTCTAAATTATAAACCGACACATGTTTCTTCAATGAATAATAAGTGAATCGAGTAACGCTGGTTCTTATAATCGATAAGACAACATTTTACTCAGAAATTCACTATCAAACAATTTTTCTATATTTCATGATCCAATCAAACGACACATACATATCTGTCTAATAACTTAATTGCACTGTCGAACAAATGCTTATCAATCAGTTGATATATTGAAGAAAATATCAATGCCTTTTCTCCTGTTGACATTCACTGTCCGTTACGTTCTTCGTTAATTGATTGATGACCTCATACGTACACACACACAAACACACACCGTAATGTGTATATCTGTATCTGTATATACGTTTACATACATGTTGGTAGTTACCAATTTTCCTAGATAATGTCGTGCTATACAATAATAGCGTTATTACCTTCGCTCGTGGAACACTGAATTAGCTTTTGTCGTTTGCTTCGGTTAATATATTACAAGGTAATTGAATTACCAATCACGATTGAAATTAGTTATTACAGTTTTACACAGGCGCTGGTTTATTTATCGCATTTTGAATCAATCAGTAAAGTGATTTATATTTTGTCTCATGTCTGATTTTTCTAATATCGATTTTTTCGATCATGATTTTTGAATAATGATTTAAAAAATATTTCTACTGAGCGTTCATTTCAATTGTGTAAAAATGTTAACTTTGCAAATACTATAATTTTAATCTTTTTAATAAATAAGAATGCTTGAATTTTTTAAAAAAATGTTTATAAAAGTATTTATTAGGTCATCATTGTATTTTTTTTAAAATATTTTCTTTTTTCGAATATTAAAACGGTTTTAGTATTCTGTACAGTAATGCAAGATTGTTTTGTGGTATAATAAAATGTCTGTACTGGGGAAGTACAGAAAAATATGTTTATAGTTTGTCTTAGTCGCATATTAAAAAATAACTTGTTAGATCAAACATGTTTTTCAGCTTTTCAAAAATCTATATACCAACTAATTCATTCATTCAAACAAGTTCCAATTTCTATGAATTGTCAGACAAACAGGTATTAAAAAATCGACTACTCTGTGTTGGAATTGATATTTGAGGTAGTTTACAAACAACTCTTTAATATGTGACTGAGACAAATTTATGATTATTGCAATACTATGTCGAGAATCTACTTGATTTATTTCAGATTTAAATTTATGACTTATGGTCGTTAGCCAAGTAAAAAAAATAAAAAAAACTCGTTCAGTAACAATTTTTTATTTCTCTTCCATAAAAAAACAATTTTATATAAAATATTTTTTTAATAAACGAAAGAAAATGCTATTATAAACTCCTCTACCGATTTATTCACTATTTTTTTCCCGAGAAAGATACCGATTGAAGACAATACTGAGTTCCCCTTCTAACTAACGACTTTTCTCTGGTTATTTGTAGATTAGCTTTGGTTTCTTGACTGTTTTTACTAGTCTATTATTCTGCTGATATAATTGTTATATTCTCTTCTTCCCCATTTAACAAGTTTAATGAACACCACTTCGCATTGTTTTCTTTTATCTCGTTCTGTAGATTCTATCCGTAGTCTTTTGTCAAATGTTTTACTTCTAATTTACTTATCTTCTTTGTACTGAGTAGTTGTTTTGTTCTGTGTAATTAGTCTTACAATTTTTCATCTATCTTAATTTTAGTTTTTTTTTAAAAGTAATCGAGACATACGAAATCAAAGGCTTTTTTAATATTTGAGTATGTTTTTTGATCATATTCTTTTTGTTTATCTCTCTCTCTATCTCTGTCTCTCTCTCTAAATATATATATATATATATATATATATATATATATATATATATATATACACACACACACACAGAGAAAGAGGGCGGTTTGTATAAGGAATGTATGTGTGTTTGTATGCACTCTGTCGTTGCATTATTCCATTCCATCAAAACGACCGCAGAGAACAACACCAACACGAGTGAAATTTGAAACTGTTGTGTAAATATATCGTTCGTTTGTTGGGACAACAGTTTTAGTACATTTACGTGAGTGAATTTTAGAATAAGGCCGACGTATAAAAAAAAAACAACGACGACGACGACGTCGACGTCGGCCAGGTATGAGCGATATAAACACCGTGACGATTTATTGTTGATAATAAAATTGAGGTAGAAGTTTCATTGTTCGAATAAATTGTCGAAAAAATACGACACGCGTCGAGTAAATTAAATTTCGAAAACGTTTATTGGAGGAAAAAATACGGCCGTGTCGAGAGACGTATGGAAATGAGCGAAGTAACACTGTTTGTTTATTGATAAAGAATGTAACAGTTTTATATATGCGTTACGACTCTAAAATGCATATTAATATTTGTGTATGCGTACTGTGATGCTCTACTATGTGATCTATTTTATTTATTTTATTTTTTCGAAAAAATCGATTCGAATTTAAACCAGTACGTTGTTGAAATTTACCTGGACGCACCCAAATGTACCTGTACTGTATACCATTTAAGGTAAAAGCAAGGCATACAAAACATGCACTCTACTAGGTCAACAAAGAAGTCTAATAATAGTTCGGAGACTTTAATGTACTTAAATACACGCACACATGGTGTAATGGAGACGGAATGAAAAAAAACCTGAACCGTTTTACGCCATGAAAAGATATTGTAACACGAGAATAAATTTAATCGATTCCAGTCGTTTACATTCAGTAATTATGTGAAATGAAATGCGTTATTTCATTTACAAATAATTGTTTTTAATGCCATATAAGAGACACACACTCATTCACACAAATGTATTTTTTGTTTAGAAAAACATAGACACGAGGTTTACAAAATTACCAAAGTATTTTTTTACTCGTGTATATACTTTTCTTTATCCTCGAAAATTGGTTTTAAATTATTTATTAATTATGAAGATATTTATGTTAAAATATACGTTTTTATTCAATATATTATACAAAGTATGTAATTATAAAGAAATAAATGTATATAATTATTTTCAGTTTACAGAATTCAGTTTTATGCACCGACATTTTACAACATGTATGTATATTCTTGATATAATTAAAAAAGAATAAAAGTATGTTGTAATACAGGTTCTGCTGTACGCACTGAAGATCGTTTCTTTCAAGATAATATGCTAGACTGTGAGTACGAGGTCTGACTACAATATATAAAATGTATATTTGTAGAGTTAGTGAAAGTAATAAATTCTAACACAGATGGATTCTTTTTATACTCCAAACGCCATAAAACATGTGTCTGTTCAAAATGTTCAATAAATCATTATTGAAAATTGTTGATTCTTATTTATCTGCATTTTGATGGCGATACCGTCATCTTCAAAGCGCCATGGAATAGAAAAATTTGATTTTTCTGTACCTTGAGTTCTGAAAATGTTAGTGTCATCGTCAATCTTTTAAAATCGAATCTTCGATTTTAAAGAGTTAGATTTTTTTGTACTGTGGTGCTCTGAATATACTGTCATTGCAATTGAATTGCATATAAATATATATATATATATATATATATATATATCAATTAAAAATTATTAATAATGGTTTGTTGAGTTTTTTTGAACAGGAAAATGTTTTTGAGGTTTCTGATATGAAAAAAGAATTCATTTGTAAAATTAAAGCCAATGTCAGAATTGCATTGTAAAATCCATCCTAGGTAAAAAATGGATCACTGTGAAGTCATTTTTTGCTTTTAAAACACTTATTGTAGCTATTATTTTGGGAATCGTTATCAGATACACGTTTTTTCTTTATTTCTTATGAATTACATTTCTATCATTAATCTTTTTAAGCTGTTTGAGCAGAAGAAATCAAGGAGGTGATAAGATAGAGAAGTACGTTGGTTGTAGAATAATATTTAGTGAAGTTTTACTTAAAAGTTGATAACTGGAATTGTGTAGGTGAATTTTTATCCTGTAAGATATATTTGTTTTTCATATTTCGTATTTCCGGTCGTTTTTGTTTAATTTTAATCCGTGCAATATATAAAGTCGACGATTGTATCTTTTATTTAGTTGAATATGATTTAGAAGAAATTTAAAACGAAACTCAAACTGTTCACACTTTCTGTCCGGTCGTGAAAATAATTTAAAATGACTGTGAAATAAAAGATGATCTTTTTTAATAGCCGTGTCGAGAGTTCGCTTACACTGCATTCCTTTCGATTTGTTCCCTCTGTCGTGTCGTTCCGATTCGTTGCTAAATGACCGCTATAACGAATCGAACATATTCTTCTTACTGACTACAAATCGTCACCTCGACACCGTATCTCCAGATCGTAACAGTGTCATAATTTATGAATGGGCGAGCGTACCGCGTTTTCGTTATTTTTCTCCATCGCGCGCACACGTCTCGACGTACTCGCCATAATAAAAAAAAACAAATAGTTCCGGCGTTCCATTTCCTCGGAGATTCGGCCGGCGTACAATCTTTCATATCAATCAACGCATCTGTTAGCGACACGTATTATTCACGAGAAGCGAAGGGTGTCCGTCCGTGAGGAGTGAGAGCGCATAGAACAACGTTTAGAGTCGAGTAACAGCAGTTCAACTCCCGCAGGCGGACGCCGTTTTATCTGTCTGTCCGACAGAGCTGCGATGCAGGGACTGGCGGGCATGTCACATATTCGCTCGGACACGCCGACACACGTGTACATGTACGTGTGCGTGTATAAACAATCGGTGGACATTTATACAAAATGTCCACACATGCATGCACAAATGCCCGCGCTTTATGTTCGCAGCGATTCCATCATCTCCGAATGGCAATACATGTATACATACACACAATTACATACATACATATATATATATATATATATATATATATATATATATATATATATATATATATCCACACACTCTCTTATATGAGTGTATGTATAATACGTATGTAGTAGGGTGGTGAGTGTAGTGTACGGTCCATGTGTGTATCCCTCCACTGTCGTCACTGCCGTGTCAATCTATTCGTGATGTGTTTGGAAAAGTGTTAAAGTATGCCAGGAACAAGTATATATATATATATATATATATATATATATATATATATATATATATATAAAATATGTACATTGTTTGGTGGTGAAGGGTGTGACTTGTTTTAGTATTTGTATTTAGACCACATAAGCCAGAAATAAAATCACGGATGTAAAATGTCACACGATTCGTGTGTCAATGTGTAGTTTAAACCTATCGAGTTTCTTCTAATCATTCGAAAATCTAATTAATGCTTTGATGAATAGAGTGAAACGGGAAGAATAATAAATCATCTCTCTATTTATTATTATTTTCACTTCAAATTTATTATTCTCATTTACTGTACTCATCGTTAAGGATGACTTTTTCAGAAAAACCGTGTTGTTGTTCCGGTATCCAATAAACAAATCTCCGACGCAGTGAGTGGGGTCTGCTGGTTTCAATTCGTGTGTTAATGACACTAAAATCATAATACGACAATAAAATAATTTAATTTAAAACAGAGTTATGATTGATTCAGTTTAAAGGAACCGAACTGATTTTTAGACCTAATATATGTATATTATTTTCATTAATGACAATTTCTTGATTAAATAATACATGTAAACGTATGTACGGTTTCACTTTGATAACATAACACCAACTAATAACTTTTACCTACTTTTGTTCACAAGGAAAAACGTTTATCAGTAGAAATGTTAATTTTATCGCATTTATTTACATATATGTACATTTATACTTGAATGCTTAGTATTATATATATATATATATATATATATATATATATATATATATATATATATATATATATATATATGATAAGCATAAACATCAACAAAGCATGACCCAATTGTCTTATTTATGCGAGCGAACGTGTATAGCCGACAACATTGTTTGACACATAGTACTACATTCATAACAATACGTCTAGGAAAGAGGCATAAATGCACAATGTACAACGCTGACATTTGCATAAATAAAACAACAACTCCGGTGATATTGTTGTTCGTTGTACGTACGCGCGTATAAACTGTTTTAATACACGGAAACGCGCGTTCGTTTTAATTCAATCTCGGGAACAGCGTTTTCAGATCACTGTAAAAAGATAATTCGAGTGCTGTAAACGTCCGTAATATACAGTTCATTGTCGATACTGAAATGTACGATGGAAAATGAATAGTAAAAAAGATTCGGCGAGAAATTGACTATTTTCATTCAACTATTTTGTAACCAGTACTATTAGGTGTACAAATTAATTCGGTGACTTTTTCTCATAGAAAATGAATGTTTACACAAAGAATAGACATTTTCATTCATAAAAATATCCCCATTTATTTTGTATAACTATTCTCTATCTGATGGGTTCCTGACAAAAGCCCTTGTCGAAAAAAAGATGTCGGCTTTGAATCGATGAGGTCGTAATCCATTTTCGCTCCTCTTCCACTGTTTTATCTGTTTTTGTGAAGTTATACCAATTGCTTGACCAAGTTATATACAGTTTTCGACACTTTAAATTCTTAAAACGGCGAGAAAATATTTTAAACAGAGTTATGATTGATGTCACTTAAGAACACCGACTTATTTTTCACACCTAATAAAATAGTTGTTTTAAACATTGTACAGAACATTTTTAATCAGAAAAAAAGTATAGATTGCTGGACGAGGAAGGAATTTAACTCTGAAAGTTCGTTGAAATAAAGTTGAACGAAAAAATGTAAAAACCACTTCATATAGAAAAAGAATTGAAGTAAATCAGACAATCACTTCTGATTTTTATTATTCATATCTTC
This sequence comes from Acanthacorydalis orientalis, assembly GCA_034766995.1. Classification (NCBI taxonomy): domain Eukaryota; kingdom Metazoa; phylum Arthropoda; class Insecta; order Megaloptera; family Corydalidae; genus Acanthacorydalis; species Acanthacorydalis orientalis. Next base: position 41,845,999 of record CM068319.1, on the reverse strand, counting down.
AGATTTTTCGTTAACAAAAGTGTCATATTTAGAAATAAAGTACTGTAAACGAGTAATAAAAATAGTAAATCATATTTATTTTCTTTTTATAAAAAAAAACTGGATTTGTTTCATGTATATAGTAATTAAAAGTGTTATTCATTTTAATTAATAAATATCACAAATCTGTAGTTTCAACTTTTTAGTGTGTAGCGATAAATTTCAAATGAAATTATGGATTTTTTTATTCTTTAAATTCATTATATATCAAAATACAATATCTTGTGTACCGTGTTTGTGTCTTTCTCAACTTATTTATAAATGTAATAATCATCTAATCATATTCTTAAAACATCTATTCCCACTTCTATATTTCATTCAAAAATATAAATATTTTAAAACATTTATAATAAAGATTCAACTCAATTCTTTCCAGCTGTTTAAATTCCAATTCAAAAACATAATGTAAAAATAAATCGTATCAACACATGTGCTGTGTTTGTCCATGAAAGAATACCGTGTATATATATGTATATATATATATATATATATATATATATATATATATATATATATATATATATATATATATATATATATATAACGAAATTTGATTGATTCAATCAAATTTCTCTTCATTCGCATTCGTTTCACCAAATACAATCCTAAACGTTATTTAATAATATTTCTTCCACACTCTTGAACTCGTTTATTAACTTTGTTACGTTTATTATTTGAAATTCTCGACGGTGTATCGGATATCTATTAAGAATTTGTTTTCGATAACGAAACGTATTTTTTTTAATATGAAAAAACGTAGACATTTTGTGCAAAATTACACGCGTTCGTACGTATTTGTATAACGTTAGCTTTGATGATAAGATATACAGAGTTGCAAAGACATTCTAGTGAATTGTTTGTTTTTAAATTTAATTTTGTAATTGGGTTTGTAAATTAGACATATTTAATGAGTGGGTATTTGTTCAGAATGTAGATTAGAATTCGCACATTTATAGCAGTGTGTTCGAGTCGAAAGGAGATTTGAAAATGTTCGAATAATTATTACATTGTTTTTATCTTCTAGTAAAATTGTTGAACGTTATTTTTGTCAATAAGTATTTAATCTTTTATTTTGAATTAGTTTTTTGTTTGAAAGGTATATAGATTATTATTAAATGATTCAGTACACAGATTAAATTTACCAATAAATAAGAATTAGTAGATATTATATTATTTTTTTTATTTGTATTGCACAACTGATATATTTGAAATCATAGAAAATTTAAAAAGATGATGAATTCGATTTAAAAAGTTCTCCTTTACTGAATATTAATTTGTCTGTTCTATTCTATGGATAACATTATAAACAAGATCTGTTTTAGTCACAATGTGTTTTCTAATATTATACTCCTTTTTTGAAAATCTTCAAATTCAAAAGGAATTGAAAATTTCACAGGGAATTTTTCGATTAAAATTAGTTAAAAGGGAATTGAAAATATTTAAACAGGTAATAAAATATTTTTGACCGATGGAATTCTGTAAAATGAACAAACTGTCATTTCTTAAATTCTTGCATTTCTATTGAAGGAGAATCTGATTTTCGATTTTGTTTTATTAAAAAATCATTGTGTTTCAGTTTAACAAATTATTGTTTTTTTATATTAGATATGAACAATTTTCGCTAAACTTGATCGTATTATGAAAAAAATGATAGTTTTCAAACATTCATTATTTGATCAAAAAATGTCGATAAGCTATAATATAGAATTTTTTGCAAAAATTTTTGACAAAATCATTTTTGTTACGAAAATTCGATGAGAAATATCCAAAAATATTATTTGAACAAAATGATGTGTCATTCTTTCTCAAATAAATTCGATAATAACAACAAAACTACTTAAAAGATAGGTTTTGTTGAAAAAACGTTTATTTATTCGATTGCGTTTTAAGTGAAAATCTCAAGGTTGAAATTTAAAAAAAATACTATGGGGGTTCGTCCCCTGCTCTCTATGCTCATCAACCCCCAAGCTTTACCCTTCCCTCTCGAACGCTCGCTACTCTCCCACGCTCCTAACAAATAACATAAATTAACGAATTATACAGACAAATAATCCACGCAAAATGTAAGTCGTGATTTTTTTTATTGGAAAAGTGTAAAAACATTAACATAACAAAATACAATGTTACAATCGAAGATGTTCATTTTATCCAGAAAAAGGAACAGACTTAAGAATTTCATTTTTTAGTTGAAAGATATTGACAACTATTTCAATGAAGCAATGAAAAATTAATCACCATGTATTTTATATTGAAGTTAAAATTGTTTTTTTGATACCCTCTAATCCCTTTAGCATATTGTTTATTCTCGGTAAGGTAGTGTCCTTGATATTCTTCATTTTGATGAAATCGCCCAGTATATTACTACTACGAACAACTCCTACTTTTCACCTATCCTCAGTAACTTATTTTATCAACGATCTATAAACTCAGCTTGTCAGTAAGTTACCTGAGAATAGATTTATGACCTGATTGACCTGTATAACTTTTCTTACATATTATTTATTTACTTCTTAAAAAAGCGTCCATATTGGAAAACCTATATATATATCTATATATATATATATATATATATATATATATATATATATATATATATATATATATATGAGTGTGTGTGTATTCGAGTACGTGTGAATTATTTATCAAGACAATTTTATTCGACAGAAAGTAAATAAAGAAATGATAATAGCCCTGTATGTTGTTCTAACATTGCATGTTACAAGGTAATCATATGGTATATAGAACTTTTTTTATCAGATAAACACTTTTTGTTGTGCACTACTCATTCTTTACCACTTTTAATAGTAACCTACAATAAATGCAATTGTACCTGTCAATGCATTCATACATAAATGCGAATATTATATACATTCATTATATATATATATATATATATATATATATATGCACGTATAAATTTATGTTCTTCTGTAATCTATAAAATTCGTTTTCATATCGATGTATTAGTCGACAGTTCCGCATAATCTGACTTGGAACGTTCTTTATTTATATATGTTAATGAGATATAATAGATTTCCATGTACATATATATATATATATATATATATATATATATATATATATATATATGTATATACATACATAAATACATACACCAATAACAATCGTTCATTCACATCGACCGGAATCCACGCCATTTACATAAGTATATTGTTTTATATGATTGTTCTATGAATTTTAAATATTCGTCGCTGATAAGACCGAGAAAGGAATTTCAAACTACATAATAAGTTTTCGAACGGAGCCGGTATTATTTAAATGATACGTAAATTGTTTTCGGTAACGGCCGACTCATAATAATAACAATAATAATTATAATACTGAAATAATAATATGCGGCGGGGAATTATTTTAATTGGATTTATCGATGTTGGTTTTGTTGTTTTCCTGGAATAATGGGTGGTCTAAGATTCATTTCGATATTCGGGTTAAAAATGTATGTTTGCGTTATTGAAGAATTGTTGGGCAAGAGTTATCAGGTATGGTCATCTTTTGGATTGATAAAATCGCTAGGAAAATAGTTGTATACATTTTTTATACTGATAATGGTTTCGAATATACACCTGTTTTAGATTGCAAATAAGAAGTGAGTGGTTCTAATAGATAGATATTTCTATTATTTTTTTTTTAGTTTTATCTTTGTATTTATCATTAATGGATGTATTATTTTAATATCACCATCGAAAAGTGTATAAGAAATTATGATCTATTGGTTTCTTTCAACCAGAAACTTTTACTGTGGTTTGTAAGATGAAAACGAATTAATTTATGAAAAAAAATTTGCATGTTTCACGGATATCTTTTCTAAATCGATCCTGAAACGTTTTCATTGAAAAACGAACTGGTTTCGGTGTACAGAAACGCAGTTCATTCCACTCAACCAATTTGCAACATCTAATTGTATTTCGTTCGATCGAAAGTTTTATTAAACCCTTTTCACATTTGCAACAAGTAAGATTTATTTAAATATTTGCCTCGCCCTATTAAAAAAAAATGTTACCGTTTTTTCTTCATACGTCGTAGAAAATGTACCAGCAATAATTAATTGATAACACGAATTCTGTACAACAGGCCGTACACAATATTCTGATGTGAAATAGATGTATGACTTGAGAGCTTTTTCATGTCTTGTTATACTTAAACGCTTGGCTATAAAAAGCCGTTTGTGTATCACATAAAATAAACGCATATGTTGTATATATTTATATATATATGTATATATTTATATATATATATATATATATATGTATGTATATATATATATGTAATGTCTGTATTAAATTTTATGTACGTACACATAACACAACAATTGCACGAACTCGTGTTGTATTTATAAAACGATAACGGGATTAACTACATTTGACAGGCAGCCGTCATCATTGTTTAGACCGAACGAGACGTCAGAATGTTTTAGAGACGACGGATGAGGTGAGGCGGTGGTGTGTAGAAAATAACGAGACCAAGGGCTTCGCAATAACGTGATGTTGCGGTGTTTAAATGGCAGGAACGGCGGTGGTTGCCTGCCGCCACTGTACACATCCATCCATCCATCCATCCGATGTACAATCCACGTAGCTAGTTGGCTGTACAGCTACCACGGCATCCAGTCATCATCCCCACGTCAGACCTATTATTGATGATCCGGAATTAAGCGCGTTTATGACATGTCAAACGGTTCGTCTGTCAGTGATATTATTCTGTTGCGTACCTATTTATCGTCGGCGCGTTCATTGGCGTTGTGTCTTTAGGGGTTTAATTGTTAATGTCGAGATTTTAATTGAGTAACGTTATATCGGTGGTGCAAGGGTTCTGTGAACAATGCTCGGTACGGGCGGTTCGTTGCACGCGGTGCGGCGAACGTGGAGCCGTGTATTCATCCCGAATTTTGTGTATATTTGCGTGTACGTGCGATAATGGTCTTGTAATCTCGTATACATATTGAATTTATACTGGTAAATGATTAATTATACGTATGGAAGGGGGAATTATTTGCTAATATGTTTCCGATATTTCATTTATGAAACTGCATCAATATAAAGAATAATAATAAAAGTGAAACATTCTATTGGAATTCGCGATGTCACACTTCGTTCTTGTGCTCTTCTCCAGTTACATTTATCCTGATTTATTATTTTCTCATAAATCAACTTATGAACTTATCAATCAATATAAATATAAGAAAAAGAAAATTCCAGAATCAGTTCAAAAACATTTATAAATCTGTCTTTTAATCCATGTCTCTTCAAACATATCCATGAGAAACAAATATAGAGGAAGACAATATAATAACAACTAATGTGGAAATTTTAATTTTAAAAATTCTTTTTAACTAATAACTTTTATGATAGTAACTATACGATTCATCACTTTCTCCTTGACGATGGAACACGTGCCAAGTAGATAATAGACATTCATCTGGCGGAATAGAACGAAAACTAAGAGGACGATAAAATAATTATATGATTAGAAAAACCGTTCAACAAGTATTGATTTCACAATTATACTTTTTACTAGCGTGGATCAATTCATTTTCATAGATGTATATCGATTTTCGCATAAACCACATATTTTTTTATTGTAACAGATTTTTCTGTTTCATAAATGAATGCTCTTTTCACTCTATAAACCATAAAAATATTTGATATAGGACTTAATTCGAGTTTTTTTTAAAAAAAAAATTTACACTGCGTTTTTGATGTAAGAAAGGTTAACGACCTTTGATATTATATAAACAATAATTGAGTATTAAATGTAAAATAAATAAGATGGAACTCAAAGAAAGATATTATACTTATTAGAAAACGATTTTGACAGAAGGAAAGCAACTTGTCTAGTACAAAGAAATTATTAAACTGAACTATAAACTTTTCAATACAAGCTCATTCTTTCTCCCTATAGTAATTTTCTACGCACATGTACACACATATATTATGTGTATATATATATATATATATATATATATATATATATATATATATATATATATATATATGTCCTAGTTTCCCATTCATGAGTCGACTATAATATGTTAATGAGTTCAACCTATGATAATCTTCGAGACCTCTAACTCGTTGATAATATTGAAACCGTTTCTATTAATACATAGTAATGTTACGGTATGTTCGAGGATACTGAGAATATAATTACAATCCAGTCGGGAATAAATTATTCGTCTCTTGTCGAAAAGTGATCGAGCGATTTAATTTTAACTAGTCCGTTAATTAACTGTTGATTCGTCATATACTTTTTTTAAAAAATAATAAATGTATTTTCGTTCGCGCTCAGCATTAAAAAATGTATGAAAGTTCGTAACAAATCGATTTTTCGATCAGTTTCGTGGACGAGATAAGAATATACACACATGCGTTACTTAAATGAAATGATAAATTAAAAGAATCTCCGACATGTAATAAAATAATAAGAAGAGATTACATGTGAAGGTACCGAGAACATAAGACATGCACGCGATAGAGACACGGGAAACGGCATGGTACTCTGTGAAGATTTTTCAAGAGTTTTAATTAAGATGGTTTGTTTTTTTTTAGAAGTGAAAGTATAGAGTAATAACACTCACAATACATGTTTTAATCATTGTTGTTAGGTTGGTTATGATGATGTTTTTTTTTTTTTGTAATAAGAGTAATGTTTTTCGAGAAGAATTCAATTTATATATTTGATACATAGAAGTTTTATATTATGTAAATATATAAAAATTAAACCGAGAAAGACTTTAATCGATTTAAAATTGAAAAAAAGTAACATAAAATGCTTTTCATTACCGAAAATGTACCGAAACAAAACACTGTTTTAACACTGAGAAATATTTCAAAAACTATCTTAAAATTCCATCAAAATATCCGAAGATTACATCGTTTTTATTCCATTGTTTTAAATGCATGATACTTTGTATTCATCGACTGAACAACTGACTCTATTTGTGAAATAAATCTTTCTCCAAGTTACACAGTTGATAAACAATTTATTAAGCATCCAGCATGGGAAGACTAATTTATTAAATATGTACGATATGTTTAATAAACTACAGTTGCTAAACTATCCCTCGTCTCTAAACTAAGTCTTCTCTCGGGTTTGTGTAGCATACCTTAAGGACTTTCAAAACCGGAATATCTGTTTTATGTAGAAAATAAACTTTTATTTCAGTTCACTCTACGGTTTATGACTAGTTCACTGTTTTCACGACAACAATATTTATATTATCGATTATTTATTGTATAAACTAGAAATATATATGTATATATATATATATATAAAATTAGATAATAGATATGTAAATATTTAGAATAATTATTTGACACGTCCTTCAACAATTACTGTTGTTATTTTAATATAAACACATTCGATTCTATTTCAGAAACAAACATTGAAAATCAACAGTTTCACAAACGAATTTTCATTCTTCTACAAAAACTTTCCAATTAAAAAAGGTTAATCGTTGATAATTTTAATTGTTGCCTATATACATTTCGGTGGTAATGCTATCGTCATCAGAGCGCTAAAGAACAGAAAAATTTTACAAATACATATCTGACATTATGATTAAATTCACTTTCACACTAGAAAATGCATCTCTTCTCTAGCAAGTCAAGTTTGTAGCGCACACTGATATTCGATCCATTAAGATTTTTTTACTAAATTCGTGTGGCATCCAAACATACAATTTTAAACAATAACAAAACTAACATCACTGCATTGAAAAACGAAATTACTTTTGTTTATACCCAATACTTGTCTATTTAATTAAACATTTTCGTTAAAATTATGGGTATTTTCTAATATTATTATTTCGATCGATTTATGACTGAAATAAGACAACGAACTTGATTTAAATTATTCGAAAGTAGAGCTATAGCGAGCTGCTCGAATTATATATTAAAATATTTCAGGACAGATTTAAGCATCAGACTACATTTTTGTCAAGTGAATAACAGTTGTACGTACACTGAACAAATACAATAATTTAAAACAAATGTTAAAGAGGGCCAGAACTCATTTTTTCACATCCATGTAAATGTGCTATGTGTAAACAAATCGTCTAGAAATGAGCCTAATTTTCAAATGTACCCACTTATATGTACTGTGTGCATAAGAGAGAATTTTTTATTTGTTAAAAACATGTATGTCGTATTATTAGTTGTTGATTTTATACTTTTGTGTCGTTGTAATTATCTTTTTGAACATGTATAACGTTTAGATAGAAAAATAATAATTTTCACAGTGATATTTCTTAATAAAAAGAAACGTCAATTAATTAAATAAAAAATGTATGAAAAGTGGAATGATGTTAAAAATAATTTAAATTAAATTACACTTGTTATTCGGTTCTTTAAAAAAAACAGACATGGTTTCTTAATAAAAACAAGTCAACGTAGAAGAAACTATTTCGATACAACTCAAGATATCTTGCACCTGTTACAATCTCCAGCGATGCAACTGTATATTAATATAATGAAAAAACATCCGTCCATGCATTTATTCACACATTTCTTTCTCAGTGCTGCCGTTCTGTCGACACTCGTATAAATAAAATTACCGTCCGGCTTCATCGGACAAAACAACTCCTCTCAATACGATTTTGATTAACGACTCTTACGGTCGCGCACGTTGATCATTGTGTTTAGCCGCGAAGCTGGATTTATTTACTAAAGCCAGTTGTAATGAGCAAATCGCCCGTGATCAGAGACCCGATTGCATCCTACATTGTATTCCAGGATTAGTGTGGGCAGGCGACAAGTTAATACAACTAGACAGTACGATTGTATTATATGGGGCAGAACACGGTAGCGGATACATGTGAGTAGTGTGTCGATTGCGTCATTTGAAAAATAACATGTCCTTCATTTATATATATTTATATATATATATATATATATATATATATATATATAATATTCCTCAAATATATTTTATTTTTTAATCAGTAAAATATCGTCTTTATTGATAACACTCATCTATCTCTTCTGGAAACTTTCGATTGTTGCCTTGTTGAAATGTCCGTGTATTAATCAACTTTTTTTCTATCATCTTCAGAGTATCTCGGTACTCTGAAGATAATAACGTTGTTATCGAAATACGCACAAGCAACAGTCAACAATGATCAATTATGGATGCTGCAAACCGTTTTTGTTTTTATTTTCTGTATAATCGACCGAAGTTTAATCAAGAACATTGTTATTTTTTATTGAGTGTTATATAGTTTTATATTAATAAAAATATTTTTCAACAATTTCTAATACAACAATTTTTAATAGGTCTTTTTTTCCAAATAATGATTTTTTTCTACCCATAGATGGAAAATGTATCTTCAATATTCTGTGGATGATTGTACATTTTTGTGATATGATTTGTGAGGGAGTAGTATTTTATTTCTGAAAAGATTTTTCAAGATTAGTATATCATTTACTTGAAAAAATATTATAAATACTGCATTTTCATACTTTACTGAGATTCGTTTGCTAAAATACGGGTTCTTTTTAATTCTTCCTGCTGTTTAAATTATTTGTAAACGTAGTTGTATAAATTATGTACAGAATAGACGTCGTGTTCATGTTTATGTACATTATACATTCATTTATTATCGTTAATTTGTGTACATGGATGAATAGTGAACACAGTATTGAAATAACCGATCATAAATCGGAAAATAGATTGAGTCAGAGCTGACATCGCAGACATACATATTTATTATTGATGTGCATTAACATTCGAGTTTCCCGAATAGCGCGATAGATTACTTATCGATACGATGAATTGTTGTATCGAGGACCGGATCGTCGAACAACGGAAACTATCATTCGATCGACAGGAGTAACAGAGAGACGACGTCTAAATCAAAATAATCAGCGTGCCGAGGTTATCTGCTAGCATTGATCTGCGAGCTTGCGTGCATGTATCATCTGCATATGTGACGGTCGTATGTGATTGTCTGCATCTCGCCAAAGAGGGATCATCCTGCTGGGAATGTTTATGCGATGATAAATATGAAACCCGCTCATACCCGCATTCTGGATTATTGACAAACATATTAACGGTCTAATAAATCTATGAATCGGCCTGACGGGAGTTTAGAATGCATTCAGCATTCAACGTGTGTGCACTATTATGCACGTAATTGTGTGGACGATGTTGAACAATTTATACGTTACACACGCACACATACATACACTCATTCACAGACAATTATTCCTTTGACAGGATACGTTGTTTTGTTATCAGTCCAACCAATAACGTAGGTGGTTGTAATCCGCGTTGTTATCTAATTCTTGTGATCAATCGAACATGTCCTTTCCAACGATCGATTCTGTGTGAATAAATTGACAGCGTGTTCACTGTTACATTTTCAGTAATTTCAGTTTATTGAATTCTGTTACAATGAAATACAGGCAAACAAATGTTCTCTGTTACAGTTATCTGAAGTTTTGTTTTACTGAAAAAGTTCAAAGTAGAATGCTAATTTTTTAGCTTACTGATTTTTTACTTTATAGTGGATTAGAAATTCGCTTACATTTTCTAATTATTCCAATTCTGGCTGATGTATTGTTTTTTTTTTTAAAAAAAAAACTACTTTTTCAAATTTCATTTAGTTAATAACATCTCTATGCTCAGAGTACTAATTTATATGAATGAATGCTTTGTTAATTTTAATATAAAATGATTAAAGTCACTCTACATTTTAAAATATTTTCACCTCGATTTTAATCACAATACAGTTTTAGTAGCACTGTATCTTATTTCACTTTCACAAATCTATTCTTTTTTCATCTCCACAGACTACAAAAAATATTTCTGATTAAAAAGGTTCAATAAATCATTATTAATTTGATTGTTGTTTATGCTATTTCGATGGCCATACCATCATCCTCAGTGTCAAGATACAAAAAGAATGAAACTCTCATGTTTTGACTAGAAATATTATTGTAATTTATTAGTGAGAAAATGATTCATTTGTGTTCGACATGATTTCATTTTTAATCTTCAATATTCGGCTACTAAAGAGTTTGGTGATTTCGCAAATGTTTCTTGATTTAAATTGATAAACCTTCCATGATATTCATGATTCATATTCTATTCATCAGTCTTTTGCAATTATTTCACATATTTCGATGTATTCCAAACTGTAAAAAATCGTTTTTAACGTTTAAAATTAGACAACTATTTTACAAAAATGAAAAAAAAATATTTCGATTCTATTAGCTTTTCTCGAACTTTTCTGATTAAAAAAAGAAACAATTCTTATTTAATGAATATATATGACTGCAATATGATAATTTTTTTTTAAAAAAAATGACTATTGTAATCAAACGACTGTCAGACGTACTGATTAAAGCGGAGGTCAATTTTTCCGTAATGAATTGTTGTTCGCATGAATAATTTATGTAGATGGTGAATATGTTAACTGCTCGCAGCGACTCGCCGGAACATCTTCAAGTCATAAATTATATCGCCGAGGACTTATGGCACCCGCGGGACTATTTTCAGATTATCATTATTAATCTGCAAGATTATCTGGAGAGAGACTGAATTAGGTCATCGAAATTGGTATTTATTTAATTATGTGTATCGGGACCTTTTCATAAACGGAAACATAGTTTGTGTGGACGTAAATAGCGTGTGTTTATAAATATATCCTGTCTCATTCTCTCTCTCTCTCTCTGTGTGTTACACAGTGTACGTATGATATTGTTTCGTATATTCGATTTACTTTCATATCATGTTTTTTCTTCGTTGATTATTTCATTTGCTATTAAGAGTTTTCTTATTTTCCTTTCTTCTCATTCTTGTTGTTTTATTGATACAATAATCTGATAATCCTTCTATTAGATATCATTAAATATTCTAATATATCTTCACTTGTCTACATAACGTTTGTAAAACGTGTTTGAAGTCATAAATATATAAAAAAAAACTAATTTATTATTTCTCATAAAAGTCAAATTCTATTATTTGAACTTCATGTTTCCATAATGTTTATATTTTATTCAATGTACATTTCTGTATAACCTGTAAAAACAGAGCACGGTTCAGATTACATAAAAGTCTAAATAGGCATTGTGTATATCTTTGTATTACCGTACAGGGAATTCAATCTATCGACTTTACTTAGAACACATTTTAGTACCATCATCCATCAATCAATTTGTTAAAAAAAAGGTCCGAAGGGGAAGTGTTTTTCGATCAGTACCTACTCTGTTTTTTTTTCTTTTTGAGAATCCGGTCGTTCGCTGTTCGGTTACCGTGTAGTGAACGTTGAAACTCTTCCTTGACCTCTATAATACACCACCTCAATCTTGACATATATGTGTATATATATATATATATAATGTATATAGAAAAAGAGAACCTATACATGAATGATGGTATCGAGTAAGACGACTAGAGTAAGAGAAATACTTTCTAATAAAGTTTCGCCGGGGGTTGAAAATACTAGAGCTCCCTGAAGCGCAATAGGAAATAATTCGAGTTCTTTATCCCGACATGACGTTAATGTAGTTACGCATTTTACTTTTCTCCCATTATGTACGGAAAGATACGGAGACTGTGTCGATAGTGGAGCGTTGCTTGTATCGTACAAGCATATTTGTTGTAATATTCTATTTGCATTATTTATACATTGTGAGGATACGATTTTATAACTTCATGTACGTTTTGTATCGATTGTTGAACTTCTGTAACCGATTGCTTTAATTAGTTTATAACACGAACTCTTAGATGTTACTTGTACGATATTATTGGATGATTGTGTTGGGTGCTCCTTGATAGTAACTCGTAATTAAATTTCAGTCCGTGTGTCTTAATTGAATAGACGAATTTATCATTTAAGGAAAGTGAGTTTAATTGTGATAGGATAATTTATTTTAAAATATCTTTTCTATGAGTTCTTGTCAATAACAGCTATTTTTTTACATTGTCGAAAGTTCGAAAAAAATGATTCTGCGGATGGAAACATTAAATTTTCTCTCTCATATACTTGAAGCCAGTATTTGAATATTTTCTACAATCGGTTTCGTCTCCTGATATTTTCTGGTAGAAATGTTTTCCTCTAGAGTACATAACTACCTCAAAATGTCAAAAGTACCATACAGTGGAAAATGTGTGAATGGTATAATATCAATTCTTTTGTATTAGTTGCAAGAAGGGAGTGTATTTATGTGGAATAATTTTAGTGATTTATCTGTTTGAATTCAAGAATTAAAATAATAGAATTTATAGATTCATTAATAATCGCTGATACATTTAATAATCAACATCCGTGAAATAAATCAGATTAGAAATATAAACCGAAAATTAATTTATCGTGTAGTTCTACATAATCTCAACCGAAACATTAAAGGACCCTATTATAAATTTATACTGGATTTTTTCCTTCAGGTGTATGAACACAAGCATACACATAATTCATTCATCATCATTAAATGTCAACCCTTGTTACTAACACCAGTTATCGGGTCTCGTCATTGTACTAGTGATTTTCTGTACGTCGTATTACTGCAATGGTTTTCTGTTGCTTTCTGTAACCCGGATCAACAGTTTTACATAGGTTCTGAACCCTAAACGTTCGTTCAGTCAATCTTCATAATAATAAATAAATATCGAAAGTGTGTGTTACATCTTCGTCGAGTATTAAATACAGTAACAGTGAATGTATTTTATTATGACAACCAATTTATTAGATTTTGTACAGAGTTAATGAAATTTAACATACGTGTCTTATGTATGAAAAATTTTCGATAAATTTTAATTGATTTTTGTTTTTGAAAGTTTGATTTTTAAAATTCAGTTACTATTAAAATTATTTTTTAATGAAGTACAAACTTGATTAAAGAAATATTTATTAAACAACAAGTGTAATCTATGATACGTTATTTTGAGAAGAGTATTTTCTAATTCAAACCCGTATTAATAACAAGAAAGAAATCAGTGATTAGAGTCAAGTAACAAGGTGTGAGTCGTTATAAACATCGAGTCCTAAACTGTTAAGAAAGAAAGTTTTAATACATTTCCCAGGCTACTTTCGATGCTAATAAAATACAGTAAATTATCGGAATTCTTCTAAATTTTATATTAGTCTATCACAATATCTACACGTCTCCAGCCATTAACTATAATTAGACTAATTCTGAGAACACATCGTTTCGTACACAGCTGTAGAATATAACTAGACATAATTACAAAAGTTGTGAATTTCGTTTCGACGAATAACAATAGAATTTTATTACAAGTTATTCGACTTGAACGAAATGCATTTTTTTTCTTCGTCCTCGGTTCGACGAAACAAAACATCACGTGAACAAAAATTGTGAGATTCGTATTTCTTTAAATACGAATTGTACAATAGAAAATAAATAGCCGAGCAGTAAGGAGATAATGTTTGAAAAGTGGATTTCAAGAGACGGAACGCTTTTCAATGGTCTCTCTCGTGCTTAGATTATTAATTACTGTGAGTGACTTTGCATATTTATTATTCACTCATTCGTTCGCTATGATTTTCAGTTCTACATAAGAGACTAAGCGTTTAAAACACACACACATTTATATATATATATATATATATATATATATATATATATATATATATATATATATAGTTTCAATTTTGTTACAACTTTTTCAAATTTCATAATTATCGAATGCATTCTACCAGTGTAAACAACTATTAACTATTCGATAATCTTGATCCACTTGAAATATTCCCCTTTTTTATAGTATTAACATTCGTTTTTTGTTCTTTGAGAATGAAAAAATAACTTACAGAATGTTTAAAACCAAGAATATGGATATATTTGTAAATATAGAAATTCAAATCTATTTGATTATGTTTAACTTCTATGCAGTAGAATGAAACGTGAATTTATTTATTTTGAAAATTTTTAAATGTATTTCTATTCATTATAATATCTGTTTGATTATTAAATTCAAGTATAAAATATTCCCAATGTGCTGTATCTTCCGTATGGGGTTTGTAGATAAATAAAAATGTATCATTATATTGAAATAATTTTTTTCTTAATGCAATCTGGTCGTTTCGTTCGAAAACCGATCCGTTTATTCAATCACTAACATTCGCAAACTTGTAATGTATTCGTCGATTTATGAAAAATCCCTGTTTACGAATCTCTATTGCTATTGTTTAACAGAATAACAATAACGTTCCGTTAGAAAATGTTATAATGGTGCATTAGTTTACACAGCGACTAATTATAGTCGAATAAACGGTGAGATAATAGGTCTGTGAAAACATACTTATGTCACACTAACGTTTAGAATATCCGAATTCGCATCAATTTATATTCAACATGCATCGCAAATTTCCAATAACATTATAACACATTTACCACGAAGGGCTTGTATACAAACAATCCACTGATAAATGGAATATCGCTGCCGAAATATAAAATAACTGGAATCAGTTACGACGAGATTAACGTTGTACCAGCGTCATGACTGAAAATTTAATGAGAGTCTCACTGTTTTAAATGTCCTTACTGGATTGTTGTGAGATTTGAATTGTCGTTGTTGTATTTAAAAGTGACACGATTCGTTTTCATTGTTTTTTGAATGTTTGATATTTAAACATAAAAAAATGTATAATTGAAAAAACTTCTCTCTGACATAAATGTTTTAAACCAATAACTATTAATTTTGTATAAATATTTTTTTACTTCATTGTTTTATTATATTTTTTTCTATTTAATCTTTTTTACTTTACTCCTGTTTAGATCATCCTGTTTTTTTATAGGTCAAGACCATAAAATTTTAAGGACATACATATATATATATATATAGGGTTTGAAATTAATTGAATTGATTTTTACAAATGAATTGTCATTCTCTGCTCGACAGAAAAGAATTTTCTGATTAAAATGTTTAGTAATTGATTATTCATTAATTTGATTACCTTTTATTTATTTAAAAAAATCAGCAATTAATCGTTCAACATTTTATGAAAATATCTAGATTTTTTATTATTATTAGGTGTAAAATTTCATTTAGTGTCTTTATATTGAATCAGTCATAACTCTATTTTAAAATAAAATACTTCCTCGTCGTGTTAGCGTTTTGAAGTACTGATCTTAACGTTTAAAAACACTATTCATCCTAGCCAAACAGTTGACATAACCTCACAAAACAGTAGTGAACCATGATAGTGTCTGAAAAGCAGTATATTAGGTTTTGTATATTTTTCGAAATCCAGTTGAAAAAAATGATGCTGAAGCAACAGAAATTTGTTTAGTTTTGGAATTAGGTGTTTTGATGCATAAAACATGCAAAGACGCCAAAATAGTGGAAGAGATCCGAAAATGGATTTCAACTTTATCGAATCAAAGCTGCCATCTTTTTTACTACAAAGAATCCGTCAGTCACTTGACTGGTGGAACAATGTTATTCAAAATAGTACCTGTAATAATAAAAAAGTACCTGTAATATTTTTAAGGTAGAATTCAAGATAGAATTCTTATAGAATTTAACCGAGCACACAAATATTTCACCATGGCTTTGTAGTTGATGCGTACGGATCGAATTCTCTCTAACAACCGCTCGTTGCAATAGTATATACTTCCAACATTTTTCTCTTCGAATAAGACAAACAATTACGATTTGTTGTGCCGGATCATTTCCCGCAAGTTAATAAACGAATAATGAATCCTCATGGCAAGACTCGACACTCCCGAGAGGAATACACAGAAACTAATGACAATGATGAAAATCCTCGTAGCTTCAAGATCTATGTCTCCCAGATGTATTGTGGGAAGATTATATATATATATATATATATATATATATATATATTGAAAAATGCTTTTTTTTATTTTTGTTTTCTTGTTCATTTTCTTGATATACTCTACAGGGTAATCACATGAAAAAAATTCTAGATTATAAAAACTTGATTTCATTTTTTCAAATAAAACAACAATAACTTAGTGACTTTCCCAGAAGAGAATATTGAAGAAAAATGGCTAGAAATTATGAAAATGTGAAGTTATGTTATTGATATTCCTAATAATTGGTTTCATGTTATTTTTTCTGAAGTAAGAAGTGGGTTTAAACGAGTGTTTGTCGATGGTTTTTTTAGCATATAATTGGAAAAGAGTTTTTTTTTCGATTATCGTTTATAAAAATATTTTATTATTCTTGGTAACTCGTTTGTGATTTACCAATCGTGTTTATCATTCAGTAATTGTTAATTATTTTTATTTTTAATTAATCTAAATTATTTTCCATTGAATAAATTAAGAAAATTGTTTTTAAAAAGTATTGAAACCCTCTACTAGCATATTTTCTACATGCATTCTTTCATATTACGTATCCACTGTTTCCAATACTACAAAACTGAACTCAAACATTTGTCTAACGTTTATTCGAAAATGCATGTTCTGTCTACTTCTGCTTCTGTTGCATTACTGAGCGTACGCGAACTTTAAATTAAAAATAATAATCATGTTTTACATATAAAGTAATATACATTATATGAGATGGGTTTAAAACAGAAACACGTAAACAGTACTTTGAGTATTTTTAAAAGAGCATTTACGCGAAGATCGTAGAATAGCGTGTGCTTAAGAACTTTCAGATTCGTTTCTTATTCTGCAATAATAGTAGCATATAACTACATTTAATGGCCGAAGTTTATACACTTCTGTTGTTAATAACGGTCGAAAAGTTTTCCAAGCCCTCGTGCAGTTTTAAAAGTCTCGATGTGGATTTTTTTGTTGTTGTTGGTTCGTTTTACGTTTATTGTATAGTTTTGTAAATTTATTTTTGATTATATATATATATATATATATATATATATATATATATATATATATATGTGTGTGTATAGCTTATAAGTAATTGAAATAAATCGAATTTAAGCTTAAACTTATTCAGAAAAAGTAAAAAATTCATTGTTATTAATGGATGTAGAAAAATAGAAAGAAGAGTTCGTATTAAAATAAATGTATAACGAAAAACAAGACTATTATTCCTTGTCTTATTTTCCAGGAGAACAACAGTTTTATATATTTACACACTTATTGGAAAAAGTAACACCAAATATAGGTTTTGTAGAAAATGGCGAAGAGAGAAATGAGATATGAGCCATAAATGAATATCTTGTTTTAACCCCTTTTTCTACAGTCAGAAATTTCAAATTCCATAAACGGAAAATGATATTAAATAATCAATAATTCACTTTTCATTCATCTGACGAGAATTCTAAGTCCCGAGTAAAAAAAAACTGTACGTTTTAAAACAAGATCTGTTTTATTTTGTTGTGTTTTCAAATGTTGTTCTTCTATATAACATAAAAAGCAATCGTGTCATTTGTGCATTTTAATTAAGTCAGTAAACAGATTTGAAGCACACTTTGTCCATTTATCTACTTAGTGTTAACAAGTTCACATTTATTGTCATCTATAAGTAAATATTTAGTGTCCAAAACTATTAAAACAAAATCTTGATGTTTTTTGTATCTCTTAGTGTGATTTTTAAATGAATTTCAAATAAAATTCTGTAAATTTCAGTAAACAAAAGGTTAACAGAGATATATCTACCGATGTGTAACAGATTATTTTTCTAAGAAAAAAACTAATAATTTAATTAAACATTTTAATAATAAAGTCAGTTCAAGTTAAATTCTCAGTATTTATAAAAACCATTTTATCGGAGACTTATTCGGTGTTCTGTCTATCCCTCTTTTGATAGATTTTTAGACTTTGAGATGACGATTGCAACATACTTGAATCAATGTTTCTATCAACTGTTACTCGGTATTTGTTTGGATAGTAAAATATCACTGCCGATTAATTTTTATATAAATCATTTTTTTCAACATTCTTGATTGTATTTAGAGTTTCTAGTTGTTAAAGACATTCAGATAGGAATTCTTTTCTCACAATCCAAATACTTCTTCGTGGTCAAAAATGTTCAATAAATCATTATCGATCATTTATGATTGTTTCTTATAGAGATATATTTTTTTCAGAACGTCAAGGTCTTCTTATTGTATTAAAATAGAATTGATTAATAATTTTATGTATTATTTAAGACCAGAAATTAAAAACTAGTACGTTTTTAATGAATCTATTAATATGGAAAGGCACTACTGTATTTATAAATAAATTCACGAGCATTTCACTGACTAGTACTGTCGAAGATCCGAACGTTACATAAAAAAATGTACATGACCACGATGTATCGAGATTAAAACACAGAAAATACAGGCACACAGAGCGATAAAAATCGAATTTAAGTTCGACGAGAGTCACTTTTATTCCTCCTCATCCCGGCCAACCGTCCGGCCGTTCGGTCCGTGCGCAGTTTTTATTTTTACCATATTTCCTCGTCCGTCGTTCTATTGTTCAACAGAAATTGTATATCGGAAACACGGTTTAATATTCTCGGAATCAAATATAAAAAGAAAATTCGATTCGGGCGCGAATGTCCAGTCTCCGTGTTCGGGGATGCTACGACCTCATTGACGGTAATGACGTTATATCTTAACCTGCACGAGGGTCACGGATTCGACCTCTGTCAAACGTGAAACGAGTCCGTATAACTTGAACGCTGTTAATTCGACACGGATCGGTTTTGATTTACCTTCTGAATATTTTTTTTTAATGGCGGTGCTTCTACGTGGAAGGATTACAGTGTAATTGTTGTGTATTTTACATTTAAAAAAAATCTTATCCTTAAAACGAAATCGAACTATATGAAATGAATAAAACGTTCTGAAATTCTGTTGTTACTTTTTTTTCAGGTACACATTTAAAAACAAAATTAATTTTTCATACTGAAATTATTTCACATCTCTCCTTTAATCCAAGATTTTTTTTACTAATTATAATAAAAATACACTTATCATCGCAATACAGTTCTGTCACTGGTTAAATTTTTTCATAGTACATTTTATTTCATATTATTTTGTACGGAATTTCGTCATAAAAAAGTACATAAATTTGAGAACTCCATTATTTAAAATAACTGATGATAAATTTCGCTATTGTTTACAAGTTAATTTTTTTGAAAAATGTAGTCGATTAACAACAACCGTAATTTATGTTACATTATACACAGACATTTATATAAATTATTGTTTATTTACTGTGCCTTCGACCGATTTGATCTTACTCTAAAAATTATTATCGTGGCAATTTATATATCGAAAAGAAAATAATATACGACATATCGAACCGTTTCAGAAATGCGTAAATACATTTCATTCAAGAAGTCAGTCGGCCAGAAAACTTACTGGAAGCCTGAAAATTATGTCTCCATTGATTCGGCGTGCATGTGTGTGTGCGTGTTTGTGTGATCGCATATGTGTTTATGTATACGTTCGTATACACACACATCGGTGGAGCAAATAGAGAATGGCGAAACCCAATTTATTAAACAAACCATTTGTTACAACAACTTTGATCCAAAACAATTTTTCGTCGGGGCGTGTCACTCGCAGCCAATATTTTTCACGCACACAACGTCGAACAATGGATACCTCGTGACGTCAATGTGAAGATGTATCTAGTATAAGACACATTTATCAAACGTACAAACTGCTGAAATAGTGTGTTGACTCGTTTGACAAAAGCGTGAGTTATTGTCGCGCGCGCGGATAAATATTCTACATAAATAATACACATGTTGTCTTTTAAGTGATCGTTCCGGTCTCGTTTGTGTTCGAACATGATGTTAATTGGTATCGAATTCACATAACACGATGAATTGAATGTTCATGTTTATATTTATTTCGGTATAACTTAGTTTTCGTGGCAGAGTCCGCCGAGAGACATTTATTAAAATGACAGAACTACGATGAAACTATATTCCAAGTTCGCGACTTCCTGAAAGTATTATCCGGACATCAATGATACGGAAAACAAGCCAATAGAATAGTTGAAACTGAGTTTCGTATAACTTACACGTTTCTACACACTTTTTCATTTTTGAACGGGCACCACAATTCAAAACTAAGATAATTCAATTGAATATCTGTCAGTTTGACTGTAAAATATACGTTTTCTGTCGATTATGCCATTGCTATTAAAATACGTATAAGCAACGATCAATATTGATCTATTGGACATTTTTTATCAGATATTATATGGAGCGAAAACAGGATTAATTTGTAAAAAACCAAATATTATCATTTAATTTCGAATTATACTACAAAAGATGAGTTAAAATTAAAATTATTGCAAAAAAATAACTTTTTATGTCCACGAATATTCATTTACAAACAGTTAATTTTTTTTATTAAAGCTCGTGAATTTTTTTATTTTTAAAGACATTTTTATTAATTATGATTGTCGTTTAATAAACTTCGAACCAAAAAATAATATTTTAAAATAATAGAAAGAGACAAATACATTATTCGTATGAAAAACGTAACGTTTATTTCTAACGTGCTTCCGTGTCTTCTTCTCCACTCCGTCCGACGTCCCGGTACACATTTCTGCTAAATACAATAATATGTAATAATGTTCCATCCGAGTTACGTATCGTAAAAAATATAATGTCGTGTTTTTATGAAGATATTAGGAACGAGATGAGAGAGTTACAAGCTAATAAAATAATTTATGAAACGTTAAAAGAGATTTTACAGATACTTCGCGAAAGTTAATTCGGGGAGATTTGCAAGCGACGAACTTCCGACATTGAACTTATAACCGTAACAATAAAAATTATGTTTTGACACTCGTGTGCAACGCGAGACGATAAAGAAGGAAATCTAATGTACCGAGTGAAATTGTCATAACGGTCACTGGTTCTGTCTCGCTCGTGCGCACCGACGATGAAACTGAAAGGTCGATGTTTATTCGACACGACTGTTCCGTTCATGTTAATGCATAGTTCGGTGAAATTACATCAGTTCGGTGAAAGTGCATTGAGAGGATGATGGTACGAAAAAATATGTGCAAGGCTTTGACTAAATTGAACTTATTTGTAAAATAGAAAAATGATGCCACACTTCAGAGAACTTTTGAGTTATTTTCATAAATCACTACACTTTCACTCCATAAAAAAAGCCGGCCAAAAATGTTGAATAATTCATAATTAAAGGTTTTATCTTCTAAGGATATATCTTCTTCCCCTGTGTTTTTCTTCCTCCAGGTAGTGGAAGGAATAACTTCCTGGGCAGGAAATATTTCTCCTTTAGTCCGGATCTCGGTTTTGATTAAGGTCTCTCGAAATTGGCGAATCTGTTTATCAGAACGTTCCTGTATCGCCGTTTCTTTACGTAGCTCAGCTGTACGATAGCTTGGATTTTTCTCCAACGTCATTCGTAATATTTTACTATGGAGCTGCTGAAATCTTTTCAGATTTATGATTCTCCAGGTGGGGGCTGAATAATTTATTCTAGTCACCAAAGATGAGAGAATGAGATTCAAGTGTAATCACAGAAGGCAATCCTCGTTTCTCATATACATTGTGTTCAAAATGTATGTAAAATATTTTATATCAATTAATATTTTAGTAAATGCGATTTACTTTTAAAATATATTTGTTTTATTTACTATATATATATATATATATATATATATATATATATATATATATATATATATATAATATCTACATACGAAAATAATAAAATAAAATCGTTTGAGTGTACGTACACAGTGTCGTTTTTTGTAACAAAAAAAACCCTGTAACGAAATGAAAGCGAGAACTTAAATTTCAATGAAATTCCAATAAAAAAAGTATATTAGTTTTTCATTGAAAATAGAAATAGAAGTGAATCAAACACTATGTTGAATTCGACATATAATTTAAAGTACATATTTTTATATAAAGTGAAATACGTTTTTTTTGCTGTTCTCCGTTTTCTTCAATATTTGAAAAAGTAAAATAGTGCCGTCTGTTCGTGGTGTGAGAGAAGACCGCTTTTTCCAACACCACTGTATAATAGAAGATATTTTATAAAATGTGTCTGTAATTTTAGAAATAGAGTGTGGTTATATATATATATATATATATATATATTTATATCTGTGTGTGTGTCTAAAACGGGTAATACTTCACCGCTGGCATCTCTTTATCAATTTCGTTGCACGATTGTGTCTGACTCTCAGGTGAGATAACGACTTCGACAACAGCTTCTCGACTGTCGTCGACTCGCGAAGACATCGTTGACGTTATCTGCTATCAGAAGTGATGCGAATCGATCCCGATGTGAATAGAGCGCCGAGTCAGAGTTAATAGCACATCAGTTTTATAAATATCCAGCGCTTACGATGAATAACTGTCGGTGAAAGAGACGGCCGCTTCTTGTAGATGTTTTTGAACGTTTATGAAATGGTATCAGATTGTTTCAGGCGATACTCGCTACTTCTTGTGCAGATGGTGTTGATTTTTTATTATTATATTTAATTCGTTTTTTTTCTCGTGCTCGCGTCACGATGAAGATGTTAGCGTTTGTCTTTCGGCTCAGTCTGAACGATTGCGAAAGACAATTCGACGTTTTAGTAGGATATTAGGTCGAGGATAGGCTGTGCGAATTACTGACGTTGAAATTTTGTAAATGTTGATGCGTCGATATAAATTTTATACACGGGCGCATGTAAAGTCTGTTATGAATGGGTTTCCACTTAAAACTTGAACGAATTTGACAGGCTTTCGAAAAAAATATTTTTTCTTGACATAATATTCATCATTTGAATTATATATTTATAACTGAGACAATAAGAGTGTCGTTTTTTTTTCAATAAGAAAACTATAATTTTTGTTTCTGAACAAAAAAAAATATTTTCAACGCACTTTTCATAATTGTTTACATAAATTTTTAGATCGATGAAAAAATAGTACACAAAATCTAAATGAAATAATCTTTTTACTTTATTACATCTGTTATCAGTATACAGTCAAAGAAATCTTAACTGTTATATCAGTTTTATAACCCGAAAATATTCTAAAATAGATATGAAACAAATTAGTAAAGAAAAATATGTTTTCATTATCTTCTTGCACCTAAAATTCAATTTATGGAATAATAAAAGTATATTTCGATTCAAGAACAAAGTCTCAAACTATCTTCTAGATAAAAATAACATCTTTCGGTTTTTTTTAACTGATTATTAATTATGAATAGTACCAACATTAAATATAATTATCAATTTATTTTACGACTTCGAAGAAATCCTATAATAGTACCAGGTCGTTTTGTAAGAAGTTTACAGGTAGTAAACATTTCTAATAAAAGTTATGACGTCATTATTCTGTTACCGGTAATAAAATTTTCTAATAAAATTTTAAAAAAAGATAGCATTTTTTCATGTACTGATGAAGATGCTTTTTTAATAACTGCAATTACGGTAATTATTTGTTTTTTAATTTTATAAGATATGATCAAGCCTCATTGTTGTGTATGTGTGTTGTACAACAATACAGTATTGTTGTTTGAAACCGCTTTCCGATCAAATTAAATTCATAATCATTAAAACTACTTGCGTAGTACAAAACGCGAGCAATCCGATTATGTGTTTCGGCATCAAAGGCGACGGCACCGGCTTCGTAATATTTCCTTAATTATATAAGTCGTCTGCGAGTTACAAATCTGTCTCATAAAAACAAAGTCGAAACTTTTTAATAAGTTCATTTCCGGTCGAAGAAATTCACGTCAAAGTTTCGTTGTTTTTCTTTTTTTTCCGTACGATCCGCTGTTTTCCGTCAACAGGGATGAAAGTTTGCTCAAAGTGTATTGTGTTTCCGTCTCTACTGAATGTATATATATATATATATATATATATATATATATATATATATATATATATATATATGTGAGGGGAAAATGATGATATTCGATGACGATAATTGATTTCTAGTGTATTTCTTGTGCTTCGTGCTTAATGATGGCAATTGTTCGATCAATCATGAACTGTAAAACTTCCACAAACTGCAGTACTTTTTATGTTTCTTAATTTTATGATTTTATCGTTTAGCGCTTCGATGACTGTAACTTTTGTTGAATTATGATGATAGCTTACATTTTACTTTCCGGTAGTTCGATTGCTAACTTTATATTTTTTTCTTTCTAGCTTAATCTTCAATCATGAGCTGACAAGTCCGAAAAGATGTACGCCAGGCCTCGTCTCCGCCGTCTGCTCGGCTTCTTGGTGCTGAGTGTGGCGACGTTGGCGCACGTGACCGGTGATCCAACCGCATCGCCCGATCCGCACGGCGGTCCAGACAATCACAGCAATGGCGGATCGGTTTCGTCGGCCACCGGGACCGGTAGCATGTACCGCTTTTTCCGGTTCACGCAGCCGATGTACAACGTCAGCATACCGGAGAACAGCATCGGCAAGACGTATGCGACGCAGACGCCCGGCGACGAGCGGCTCGGCATTTACGTGCCGATCGGATCGCCCGAGCAGCAGCTCGACATAAAATATAAAATAATCGGCGGCGATAGGGATAAGTTTTTTAAAGCGGAGGAGAGACTAGTCGGTGATTTTTGCTTTCTGTCGATTAGGACTAAAACCGGTACTTCGGACGTGTTGAATCGCGAGAGACGTGATAAGTATACCCTCGAAGTACACGCGACCGGTACCCGTCGCGACGGCAATCAGAAGATCGTCGTCGACGCGAACACCGTCGTTGTAGTTACCGTTTTAGATACGAACGATTTGAATCCGTTGTTTTATCCGACTGATTACGAGAAAACCGTGCCTGAAGATACGCCGTTACACAAGAGCATCATCCGCGTGCAGGCCGAGGACGCGGATCTGGGTCGAAACGGGGAGATCTATTACAGCTTCCTCGAGGACACCGAACAGTTCGCCGTGCATCCGATGTCGGGCGTCATCACGTTGACGCGCCCGCTCCAGTATACCTCGCGGTCGTATCACGAGCTCACCGTCTTAGGACAGGACCGCGGTGCCTTGTTTCGAACCGGATCGGCGCAAGCGACACGCGCCAAAGTCCGGATCCGCGTCAAGCAGGTGAATCTCTACAAGCCGGAGATTTACGTGCAGCACCTTCCTAGTATCGTAGAAGATTCGAACGCGGACATATACGCGATAGTCCGCGTCGCCGACAAAGACCAAGGGATCCACGGGGAGATAAAGAGCTTAGATATCGTCGACGGAGATCCTGACGGCCATTTTCGTATCCGTCCAGGTGAACAAAAAAAGGAGTTCAACATCGAAGTGCTGCGGCTGCTCGACCGTGAAACAACACCGCAGGGTTACAATCTGACGTTGTGTGCGGTCGACAAAGGCACGCCGACTCGTCAGAGCTACAAGTCCGTTCCTGTTCATCTGGCCGACCTGAACGACAACGCACCGGTATTCAATCGCGAGATCTACGAAGTGAAAGTTCCTGAAACGGCGCCGATCAACACGCCCGTCATAAGACTGAAAGTCACCGATCCGGACGAAGGGAAGAACGCGCAGGTGTTCCTGGAAATCGTCGGCGGCAACGAAGGCGGAGAGTTCCGTATCAACCCAGATACCGGGATGCTGTACACCTCCGTGAAATTGGACGCCGAACAGAAAGCGTTCTACACTCTGACGGTCTCGGCCATCGACCAGGGAAATACAGGGACACGAAAACAGTCGTCGGCTAAAGTGAAAATAAACGTCGTGGACACAAACGACAACGATCCTGTTTTCGACAAACCGGAACAGACCGTGTGGATCGACGAGAACGAACCGACCGGCACGTCGGTGACAAAAGTGACCGCCAAAGACCGAGATTCGGGCGAGAACGCCTATATATCTTACAGCATCGCTAACCTGAAACCAGTACCGTTCGAAATAGATCACTTTTCCGGTGTAATCAGAACGACGCAAGTCTTAGACTATGAAAGTATGCGACGGGAATATATTCTAAAAGTCAGAGCATCGGACTGGGGTTTACCGTACCGTCGACAAACAGAAATGCAGCTCACGATTAAAGTAAAGGACGTCAACGACAATAGACCACAGTTTGAAAAGGTCGACTGTAACGGGCACGTGCCTAGGTACGTCGCCATCGGATCCGAAATAATGACATTGTCGGCAATCGATTTCGATAGCGGCAACATAATCAGTTACCGGATTGTGGGCGGCAACGAGGACGGCTGTTTCAATTTGGAAGCGACCTCTGGCGTTTTAAGTGTCAGCTGTGATCTGAACGACGTCCGTGTGTCTGAGCGAGACGTGAACGTGACAGCTACGGACGGAACGCATTTCGCCGATGTGACCAGGATTCACTTGAACTTGGTGAACGCCAAAAGGAATTTGGGATCGAACGTGCGTCTCTTGAACGACGAAACGGGTGCTTTTGAATGCAGGGATACCGGCGTTGCGAGGAGATTGACTGAAGTGCTAGCTGCCGGCGAAAGGAACAACATGGCCGGCAGAGGAACATATCAAGAAGAGTTCGGTATGATGCCAAGCCGCTACGGACAGAACATACACACACCTGAGTTTGTCGAATTTCCAATCGAGATACGCGTTAATGAGTCGGTGCCCCTCGAGACGACTTTAGTGAAATTGAAAGCTCGCGACAGGGACCTAGGGTATAATGGAAAACTCGTGTACGGGATTTCGAGCGGCGACGACGATTCTGTGTTCTGCGTCGACCCTGAAACCGGCGAGCTCCGTGTGATTGGTTATTTGGACCGTGAACGAGAGAGTGAATATTATCTGAACGTTACCGTCTATGACCTAGGCAAGCCGCAGAAGTCTTCCTCTAGAGTTTTACCCGTAACAGTATTAGATGTGAACGACAACGCGCCAAAGTTCGAGAAAGCGTTGGCTAGTTTTCGAGTGACCGAGAACGCTTTGAACGGTACGGCTATTTTTCGTGCGAATGCTACTGACGCCGACTTGGGAGACAACGCGAAAATCACATACTCTCTAGTGACTGATACAAAGGACTTTAGTGTAGATCCGGTGACGGGCGTTTTAACGGTTTCATCGAATTTAGATAGGGAACGACAGGATTTGTACGAGTTACGGATAAGAGCTACTGACAACGGCGGAAAGAATGGCGATATGCCGTCTCTGTATTCGGATGCCCTCGTTCGAATTTCGATCGATGATATCAATGACCAAGCGCCGACTTTCAGCCTCCCGCAGGGCGATACCCAAGGCATATCCGTGAAAATCCGCGAGGACATACCGAAAGGGAGTGTCGTCGCCGTGATCACAGCGTACGATCCTGACGTGGGACCAGGCGGCGAGATTAACTACTCGTTGGTCGACAACGTCGATAGTGTCAGTGCTTTCAAAATCGACAAACAATCGGGAACGATAAGGACGACGAAACTGCTCGATTTCGAGGAGCGGCAAGTGCATATCCTGACCATTATTGCACAGGATCGCGGTACGCCGTCGTTGAGTTCGGAAACGACTGTGACAGTGAATGTTGTGGATGTGAACGAGAACATGTACGCGCCAGTGTTTGACGATTTTGTGCTCCAAGGATCTGTGCTAGAAAACGAGCCGCCCGGTAAAGAAGTGATGCGCGTGAAAGCCGTCGATCACGATCCGCCCGGCGACGACTCCAGGATCAGCTATTCGATACGGGGTGGTGATGGCATCGGACTCTTCTCCATCGATAAAAAAGGTCAGTCGACTCTCTTACATTTTTTGTTCATGTATCGATATTCCCTATACGATGTGTGGAGTGTAACTTATTTTTTGTTAAAGAAATAAAATACTTGTACGTTGAAACGATATTCACACTGATTTTGAATGAAACAATCTAAACTCAAAAACAACAAATTGTTATCAAGTACGTATCCCTTCACAACGGACGTTTTAGTTCTGAAAGGGCACTCTCTGTCCGCCACATATGATACACGTTACTTTTGTAGCATTAGAGTAAATAAATTTATATCACACAACGGTGTTGTAAAAGTCTGCAGCGCACCGTGCGAAAATGGGTCAAAATGAGCATAGATGTTTATTTTATAGTTGCTTCTAGGACGTGTAGACTTTTTAGATTAATAATGCAGCGACTCGTTATCTAACAAAAAAATCAAATCGCTCTCTGATGCATACGTTTTACAGCTACTGTGGAAAATGTGATTCGAATGAAATGAATCAGCGCTATACGCCTTTTGTACAGGGCGCTTGTATAGAATGTTAGTTTGATTTATTTCGAAACAAAACGATTCAATGCTTATTCGTTTCAAAGAACTGAAATATTATATACTGTGTTCTATGGTCAGTGTTTCATTCAGTTCAATTTGGGTCAGTGATTGTATATCTACTAAATGATTGGAAATTAATGGACCTGCAAATCAAAAGTATTAATCTGTAAATCAGTGAAATATTAATTCATTACTACAGTTCATGGTTTCAATCTGTCACACGTCGTGATTGTTGAAACAGTTCTTCAGTTATTGTTTTATATAGCAAATATGTAACTATCGAGATTGAAAAAAAATATCACTATTTGTATTGATTAGTTATATAGAGAGGAATAATTTCTCATTTATGGAGAGTTTCCGATCTAGAACCGGTTCTCCTTTTTAAAAAAATGATTTTTGAATATTTCAAGAATGTGCATTTCCTAGGAAGTTTTAAAATTCGAAAAATTGATTACGTTATAGGCTTTAAAGTAGCGGCCTGCACATGGAGAAAACCCTTGTAAGGTAAAACTTTAAACGCGTTTTTTTTTCAAACTGGCAGGACAAATATCCGAAAGTTAAGTGATTGATTCACGTAAACTTTTTCCAAATTAAAGAAAAAAACCTTTTTCCAGACAGTGAACGTGTCTAATATTTTGAGATATTTTAAATTTTCAATCTTTTAAGGGATCAAATAAGACAAAAAATGTAAAAAAAAAATGTAAAATGTAAATTTGTCAAAAAAAATGTTGTTTAGTGTTCATTGCCTCGGAAATTTTGTATTCTTTAAGAATATATTCGGTTTTTATGTTTCACATCAACAGTTGAAGTATCTAAACATCCCATTGTGGAAGAAAATTTCTGTGAGGTTCGCTACGAAAATCTGCCCGACGATGTTTTGTTGTTAAAAAAATTAAATATCAAAAATTATTTTGAAATCTCAAATTGATGTTCAATAAAATACAGAATCACTCATAAAATTATCTTTGTACTTTTGTTTAGAACAAAATTCTTAAAAAATATCCCCGTTTTCGAGCGATCTAGACCGGAAACTCCTTTTGAGTTCTTAACCGAAAATTATGAATATTATCTTTGCTTCGACATATTTGTTTTCATTGATTTTTAAAACAAATATTAGTTTTGTTTTTCTAAAAAAATAAAATATATAGATAGTACCGTAGTTTTTGTTGTAAAATTAATCGAAATTATTAATTAATTTTATTATTCGACTCTCGCCGCTTCAATCATTTTTCGTTTTCGTGCAGTCTATGTACATACAAACATGCAAATGATGTGCACGTAAACATATATTGTGTATACAGACATCCTGAATAATAAACGAGGAAGCGCACGTTTCGATTACAAAATATAAGGATCCATTAAAGGAAAAATTTGTCCTGCGGAATCCATTATGCTCGCCCGGACTGAAATTGATTAATATGTTGTATAGCTATAAAATTGTATTCGCGACGTGATTGATTGTCGTGTGCATTTCAATCTTATTTTTATACAATTGAGAGAGCGAACGAAAGTTTCACGAGCAACGGACCGATTCGCAAACATGAATAGGATATCAATGTTGCTGTAGAGGGTTCGGGAACGCGCGCAAAAAAAATAATAATGAAACGACGACGAGTCGTCAAGTTAATCGGAAACTTATTAAAGAGCCCGGCCGGGTTTTTTTCCCTAATCGTATAATTAGATTGTAACTTTTTCTCGTTTCTCGTGAGTCCCGTTCGTTTTTTCTTTTTTTTTTCTCTTAGTTGATTATCGTCGGCCTAACCTTTCAGTTAATGTTTTCAATCCCTGCAGCGATTTAAATTTATATTAATATAATGCGCGGTAATTTTTTATTTCCAATTAAATGATAACGACATAGTTTAAGAACTCATAAAGCGTACTCGTTCTTTATCGTCCTGTGATATATTTTCAAGCGAGAGAGTAAATTAATCTGTCACGAGTTCGAAGCCAGTGTCTCTTGTGTTTTCTTTGACTTCCGACGCGATTCTAACGAATAAACTTTATAAACGATAAAAACTAACTAAAAACATATATAAACATGTATGATTTCGTCAGTGTTTCTTTCTGATTTGATTTGTTAAACTGCGAAATCGATTTGGCGAACGAATGAACTTTAATGTCAGTAAATTTAGAAAAGGTACATCCAGATATTTCGGAACGGCTCCAAGAAGTCGATTTGAGTAAACGCATCACCCTTCTTACGGAAATTTTTTTCATACACAATTCATTATATAAAATTAAATGTGTTTCCTCAATTGAGATGCTAATGAGCTCTGCTACCTTGCTCATTTTCACTTGCCGGTTGAACAAAACCATATTGTAGACTGTTTCGATGATTTCTGGCGTGACAACTGTTCTCGGGCCTCCTAAACGTGATACATCTTCGATGCTCGTTCTACTACGTTTAAATCTACTCGCATAAAGTCGAATGGTGTCGTAGAAAGGACAAGATTCATCCAAGCTATATCTTCTCGTACATTTTCTTCTTTTTTCTCTTCCAAAAAAGGAACTGAGTCACGTCTCGAATGTCGATTTTATCCGTTTTGACTTTCGCACGAAACGCTTGTGTTGAAACAATTGGCAAACGAAGAATTTATTTTGGAATGATTTGCAACATCAGATGAGTTACTAAAAGGGATAAAACTATATGAAAACCTATACATCGATATTCCTCGCTCTCAGCGTGTACCGAACCAAGTTACTCTTTAAACCTTCCTCGTATATAAACGAAATATTCATTGAACGTCCGTCTCAGGCACCGAAAGGGGCGAATAGTATCTTAACACAATGCATCCACATGTGAAATATAATAGGGATAGGTTGTGTCCCGGATCCTCGAGGGCGACGGGTAAATTTAGCGTACAGTGGCGGTCCTTTTGTTGTTTCCGTCGATCTATTTTCGGTTATTAATTCTGTTCATCAACGTACAATAATTAACTCTTTTATGTAAAGCCAGTTTTATATGTTCTTTGTCATGCAGTTTCGTTTGATGAATGGTTCAATTGACACAGATCCTTCTTTTTGTTATGTCCGATTGTGTCAGAAAATTCATTTGTAAAAATACCATTCAAGATTTAAAAAAAAAAATAAATAAAACGTTTTCGAGTGTTGATCGATTTAAATATTCCTCGACTTACACTAATCTAATCGTTGAAACCAAAATCCAGACACTTTCACTAGAGAATGAAACTCGTTCTCGAATTTCTAATGCGATTCCGTCGTCGCACCCCGACCACACGCTTCCCAAAACCGACATCTCCGTTGAACCAACGTCAGAAATTGTAATGCTTGTATGTCACATTATAATACATATTTAAGTTCAGAGGCTGGTGCAGCTGGCTGGCGACTCTTACATTATCGTCGTCGACTATAATATAACATGAAATGTTTGCGTGTCGTCCCAGTGTACATAAAGCGAATGATGGAATTACGACCTGCCAGCTTACCTGAGTGAGATAGGACACGTGCACGTCGTTCGGTGCGTAATTTTATGACAGGTTATCCTGTCATTGCTCTACAACAGTTTGCTATTTAGATGTTTGCCTCGCATCAACTCATTCGAACGAATTGAAAGTGTGTGTTGTGCGTATGATGGGATTTAATAGTGCACTTACTTCTAGACGAAACGGTCGTCGGTGATGTTATTAAATAGATTCGAGCAGTGCTCTAAAACTGACAGAAAAATATGGAATCTTGCTTCTCATACGTTGAAATATTAAACCAAACATTGCTTAAATAATTTGTAAATGACAAGAAAAACATCATCACCTTTTAACTAGAAATAAATGTATGAGTTATAATAAAATCTGTAAAAAATTATCAACTTGTTGCAATTCCTAATCAAGTGTTTATATATTAATAAATAATTTAAAAATCCTTCTAAGTCTCTTTACGGTTTTAATTTTTTTTTAATTCTCTGGCGATTATTTTTATTTTTCAGTTTAAATTTTGTTTGATAAATTTCTGTTTTTTTTTTTTTTGATTTTAATGTTAATTTCATTACATTCACATTTTTTTAAATTTAGATTTGTCATTTTAGATTTGTTTCGTTCGTATCATTACTTTTTTTTAAAATTAAAACAGCAATTTCACAAATGATTTTTTATTCCACAAATAAAAAAAAATCCTGGTCAGAAATGTTTGATAAATCTTTATGAATTACTTTTGATTATTGCTTATGTGTATTTCGATGGCGATGCCATCATTTTCAGAGCGTGAAAGT
Organism: Acanthacorydalis orientalis; assembly: GCA_034766995.1. Classification (NCBI taxonomy): domain Eukaryota; kingdom Metazoa; phylum Arthropoda; class Insecta; order Megaloptera; family Corydalidae; genus Acanthacorydalis; species Acanthacorydalis orientalis. The sequence goes on along the minus strand of CM068319.1, from coordinate 41,812,634 downwards.
GCTGAAAGAATTCATTTAGTCACAGTGTCAGAATTGTATTATGACAAATGTATTTGGATTATAATTGACAAAAATCTTTGATAAAAAATATATGAAATAATTGTCAATATGAAATATGAATCTAATTATAATTGTGTGCCAGAAAATTTAATTAACAATCAGAATATGTCTGTGTATTTACATGTTTTTTGTACAACATGATTTTTCTTTATCAGATAACCAAAAATGATTTATTGAATACTTTTAACCAGAAACTTTGTTGTGATTTGTGTTGTAAAAAGAAAACTCATTCGTGATACGAATTTAGCCAGAACTGTACGACAAAATAACAGCTTTATAGAAATATTGAAAAATCAGTTTGTAATATTTAAAACATCCCGTTTTCCATCTCTTAAAACTACTGTACATTTCATTCCAACGAATAGTTTAATCCGCCGTGTAATTCCAGCGCTTCCCTTATTCATACGAAAACGTAAATCGTCGATTTAATCAACTAATTTGTATTTCGTGCTTGGAAATTGTCATTAGTGTAAGAATTTTAAATAACGTCCCTGCCCGTTCGTGGCAGAGAAGGGCGCGCGCTCGCCGCACATTATAACGCGACTCGTTCGACCCGTACATGTCATAAAACTGACTTAAACATGAGTGCATTGTAATATGGGCGTAGGTGGTCGGAATTTATGACAAATTAGTGATATACGACAGCGTCCATCGTCTGTTGAACACATCATCATCATCATCATCTCTTCGACCGCACTGGACGCACGTTCGCCGTCTCTCGTGGCTAACGACAACAAGCAGTGCACACAGGGGTTAATGCACCAGATGTCGGACTCTGTAATAAATTAAATGCCACGCCGACGTTTTCCATTGATTACAGTTCATATTTTTTTCATAGCCATTAATTCACGTATGATAAGGATATTTTTTTTCATTTTACTTAAACTTACCGAGCCATTAGGGAAACACCTTTCGAATGAAATGGGTTCGAAGCATGCGATACACACCGTGTATTATAATATTTCTCGAGTGGTGTCAATAGCTCGTTTAGAATATTATATACTAATACATGCATATATTTATATGAATATATATATATATATATATATATATATATATATATATATATATATATGTATGTACAGGGGATGTTTGAAATATTGGTTTACAATTTTGATTGGTTGGTCTATTGAGTTTCTGATAGTTGAGATTTGAAGAGGTCGGACGTGAGAAATTCATTATGAAACTACTCTATACGATTACACAATATGCACTTATTGTAAAAACGTTCCATGAAAATCAGTCTTCAATTCTGTTAGAAAACTAAGTGAAAATTATGGTCGCAATGAGGTTCCAGAGCTCGTTTTTACACCGCAGCCAAAGGTGGCAATTTGATCGATTTTATTTTCCATACATAATTTCCAAATTTAGATAAAGTAGTCAAGTAAAAAATCAACTATATTTCATTTTATGTAGGAAATGTAAAAAAATAACTTGTAAACATACCTTTAAAACATCCTATATATATATATATATATATATGTATATGTATATATATATGTATATATATATGTATGTATATATATATATATATATATATATATATATATATAAAGAGAGAGAGAGAGAGAGAGATGGGGGAGGGGAAGAGACAGAAACGCTGTAAGAAAATATTAAAATTGTAATTAAAATGTAAAGTGTATTATAAAAATTTAAGCTGATATCAAAATATCATTAAACATAATGTTTATATTTAAATAAACTGTACGAAATTGTAAAGTAAGTTTCAATACGATTTTCAATCAAATTTTTCTTTTACATTTCTAATTCTCATTTAACATTTCTAAAGTATGTTTTCTGAATCATTTATTGTTCCATTTCGTTTATGTTTTGAATAATGTATATATATATATATATATATATATATATATATATATATATATAATACAATGTACATCCGTTCCATTTTCTCTGATATTGTGTTTACATCTTATTTTTCCATTTTACATGAAATCCCACATAAAACACATATTCACTATATTCCATTTTCGACGTGTACATAAAATATTTTTACATGACCTCTTATATTTCTGTATTGTACGTATACAATTATGTGTTCAAAACAACTTTTAACCTCATATTGTTACAATATATATATATATATATATATATATATATATATATATATATATATATATATATACATATATACATATATATATATATATATATATATATATATATATATATATATATATGTGTGTATACTGTACAGTAATTTTACAAATGAAAAAAAATGTATTTTTTTGTTATAATGTATATTTAGCAAACATACTAAAGGTTTCTGAATACTGATACGAATATGTCTGTTGTTAATTCAAGAGGTAAAATTTTACTTTCATTGTATGAACAGGTAGAGAACACGTTAGTAGATTTCTTTTTGTATGAATAAATACAATAAATACATTCTTTATATACTTCTTTTATAAATTGTCGAGGACGTATAAATGGTATAAAAAACTCAACGTTTTGTGTCTTCGAGTAGAGTGAGTAAAGGTTTAAATACAAAATATCAAAAGATTGTTAGGATTGTATCATCACCTCTAAAGAATGTTATTTATTTCGTAATTAATTATAAATCTCGAATGGCATTAATTAATTGCATCTAGTCGTATGTTTTCCCCTGTAAACAAACCCGAGATTGTACTGAACTTTACACAAAGAGCATTTCAGAGAGAAGGAAACCGTTTACCTTCGAACGAAATTATTTTATGCTCTCGGTAATATTTGTTTTTATGACTCGACTGAATGTTCGGATGGCGGTTTCTCTTTACGGTGAAAAAGTACTCATTACTTATCCGTTGTAGTCGCACGGAAACCGCTCCAGAGAGTGCTTAAGAATGCTTTATGCTTTTATATTTGTTCGTCGTCGACTTTTCGTTCATGCTTTCTTGTTAACACGTTTAATTTATGACATAAATAGATTCTGGAACGAAAGAATGCACACTCGATCGGATTCTATCGATGTGTGATTATAGATGGATCTGTTTTATTCACTAGTCTGAAATATTCTCCCTCTATATCATGTATTATGAACTTGAACGTTTCATAAATTTTCATATTCGTATACATAAATGTTCTGTGACCTACGGGATTGTACTTTATAAAATATTTAAGAGAGATGTGTGCGTGAGTGTGCTTCGTTTTTTAGTCATTTTCAGGCATTTTTTATATAAATATAAATATTATTCATTCCAGTAAAACGACCAGGAAATGTAAAATACTGGACAAAGATTCAAATATATTAGGTGTACAAATTAAATCGGGTTCTTTTTTAAAAGAAAATGAAAAAAACGAAAAAATGAAATACATTTTAGTCTTCAAAATCTCCTGAATTATTTTGTAAAACTTTGCTCGATCTGTCGGATGACTGACGAATCCCTTGTCGTAAAAAGATGACGCCTTTGAGTCGATGAAGTCGTCAATGCATTTTCGAACATCTTCCACTATTTTAAAATGGATATCAGTCAGGTGATGCTCGAATGACTAGAACAGATGAAAATCTGAAGGATCTAGGTTTGGTGAATACGCTGCATAAGAAAAAGCTTCCCAGTTAAACGAACAAATAACGTTTTTGGTCTTTTTCGCATGTAATATCTAATATACTGCTTTTCGGACCCCATCGTCTTCACTACTGTTTTATGTGGTTATACCGATTGCTTGGCCAAGATATGTAGTGTTTTTAAATGTTTAGATCGACACTTCATAATCCCAAAACGACGAGAAAATATTTTAATTTAAAACAGAGTTATGATTCATACAATTTAAAAACACAATTAATATGCGCACCTAATATTTTTGATATGAATTTTTAATTTCTTTTTTCTTTGAATTGTTTATAACTAAATTAATCGAGCTGTATGTTTGATATTTAAAGTGTTGTTATTAATTTTTATTATATTTTATATGTTGTGATTGATGCGTTCGTATATTTTTTGCAAAATTGTTGTTATTAATTATACAGAATGTCTCTTCTGGAGATCAATATCATATTTCCGTATTTGATATACGCGTATATTTAATAATTTATGTGTATAAAGAGAGGTACAAAATGTTGTATGTAATAAAAATCAATAAAATATTCAAAAATGTATCGTCAAGTTGTTTGACAATATCGCATTTCCGTATAAAGGATTCCTTTCACAGAACATCATTATCAGAACTTCGAGTACGGGATCTGTGAACATCAGACGCACACACAACACACCCACCCACACACACACATACACGCACACATTTACCCGCATTCGTACACTCGTCGGTAGAGGAACGTCGCTGCTCCTACTACTGCCGCGTCGAATTTCCCCAACAAACAGACGTTCGTCTGATGACACAAATTGTTGCTTGTCTGCCCGCGTGATCAGAAACTTCCTGGCGTGACACAACAAACAGACGTCATCTAGGAAACGCGAACGAACGGGAACCGATCGCCGGGATCGACGGGAGGACGGGGAGATCGAAACCGAGGGCGATTGCGTTGCGAAACCAGTGGGGACCGGCCCGACGCGGCCACTGATGACGGGCGGACGACTTGTCGAACTGAAAAAAGTCGAAAGAGGCTGATTGTGTTACGGCTGTTTGATTGTTGGATATTTGTGTGCGTCGTTCGATACGCTTCCGGAGAAAAAATCGGGAACATGATTACGGGATCGTGTTCTCTCGCACTTACCCTTTGTGTCGATCTTCGAGCGTATCTTTGTACGGTGGGAGATGTAGATTGACGCGGTTTCGATTATCGGATGAAATTTAAATTAGTAGCTTATATGTTTTGTTATACACATGCGTATATATATATATATATATATATATATATATATATATATATATATATATATATATATATATATATAGTTCAAAATATTCATAGTGTATTCACTACACTTGTTTTAAAATTATAAATGTTTTTCTTTTGATTGCATCGAGTTTTTTAAAAATAAAAGAGTTTATATTGAAAGTTAATTGATTCTGATTACATGTTTATTAATGAAGTACGTTTTTTTATGGATAGGGTATGTATATGGTATGTTTTTTTATGATTGAGGCGAGTTTCCTGTTTGAACCGCTCGAAAATGGATAATTTTTAAGAAATTTTTCTCTAAAAAAAAGAAAAAAGATAATTTTATTTGGTATTCTGCATTTTATTGAACATCTATTTGAGATTACATAATCATTTTTAGCTTTTAAATTTTTAAAAAACAACGGCGTCGGGTTGATTTTCGTAACGAACTTCTCAGAAATCCCCTTCGAGGGTGGAACGTCTAGCTCCTTGAGTGTTGATGTGAAATATAAAAACCGAAAATTGTGTTTATCTTAAAACAGACCTGTTGACGATTACAAGTGAAATGTAATTCTGTTTATCCTGATACGGAAATGACTCAGTTTATTGAACAAAAATCTAAATTGATACAGCAGATCATCATCATACCGTGCTCAACAGGCAAATCCGTTCAATCTACACAATAATTTAAAAATCAAATTAAGCGTCAATCAAAATAATCTTCGAAAATTATGTTCGACTAAACGGAATTCCAGAAGTCGGAACCGATCCGCCATGACATTATTATATATATATATATAAAAATACCGGTGTATCTTTATCACGTCGTATACGCTTTTATAAGATCACATAATCTGATAATTAATTATCCTCGTCGCCGTGATTTATCATCGCATTCATTAGATTCGGGGATTTTTTAAAAATTCATCGTCGGCGCCGAGTTCGGGCGTCGGCGAAAAAGCGACGTAGGCGAGCGAACACGTTTAATATATTGAGATTTTTCCGTCCTCCTTGTACGAAAAAAATTGCTTCATTAATGAATGAATAATGATTGATTATTTGTTGCGACGAAGACACGTCAAATGAGCACAGGACGTTCATGAAGAGTTTGAACGTGTATTCACTCTTTATTACTTGCTGAAATGTTTTATATCCGTTTATGATGTACATGCGAACACACAAACACTGGTTGGTTTTTTTTATCGAAATTTACAGTACCGTGAAAGTTAAAAAAAATCTCTCCAATCAATTGAAAACATCCTAGTCGAGAATATTTTCAAGAAATATACTTTTTCTAGATATAATCATTTAAATATTACCTTGTTCTTACTTAAATATTATTAGAATTTAAAAATAAAAAAATGATCACAAATTGAAAAAGTGTCGAATGATGGAAAAAAAATACTATTAGATTGAATTTTAATCTGTTTGAAATAACTCTTACAGAGTTTCTTTAAAATGTAATCTAATTAAAATCAAAGACAGAATAACGAAACGTTTGTTTGATTTATATTCAGATTAATATATTCAGCTACAGTTGCACTGATATTTCCTACATACACCGGTGAATCTATTTCTCTTTTATCTCTAATGAATGATTTTCAAACGAGCACAAATTATCAGCACAAAGGTAACCAATAAATTAGTTCAATCGGAATATATAAATCATCGTCTTACAAAATAATATCTCGTTTTTTTTTACGAATCGCCGCAGATAATTGAACGTCGTCTCTGTGATTTTTCGTATAATATTTTTTTATTAATTACCTACAGGGTGTTTGAATGAATTTCAATCGGAATTTTGTTTCCATTTTTGTTTGTTATGTAGCTGTTAGTTGTAATTTGGCAATGCTGTGTTCTGATGCAATCAATTCATTATGGAGAGCTTAACACTATTGGAAAGTGTTACTGCTCAATATTGATGACCCTGATTTTTTTCATATTTAATGTCGCGAGTTAAATAAACGATCATTAAAAAAATAATTAAAACTGTTTTATTTAAAAATTATTTAAAAACAAAATCGGCCGACGTATTCGAACACCCTCTGTATGTTCGGTTCTATAATGAAATGAATGTGAATGCTTGTATTGAAACAATTCTGATATTACAATTATTCGATTTTTCTTACAGATAGTGAGTTTTATGTATTATGATTTTATTCACTGGAGAATTGTATATAAAAATATTGAGAAGTAGAGGCGATACGTTTCGAACACTGTTCACAATTTTAATATGAAAAAAAAATATGACGTTTTAAAGTGCTGTTTTTGTGACTCTTGTAAAAATTTGAAATCATTCCGAAGAGATATTACATGTCAAACAGAAATATATAAAACGAAACTGAATACATTGTATGTGTTTCCGACATATATGTATATATATATATATATATATATATATATATATATATATATATATATATATATATATATATATATATAAACGGTGCACGTCGGTGAAGTTAAGGTTTTCATCTGGCCATTAAAACGTAGCCGTGGCCGTTACCGGAGTGTCATTCTCGACGTAATGACTGCGAGACTTCCAGATCTACCGGAACAGTCTTCGATTTTATACGCTACTGAAAGTATTCTAAGCACTCCGACCGAAAATAATAATAATAAAAAAAGAACTCTCTTTATACGTAGGTATTTTTAAAGAACGTCGAATGTGGTCCGAACGAGTTATTTCAAACATGTACGGGACATAGCCGGTAGGTAGATGGGTCAAAGCGTGGGAAATGGATCCGAACAACGTGCGAACGTTTAGAAGACAGTCAGTCTGCTTTTTTTATGATGATCCATCAACGGGTTATACGTTTTCGGAAAGTATGCGTCACTGTATGTGGCGCGACTACTAAGTAAACGGACGAATCGATGTTTCTTTTAAACTGGTCTGTTTTATACGTTCGTCCGAGTATACACGGTTTAATAATTGAAACATTTGAAAGATTAAACAGTACGGCGTGTCCGTGAAGAAGACTGTCGATCCAGAGATGCGTGGGCGGTATAATCTAAAAAAAAAATACGATAGTGTTCTTATTGTTTAACGGGCATTACTGCTTTCTATTCGCCACCTGTCTGGTCGAAACGTTTCGTCAGCCAGTCAGTCACACAATTAATCTGTCACATACAAGATTCACACGATTTCGACACGGCCTTAATACCGCTCAGACTATTATTGTTATGATTATATATTGGTACATAAATACATATGAAGTTGAATGATACAAGAGATATAGGTTTAATAAATATGTATGAAATGTAAACTTCGTTCGTACGACGACAGCGATCTGAGAGCTATTGATTTTCTCGCGGTATTACATCACATGTTCACATGCATATCTGTGCCTCCGTGTGTGTGATTTAAGACTCGAATTTACTGCAACATGTTCACAGTTGACGATACACGCTGCTCGCTGAAATGTATCGAAACGGAGAGATACTCGAACGTCGCGATATTTCTCTTCCGTTTCAAACGAACGGGCGGTTTCATGAATACGTACAAGATGCGTTCTGAATGTACTCGATATGTATATGTGTCCAGAAACATCTATGATGTTAATTATACGCTGCTCGAGACAATAAATGCATCAATTGCTCGACGATGTCGGACGGATGTTTTCAGAAATAATATTTGTACAGATTTATGTGCATTCCCTTCGGCGCTTTCTACAATAAACAGAAGTGTCTTTTTCTGTACGTAAACGCTTTGGATGTATTGATTAGTGTATGAAAACAATAATTAAAACGATCAGTAATCAATTATGTTATATTTTTAATTCGAAAAGATTTATATGGACATATGAAAATCTTCTACTTCGCCTGAGTTACAGTTTGTACATATTAAAATGGGATCCCACATATACTTAAAGCCTCTTGGCATTATTTTAAAATGTTTAATGCCCATAACTCGTAATTGACTGAATAATTTCATTTTATCAAACTGAAATCTTAGGTTTAAATATGGTTATATTTCATCATTACATTTTATATCTTGGTATCTGCGGTTATATTTCGATGCTAACATATATTCTTTATCCAAGTCCTGTATGTTTTTTTCGTATTTCATTTGAATATTTTTTATTTAATTTTTAACAGTTGTAGTATCTTCAGTCTCCCAGTTGTTCTCATAATTTAAAGTTTTAAGTTGCGATGCCCAGTTATATTTAATTACATCGTTAGGAGAGCTGACTAAAATTTTTAAGTCTGTTAAAACACATTTCAGCATATCTAGTATCTTATTTTCAAGTATTATCGACATATTATTAGAATTCGATACGAATTGACATTGTTTATGAATCGTTTCTTATAATCTGTCGACATGAACACACCGTTATTATTTTTAACACCGATTTTAGAATAATAATAGAAAATGCACTGTCGTCTCAGAATTGTTATTAGTGATTGTAAATATCGGTGTGATTTATTCGTGTGTTTCTGAAATACAATAGAATTCTACATCATTCCGAGCAGAGTTTTGAGGAAACGTGTTTATCCATTCAAAAGACAGATCGGAGAGAGAAAAAAATCTAAACAGAAATGGTAATAATATTATTTGAAAGAAGCACAGATTTCACGGGTCATAAACTCTGTCGTGTCATCTCGTTATCTTAACAACGGTTCACGTAGACGTTCCCGTAATAACAGCCAACAACAACAGCACGACAACAATGCGACAGAAGAACAGTGAGCGTATCAGAAATCCATTCATACGAGGATCGTATTGAAATTATATCACATAAACACAGCGCTCGAAACTTTGTTTCTCGGTAATTTTCTTTCGAATACGTACTCACGCACGCCTATCATTTTTTTCGGTCGGTCGTTCGTTCACTTCACGTGTCAAAACATCTTTTCAGAGACGTTTCTCGCTCGCCGTCCACAGCTTCTCGTTCCTTTATGTCTTCGCGCGGCGAAAGAAGTGAAAACGCGGCAGATAACCTTTGACCAATACGTTTCAGCCGAACGGTTTGTTTTTCTATTTATTTTCGGCGAGGTGACGGACGCGCGTAATCTCTTTGTCAGTTTTATACGATTAAATGTTTGTATTGTTTCCTGTTTATTTTCTTTTATTTTATTTTCGTCGGCGAGAGGACATGACGTACATGTGACAGCAGTCATCTCGAACGCTAGTTTTTTAATGTAACGCCGTTTGTGTGTCTGAGGGAATCTACGAGGAAATATTTTTATTTTACTTGCGGAGATCACTTTGAACATCAGATGAAGATAAATAATCGTCGCCCGATGGAAAAATAGCCGATTGATTTCTGACATGCTTAGTTTTAGTCTAGAACGTTTAATGTCGCATGTAAACTTGAAAGAATCGCCTATTTATATCAGGTCTGTGTATAAATTCGTGCGTATTGTCTAGAAATTGTGAAACGAGGGCAAATAAAACACGATTTAATCATTTAATCAGTGATATATTTTCTTTAATTATCGAGCAATTTTTCACCATTTTATTAGCAATTTGATAATTCTATTTGTGTAGAAGGACTCTGATTTTAATGTAAAGAAGCTGGAAACTACTCTTTCGGCTTTATCTTTGTTGTTTAATTTTTTCCTTCGACAGAAAATGCTGAAGGTTTAGAAATAAATGGTTGTCACTTGAGGTAATATCTGGTAAGTAAGGAGGATGAAGCAGAACTCCCAATTAAATTCTTTATTTTTTTGTAACGTCCTTGCCATTTGCGGTCTAACATTATCTTTGCGGAACAAAACCTTTTCAGTGTTTACTAATCACGGACGTTCTTTAAATCAATTCTGAGTTTAATATTAAAAGCTGTCGACAGTAGACATATGAATTTATCGTTTGATTGGGTTCTAACAGTTTAAAGTGAATGACACCTTTGATATCACACCAAACAGACAAGAGTATTTTTTTAGTGCAATCATCCCTTGGTAAAGGCTGTTGGTAAAGGCTTCTTATTCTTATATGTCCACAGTATTTTTTCTTGTGACATTGCGATACAGTATTCATTCTTCATCACCTGTAATAATGCAGTTAAAACGGGTTCTATTCATAGCGAGTTAAAAGAGAAGTGCTGATGTTTATTCATTGCTCGTGCGACACCCACTTTCCATGTTCGGATATTTTCCCTTTCTCATGTAGATGACAAAGTACAATTCTATGAGATGAATTTAATTTTTTTGCAATCTGATCCATCGTTAGTTCTGGCTCTGCATCCACAATACCATTCAGAGTGGTATAAAAATAAAATGGGACGGGGTTCAGTCTCTGCACTGATTTGTCAATCTTTGAATATTTGAAACCATTTCTGGTCAGTCCTGACACTGATACGATTCTCGCCATGAACCCAATTTATTTTTTCTGAAGTTGCGTTTTCACCATTCAAAAACAAAAAGTGTAAATATTGATTATCTATATCCATATTCTAAGGGCTTATATTTATGTTGTATCTTGACGATAATCGATGACAAATTGACCATTCGAGTGTGCATTTCAGAACAGAATAAAACGTGTATGACAGCGTATTTTTCCACGGAATGAGTCATGATACATTGACATATCAGATGAATACGCACTGACCTGATATCTACGAGTAAATAAAACAGAATAAATAAATATAACAGACTAGTGCAAGAAATATCAAGATATCGAATTTATGAAAATACCGTGCTTAATAAAATATAAACAGTATTCCTGTACAATCACTTACTGACAGCTACTGAAAGTGCCTTATCTCATTACAATAACACAAGTGAACCATCTCCAGCTCTGACAATAATCCTGCAACACTTCATTAGCACAGATCTTCGCCGGCATGCAAGTTTAAATCGAAAGTTGCAGCGAGTTCGACTAACTGTGTCGGTCCGCGATGAGAACGATCACTGTTAATGGTCCACGATAAGATCGTGTACGCTCGAACGATTCTCGAAAGACATTCTGCGCGTAAATGCCGTCCGGGCGAACATCCACCGCGACCTGTTCCACATGACAGTTGTTTCATAAATGTCACATTAATGGACATGTAATACAGAATTCGAACGGATATCTGTGTGTGTATGATTTTTTTTTGCAACGAGATTGAGATACGATAATTGTTGTAGCCAGTGCTACATCCACTGCAAGAAACGAGATCGAACCTGCACATAAACACTAGTACGTATATGTATATGTATATATATATATATATATATATATATATATATATATATATATATATATATATATATATATATATATATATATATATATATATATATATATATATCGGCTAAATGTGCTCCGACTTGTAAGCTCATGTCGAAGTCTGTTTTATCGTACCGTCTGATCCGATCGTAGAAATATGTGACTGCTAGACTGACAGTTACATGCGAATTTATCGATAAGACTTTTTCACTCACGGAACGTATAATACGATATTGAGACGTGTCGTCGGAGCCGGAGTCACAGTGGATAGAAAATCGCGCCGAAACACAATTGTGGCAACTTAATGCGTTTTCTGTTTCGATAACATGTTTTTCACTGTACGTACTCCTCTCTGCCGTACATACGTGTTCGATTATTTATAACGGATTTATTGCCGGTGAGAAGAGTTCAGACTAATGCGAGACATCCTATCGATTAGAGATGGGAATAGGTTCAGTAGTGCGGCTAGTCGTGTGAATTATGGACGAATGGAGTGTGGCAAGCCGTACAACATTTTTCTGACGAAAAATATTCAATAAATCATTATTAATTATTTTTGATTGTTACTTGTCCGCATTTCGGCGGTGATGTCTTCACCTTAAGAGTACCAAGATGTAGGAGAATACAATCGATTGTTTTTAGATTCTGGATTATTTTTATTTCGCTCTTCGGGTGACCGTCTTCGTTCAATTTATTAAATTAACCTCGTTTCACTCATTGTTCGAAGCAGATACAATGGAAACAGTAGTTTTATTTTGAATAATACGTAAAGGAAAACGACCTTTTCGGCAGCGTTCTTTCTCTTTCTCGAAACAAAGAAGAGCAAAACAATATAATTTCCTGTACTCATTAGACGAGCACGCTTTTTGCGACGCTCACGACCGACACTACATTGTGTTCACGTACACGAGCGCGCGTTTTTAACAATCAATACGTACGGCTGCAGCAGTAGTTGTGGCAGTAGTACTCATAATATGGGGAAGAGCACAGATTCCGTATTCCCGCGGGAATCATAACAAGAACGCCGTATGTGTGTATGTATGTGGTGTAAATCAAACCGTAAACCACTTTATGATATTGTGGCCGGGGTCGCTGTGGAGTTTCGACGCTTGGCTTCTGCACATCGTTCTATCGGGATGTTTTATCGTCGTCTTCGAGCTTGCTAGCTAGCTGCTGGCATCTTCGACGAGATTAACCGTGGCGCAGTACGACGTCGTGCTTTCGAAACAGCGTTATCGACGTTAAACATCTCTTCGCGCTCGGAGAACACACTTAAGTGATTTGCGTGACAGTTGGCACGCGTTCTGTGACCGACTTGGCGCGAGTCTAGACTGGGGTACTGGAAGAAAAAACTCTTAAGATCGAATAAAGACGACAATTATAGTCGTGATGTTTCTTTTACTGAATGTAATGTTATACGTTTAAATATATATACACATTTTAATCTTGTATGATTTTATTGTAAATCAGTCACCAATTCTATAGATCGTAGACCCTAATGGTTATGTGTATCGATATGCTTTGAAATATATTGTTTTTCGTGAAAGAAATCTGTTTCGAATCGAAATAATTACTAATTGATTTTATAAAATATGTGTACAGTCTTGTAAATTTATAACTATTTAAAAAAAATCAACTCAATTGAGATAGAATTCAATATGTTTTTTTTTTACAGTAATTCGAAGAAAAATACATATTTAAATTTGTTTCTTGACTAATAATTGTTTCCATCACGAAAGAAAATAAATCCGTAGATCGACGACCTGAAAAAAACAACTGTGCGTTCAAAATTGATAAACTGTTTTCTCAAACGTCGAAGGCACCGAATCGAAAAGAAATAATATATATTAAAAAACATTCGAGGTATTGTAAAACTGCGATATTAGATATCTTGCTGGAAAAAAAAACGTTTCGAATATTTTTTTCACGGTGTATAAATCAAGCGTTATTTTTTCCTCCTCGCCGCCACGCGTTTGATTAATGGAAATACAATTATTTCAGAAGCATTAATCAACGGACGTAATGAAATATATACCGACGATTGTGTACTAACTCCGTTTCTCCAAATGATTTATGTTCGGTATTAAAAAGTTTGATGAAGATAGGCGTTCATTCTTTTATACTGTTGTTATTGATTTTTCATACGCGAGTCAAAATCGGCTCGTTCACTGTGTCAACTGCACATAACGTACGCGAGTTCCACGAAACGGCGTCTGGTTCGAGCTTTCCCAGAAAATGTATTTTCTCGTGCTTTACAAGTGCTATACGCTTTCCATAAAATCGTATAGAAACTGTCAACATACTAGTGAATATATCTGTGCTCGCAGAGCTTTATTAATTAATGTGTATAAAAAGAAATTTATGTAGTCTGCATCATAAATTTTACAACAGTTCGTGAAATATTTTACTTCTTTTTTATTACATTAAATAACTCTATTATTTGTTTCTAGAGCAGTAATTAATCGTATGTTTTTTTTTATCAAATCGTTTTATATTTCTTTTCATATACAATTAGTTTTATATTTATTCATATTTCTATTTGACGAATTCCAGTATTAGTTAACTAAAAAGTATTTCAGTGATTAAAATCTCACCTTTAAATTTTGATCACTCAAGTTGTGTATTATTTAGAGACATTATCTCATAATTTAAGAGATAACATTATGTAAAATTAAGTGGACGTTTTTATTACATATCATTAGTATACAAATTAAAATTGAAACTCACTAATGCTCTAATTATAATTCATGTGAATTGATAAGAAACAACCTCAATTATAAGTAAGTAATTAGAACGATATATATATATATATATATATATATATATATATATATATATATATATATATATATATATATAATACTTGGCAATATTTATATAGGCAAACATGATAACTTTTTTAAACATTTAGTGGATAAAGTATTCCGGTTTTCCCGGAAATATTTGAAAATTAAAACTTTAAGTTGAAAGTATTATGAGAGATAAAAAATATACGCAGGAGAAAAGAAAAAAAACTGAAAGTAAATTATTCATGAAATTTCATTGGAATTGTCAACTTAGAAAAGTAAAATTAAGTTTCTAGGAATTGACATGTGGATCGTTTAAGAAAAAATAAAGACAGGCATGTCTGTCATTAGATTACTTCAAGTATCTCTGATAAATTTCAATAATGTAGATGTCGTTTTTCGTAAGTTATAGGTAATGTGGACAGACATACAAATGATGAAAAAAATTAAACGATTTCAGGTATTCACTGGATATAGCAAAACGATATTCTGAAGATAAAGATGAGACTAGTTTTGTAAAAAAATTATACCGGTTAATTCGAAAATAGTGTGAAATAAATCCACGGTAATTAGATTTTAAATTAGAAAAAGATCTTGTAGATCCACTTCTGTGTTAAAAACGTTTGTAGTTATCCAGCTCTATATCACAAGTCTAATTCTAAGTCTACAAAGGATTGTAGTTATATAAATGTATAATTACTTGTTTTTAAATTAGTAATTATGTTGAAGTATTGTTAAGTAGTCTTCGTCTTTGTGAATCACACGAATCTTCTACAACTATTTTCAAAGAATTCTAGAGATAAAAACAAGTGTAAAATATAAATTCGTGTCATTCGTAAGGACTCGGACCAGTCGAAGGATGTAGTGTTTACAACTCTTCTACAAGTGTTGAAAAAAGCTGATATTTTCATTTTGACTGTTTATAGGGTTCTCTGAGTTTTTCTGTATTACTTGGATCTCAATTAAAAATTTTTGCTGTTTTATGTTCATCCAGTGTTCCTCTCATTTACATTTCCAACTCTTCAGTGATTTCTTTATTCAGTCCACAAACCATAAACATGTTTACGATCAAAAATAAATCATTTCGATTTTTGATTATCACTTATGCGCAATTCTATGGATGCCATCAATTTCAGAGGGTCAAAATTTAGACAAATCTAACTTTTTAAATATTGAATCCTCTGTATATATGTACATATATATATATATATATATATATATATATATATATATATATATATATATATATATATACACATCTGATTATTTTTATATATTACTGTTTCATTAATTTACCAAGGTAGTATAGTATAATATTTTACAGATTAATAAAAAATAAAAAAATTTCTTCATTTGACAATTTCTGGTCTTCGGATTGAGTAAGATTTAGATTTCATCTTCAATTTTAAATAAAAGTAAATGTCAATTTTTTTTGTTCGTACATTTTAAACGAATTCATCTGAAATATAGCTGGATTAGAATAGAATATGCAATGTAGTATTCTGTTAGGATATAAAGAGAACTGTGTCTTCTTAAAGTCTATACTAATGCCGAATGTGTGTGTCGCACTTGGAAGTAGATATAGCGACAATTAAATTAATTTATTGAACTTTTTGAACGATTATTTAATGTAAGTAGGTCAGTCCGATGTGTCAGTGCATTTTATGTTATCCAAGAACAATGTTAACATTCGGGACTGGTGTAAGTGCAACAAGAGAAAAAAGTGGATCTTTACGATTGATACACATACACACACTTTTTTAGTGTTACGAAACAATGTTCAATATTTTTCAATGTTCTGACATCAGTGTACGTACACACATACATATAAATTCATTGTCGACAGACGGCGACGTTTCGTCCCTCGCAACTAACGTCCACGTTCAGTTTATGCACACGCGAATATTACTACTAACGCTCGTTACAGAGCAATATAACGAATTTTACAAATTGCTGCATTAATTGGCTGCAATTTATTATCCTGCGGTAATTATGTAACTCGAGTTTCGTCGTGATTAATGTTAAGGTGAAACACATGTGAACTTTAATAATAGTACTGTTTGAGCTATTCCAAGAATTTTATCAAATTTATTACACTATTGTTACGAACTTACTGTTTATATTGAACGCTGTAGATCAGTCGACGATGAGCGAGCGCGACACGTGAACTCTTTGTCTACTCCGCTGTTTCGGTTGGTTTAAAATTCACAAATGTTTATAAATTATACGTTCATACATACATACGTATGTATGTATGTATGTATGTATATATGTATATATATATATATATATATATATATATATATATATATATATATATATATATATATATAATGTATGTCAGTAAAGTACTGTCTTTCGAATTAAATATTCATTACAGGAGGTTAGTACTTATATAATACTTGATCTTTTATGTGCGGATACAAATAGATATATACAAATGCTGCTTATCTTTTGTTATATACTTACACATAAACACTTACATAATGGTCAGGTAAACTAAATAATTATTTAGTTGCCGGCTATTTTATTTAACAGTACATTTGTAACATTGACATATTTATTACAATACACAGTATATATTATTCGAGCAATCACACGTTTTTAATTAGTTAGCTGGTAAATAATAACAGGGGAGATGTAACAACAGAAATGCGAGTAAGTAGAATAAAATGTTATTCATTCATATTTATTCTTCTAGTTTTTAACATTGAAATGATAAAATAGTAGATATTATTAATTTTCTGTTTACAAACGTTAGAAAGGTTGTACATATAAAAATTGTTGTCGTCGTGTTTTTCATCCAGGAATTTTAGAATTAAATCGATTCGAAAAGATTTATATGGACAGACAAGTATTATATGATGAAAATTTTCTACTTCGCCTGAGTTACAGTTTATTCATATGAAAGGCCTCTTGATATTTTTTTTAAAATGTTTGGTGCCCATAACTCTTATTTGACTGAATACTTTGATTTTATTAAACTGAAATCTTAGATTTAAATATGGTTCTATTCTATCATTACGTTTTATATCTTGGTATCTGCGGTTATATTTCGATGCTAACATATATTCTTTATCCAAGTCCTGTATGTTTTTTTCGTATTTCATTTTAATGTTTTTTTATTTAATTTTTAACAATTGTAGTATCTTCAGTCTCCCAGTTATTCTCATAATTTAAACTTTTAAATTGCGATCCCCAGTCATATTTAATTACATCATCAGGAGAGCTGTCTACAATTGTTAAGTCTGTTAAAACACATTTCAGCATATCTAGTATATTATTTTCAAGTATTATCGACATATTATTAGAATTCGATACGAATTGATATCGGTTATGAATCGTTTCTTACAATCGGTCGTCATGAACACACCGTTATTATTTTTAACACTGATTTTAGAATAATAATTAGAACATTTTTTTTCGTATTTTATTATAATATTTTTCATTTCTATTTTAATAATTGCAGAATCTTGCGTCTCTCAGATATTTTCATAATTTAAACTATTACACAGACAAGTATTACATTATGAAAATGTACTACTTCACCCGAATTACATTTTGTATATCTTGAGGTGGGATCCCAATTAATTGTATGTCTGGTACTCTTATTTAATTTCATAGTTATTAAATGTCCTCTAGTCCTTTCTTTTTGGTCAATGTTGTTACTTCTACACTTGTTATTTATCCAAGTGTTTGAGATTCGTGAATGATTTTTACAAGTAAAGACAGAAAAACGCATCGATTGTTGTTTTTATTTGTTTAAAGAAAGTAGACGGTTTGATTTGAACATTAAAATCGATTTTCATTCTTATACATATATATATATATATATATATATATATATATATATATATATATATATATATATACATATACATACGTATGTATGTATAAATGTATAGGCATTATTAATGAAATCTGTTTTTGATTACTGCGTTAACAACATACATTATTATTATGTCATAAATTATAATTATATAATTTATTTCATAATATTATAACACGAATGAAATGTGTTTATGAATGTCATTTCATTCCGCAAAAACCCCGACTTGATTAATGCGTTGTTCTTTTTAATTCATTATATAATTATACCGTTGACACTTTACATCGAAATCGGATACAAATATCTCAACTGTTTTCATTTGTATGTAAAGATGTGTGCGCTCGTATCTACCTATGTGCGTGTGTGTGTCTGTGAAAAAAGAGAAATATCATTCGAACGAAGAAAAATAAACGAAAATCGATACGTACCGCTGTGCAGTTTCCATGCAAATATCTAATTATTATATTGACAGAGATGGATGTTCGGGCATTCTTTAAATTGCTTCAAATTACAAGCTTATTTCTGCAACGAGTAATGTGTCGAAATCACGAAAGGTCGCTCGACGCCGCGCACTGTCGAAAAGTGAGGCGCGTTGTGTATAGTCGACCGGAAGTATTATATTTTTCCTGTTTCACTATATGCCGTCCGTCCGACCGTTCATTCGTTCGTCTATTCGGATTTTTTTTTTTTTTTTTGATTCATGCACGTTTCGTATGCGCGAGACATTTTTATTAGTAAATGGAGTGCTTTACTTATTCTTCTGTATTGTGTATGTGTATAAAAATCGATACAGAATTCATATTTTGAGTGCTTCAGTGTGACTAATGTGGTTGACTTATTCAATAAAATGCTGTAACACAATAATTTTCGGTCGTATTGTGTCAATATGTTTTGAGTTTCTTCTTAATAAAAATAAAGTGTTTTCCAGATTACATTTGTTTTATGTATTTGTAATAAATATTTTGACATGAACTGTTTGACGTATAAGATCAGCAATTAGTGTATAAATCAAACGGACACATAACTCATTCCGTTATTATTACTGAAAAAATATTTTAATAATACCATGGTAAATATGAAACAATACCTCTCTGTTTAATTTTTTCCCGATCATGATATCATAAATATAATATTACTAATAATAATAGTTATATATGATTATTTTATTACGAGGTTAACGATTATGTCAAATTATTATTTAACGATTATGTTAACAGTTCTGTTCAAATTTATCAAAGCTAGCACAGTACTGATTTTTTTATCTTATTAATGAAATTAAAATAAAACGTATCTTGAGTCGTAATTATTTACTTAATAATTTATTTTCTTTTTTACAGGTATGTTTTTGATTCTGTACTTTCAAAATACTGATTCTTAGTTGGTAAGTTGTTTTTTTGTAATATTTTTTTTACCAGATTTAATCGACTGTATATTATTGTAAGTTTAATTTTTATTTATGAAAATTGATAATTTTTAGTTTTATAAATTCAAAGACATATATATATATATATATATATATATATATATATATATATGTATATGTGCTTTATTGAATTAATGAAAGCTTTCGTCGTAATAAACCGGAACGCTATATTTCACTAGAGTTCAAGCTGGGAAATATATATTGCTATTCCTGGCGGAATAGCATCCGCATTTAGTCTGCAGGCTTACTGTAATGCAGAGACGCAGAGTCACCTGCAAATAGATCAAGCGGTGCATAGTAATAAACACGGTGAAAACAAAGCGCCATACTTGAAAGCAGATATGGATGAAAAAAGACGTGCATCTAAGGTCGCATGCCTGTAGATAATTAAACGAGAAGCTTTAGCTGTTCTATTTACCTCGTGTGTTTAAACGCGATTTCATTATTGTAATTTTTTTAACTAGCATCTAGTATAATGACTAAAAATTAAAGATTATTAAACGTCGTGGTAAATCGTGTCTTAAAGAGAGGTTATATATAGCTCTTGTTTGAAGTTTTTATTTAGTTCGTTTATTTCATAGCAATTTGTTATAAGAAATGCTGTACCTGTCGTAGTGGTGTATCGTTTTCTGTTTGAATTTTAAAATTTTCTCATAATACGTTTTATTATCTATATGAAAAAATAGTTATGTATTTATTTATCAGTTTTGCAGTCTATTTTTCGTATTTAGTTAATATTCTTTAAGGAGATGTAAGCGCAGTTCCAGACTTAACTGTCTGCGTGCCGATAATCAAACATGAATAATTTTCGAGCCACTCGATATTTTTTAAATATTTTTTTTAATTTATGTTTAGAAGAGATGTGTCTATAAAATACAATAAACTTTTCTTTCATTTTTGGCGGCTCATGCCCAATTTAAAACTCGAGAATCCAAATTTCGAGGATCACTTTTGAACCTCTGAATATTTTTTAAATGTGCTTTTTTAAGTTGTGTCCCACAAAGAAGTGTCTATAAATGGTCAGATATTTTTATTCAATTTTTGAAAAAAAGAAAACATGTTTTTCTTCAACAATTTTAACAAAATTTAAATTTCGGCTCTGTTTAAATCTAGAAGATTTTTAATTTCACATATTTTTTTAAAAAATAACCAATGGTTCTTGATAAATGCTTTGTCAAACGATTTTACTCAGCTCATGGAGTTGGTAGTCATTTTGATTAGTTAGTCTGACTTGTGATTTTTCTCACTTTGAAATGTATGTGCAATAACTTGGTACAACTTGGTACAGAATAATCAACTAATAAGAAATGCGTATTGTAAAAATGAAGTATGTGCAAATTTTGTCCCTGACGTTTCAATCTCAACAAATATATCTGAACTTCAACCACACAGTAAATTTAGGGTTTGCATCCTGGTCAGCTGTTGGTTGTATAAATTTCCGTTGTGAAATTTCAGAAAATATTTGATGCAATAAAGTAAATAGACATTTCACATTCAACATTGAGGTTAAATTTTCGATTGCAATACAATTTTCTTGAGTCTACTAAATTTATTTGCATAAATTAATTTTTCAATCCTCACAATACACATATTTTTTCTGATTATAATATTCCGTAATTATGTATGAGTTTACCTCATTAGATACACGTGGAACTTCTTTTATATAAAGGAGTAATTCTAGCTTTTGTGATACAATAAATATTAATCTGTATCTGGACACTTTAAAGATAATAGAATCGCAGTTAAAATGCATATAAGCAACAATCAAAAACGAGCTATTGAACGTTTTTGACCAGAGAATTTTTGTGTAATATGAGGAATGGAAAAATAATAATAAGTGGAAGATTTAGTTTTGGTCTTTTTATTTTGATTTAATCATTCTGATTGTTGTGTATGGCGAGGTGAGGTTTTGTACGAATTTCGATAGCGGTACCATCATCTTCATAGAGTCGTAGTGCAGAAAAATCGCCGAGTTCCACATTTTATAATACAAATAAAAGAGATTATTTTGTAGCGTAAATCTATGAAGTTTGATTGAGATCACCAGTTTAAATGGATTCTAATAAAAAATGTCTTTAATAAAAAAATATAATAAACAACGTCCAATAAAGTGTATTGTCGACAACGTTCTCTAACAGTTTAGCTTTAATGAAATCTTTGCCGATTTACAAACATGATTCAGTCGGTTTAAAGTCGACCGAATTTAAATAAAGGAGAAACGTTGATAAATATAAGACCGTCTTATAAATATTTAATTTATATCAGATCTGTGTTTTTTCTTCTAATGGCCAATCTGACATTATGTTAAACTAGGAACGATTATGGTCGGCAGTTTATAAATTTCTTTTTAAGGTAATTTAATTTATTTCAAAGATTTAATCGCGGAAAAGGACCGTGCTGTGTATATATATATATATTTGTGTGTGTGTGTGCTATTCCAGAATGTGATCATTGGCAACACGGAGCGACGTGACGTGTCCGTGCCAAGTAAATTAACTCGCCAGCGATCGCAATCAGCTGAGAGTAATGAATCACTAATTCCGTTTTAATGGATAATCGATAAATGCAAATCGCCAGGTCTCACTTTGTGATTTTGTGCGTGCGTGTGTGTGTGTACGTCGGTCGTCAGATTACATTTTACAGACTCGTTTCGGGATTACCGAACTGTTATTTCCGTTCGTAAATCGGTTCGTACGGACGCGAAATGACGGTTTATTTTGCACGGGTCGTGTTTGCATGATGTTTTCCAGAGCCTCGCCCGTCTGTCGGCTCGTGCGTCCATCCGATCGACGGCGAGGCCGACGCCGATGTACGCCCGCCATAGTGAGAAGCGCGTGCCCCGCACGTGTGTGCGCGCTTTACAGACAAACGATGGAATGTTATGTACCTCTGCGTGTCGATGTTTCGCGTGAAAATCGGTCAACTGATTCGAAAACTGGATTTTGACTGCTTTATTAATGATTCGAATTTATTGAAACACGTCCGCCTAAACACTGTTTGATGTTATTGTGAACACTCTTTCATAAAAAAAAATATTCGAGTATCTTGAAATGTTTGTTCTGATCGTCCATCCACTTCTTTAAATGTTTTTTGAGTGTTTAAAATTTCAATGTCTATTCATGAACATTGCAACTAACGTCAAACATTAATCACTAAACCCTGTAGAGTATATCATTCTTTTCTACCCAAATTATGAAATCCTAAAATGGATGCCCATCTAAATTTTTCATTAAATTTTCCAAATAATCTCCAAGAAATATCCACTGATTCTTAATAATATAAAGGTATTAACTGTAATTCTTCGTATCGTATAATTCTTGTTTATCTAGAAAATATAACTCTAATGTAAGCTCTGTCTCTTATATATATATATATATATATATATATATATATATATATATATATATATATATATATGTATGTGTGTAAATAGAGATAAAATACAAAATTATTATTTTTCCAACGTTATCCACTCATAAATTAAATTTCCTATTTAAATAAAGTACTCGCCTGCCTATTATCAACACAATTTCTTAAGACAATATTAATTTTCCAACTTTAACTTTTTGATAAACGTATATATCCGAGTTAAGATTTTAATCAAATATCTTCTGTTTATTTTATCGTACAATGAAGCTGTCTGCTTGAAAATTTACAAGAAGTCTGCTCAGTTGTGATATCTGTTATCACAACATTGTCTGCGTCCGGACATTCCGAACGAAGAAACAAATACTGTAATTTAAAAATACGATTGATATTAAACGGTCCGTGGTGGAAAAAAACTGTTCCGTTCAGTAGGTCGGACGTGCCAGAGAGGAAAAAAAATAACCGCAAAAACTGATAATTCACTCGGTTACGAATCAATTCGTGTCCGATAATAGATCGCACACAATTCGATAACGTGGAAAAAAGTAAATCCCGTATAGAGCGACATCTAAATCATACTATAGAACACCACTTACCCTCCTGACAGTTTACACAATGAGAGATTTTCTAAGAAATACCCGACACCGTCTGCCTGTCTGTTAGTCGCGTGGAATCGCGACCGTAACACGTCGGAATAGAACGAGCAATGATTGTATGGAATTCGAACCCCTGCCGCAAGCTCACACACGTCTGCGTGCTCATACATTTATATATATATATATATATATATATATATATATATATATATATATATATATATATATATATATATATATATATACGTAATAGAGGCAGGTGGGGGTTGAAAAAAAGTGCACCGTTTGCCGATTGTGACAAATCCGTGTCTCTTCTTCTCTTTCACGTTTTTTCCCTATATATTTTTTTCGCAGTCTTCTTATTCTAGTCGAACGAACGAGCGATGACAGTCGACACGGCCGTGTGAAGAAGTGAATACGGCCCGTGATTCTGATTGATATACGAAATGATTTCATTTTTTGAAAAGCACATTTCCGCGTTGAAAATGTTCGCGTAATGCGTCGGCTTAAGTTCGTTTGAACGTGGCGTCAATCAGTTTGTCTTTTTGTCGACGGCACTTTTTAAGGTTCGAACGAATTGAATTGTTGTACTTTTTTATTTTTTTTTTCATCCTGCACGTTTATATAAATGCGTGTCGATACGAACGACACGGTTCCGATATGTTTCTTTTTTCACTGATAAATTTATTTGTGAGGCTGTAAGTCTCTATATACTCTCACATATTATATATATAGGGTATAGAGGCGCGTTGAGAGTTAAGGTCATTAGCACTCGACCACGAATAGAAAATAAAAAAATATATCCCAGAAATATACCGCGATTGTACACCTAGGTTTGAACCATCCCTTATTTAAACCTAAATGAATGCCATGTTCAGTCGCGTAAACCTAAAAGCATATATATATATATATTTCTGAAATAAAAAAGATATTCTAAAGTTTAGATTAAAACACATTAATTTTTTTGTCTTTTTAAATATTATTCTTTTTAATAGTGAAAATTATATTGTTCTATATTTTTATCTTAATTAATTCAATAAAAAAATGAGTTAGTTTATCGAGAAATCCAGTAACTGTTCATACGCTTTAATACAATTTAAAAAAAGTCAAATCTTATTGTTGATAAACAATTCAATTTTATTCACTTCACTTCCTTTCAATTTCATTCTTTTTACTGTCACTAACGTCATCGGCATCCATCTTATAAATGCAGTTATGCATTTATACGACAACTCACCCCGAGCCATACACATTATTGACAGTTTTTCACAAAAAGAACAAATATGTTTCCACCGAGCCTGGCGGCACCACAATAAAACCGCCGTCGTGGTCTGAACATTTTATGCGAACGGTAACTGAACTCCGTCTTCCCGTTCTGCTTTGTTGATATCCTGTCTTCGTGGCAAGTTTTAAAAGCTCGCTACGAAGTATGAATGCAGAATGCAACGTATATTCATGTAATCAAAGGGAGTATTATTATTCATGGAAACTTCCCACTGAGGGATGACCGGAGGACTTTTTTTGTCGAGTCACAATCGAAAATTATGCGCGCAGCGAGTCTTGTTTATTTCTGAAAGCTGCATCGACCCTCGTTTTAAAATTTATCGTCGGGAAGAGAACCGAGACACTTTTTTTTAAAAGAATAAAATCGTTTTGTAGGATGTTTATAGCGTTGGAAGATAATATTTTCTTATACCAAACGTACTGAAAATATGTTAAATAAAATGTTTCTAAACAATCATATTTTTTTAAAAAAAGTCTTTCAGTACGGATGTTTATTTTGATGTAAAAAAATCAGTTTATTGTTAAAGTTCTTTTGATAATTTTGATAAAACTGATATATTATTTATAATGTAACGGGTATTTAAATTTCTAAAATGAAGATTTTGATTTTATTGTCAAAAGAAATATATATGCAATCTCTACCAATCGTGATGTGAACTTGTTATTGATATAAATAATATTCTTCATTAATTAATATAAATTAAAAAATATATACATATTAATACCTATTAATCAAATACATACAGAATGTATACAGGCATTAAAATCGTCGCCCTCTGCCTGTGTTGTTTGACATTCAATTTATTTACTGTAAAATATGTTTTTCCAAAATTCAATAGCGTGCAATCGCTATAATTTGAATTAATCATAGGACAAATAAAAATCAAAAACAGATTACACAAATACCTCCGCCCACACGTAAATAATTCCGATCCGATCATTAACTAACTGCATTTCTATACAATTGATGTTTTGATGGACAGTTCATCGGTCGCGTGTCATTCGAAATCTCTGTATGATTTGTGGGAAAGAATTGATTAAACTTTGATTGATTGTTTTCGACGATAAAACGCGCGTCCGGGACGTAATTTACATCGAACCTAATCCTACCTCCAGTAATTCGATGCACTTTCGCGATTCCGTATATCATTATCCGCCTGTTATATATTTGTGTTTTTTTTTTTTTTTTTGCTGAAATTTGATTTATCGCTCTCGATATTTCACTGCCGTGCGATTCCATCTGGTCCAGAAAAGTCGGACTGTGTGCGCTTTTTTCGTCGACATTGGCAATTTTATTATATATACGGTCTCTAACAATAACTTCACACAAGAGGGTTCGATAGAGAAAGGACGGTGTATAAAAGATGACTTGCGGTGGAGGAAAACTCAGCAGAATTATTGTTTGTGTAATACGAGATTATTAGTATCTAAAATCGTCAATGGGGTTATTCACTAGAATCGAACATGCGGCCAACAGCAGTTTATACAGTATTGAGTTTCTTTGATATCGGCCACAACAGCTGTAATTTCTCTTTGTGGGTTATTTCAACAAACTGTGCGTGTGTTTGACAAAACCCACAATGGCAAAGTTCAAGTAATGTGATATATATATATATATATATATATATATATATATATATATATATATATATATAAAACTATAAACTACATATGTAATATAATAAATACTTTCTAAATTTACAACATTTAACAAATGCTGACTAAATAAAGTGAATACACTGTACAAAAAAATAAGACTTGTCAAACATTCTGCTTATAAAAATTTTATCATTTTAAAATGTAATTAAATGTATAAATCACAAATGGATTAAAATATACGATATGTTTTTTTAATTTTTACAAATCGTATACAAAAATTTGCAATCCGAATGTTTAATAACTTATTATTAATAATTTTGATTATTGTTTAAACATATTTCGATGGCTAGAAATCATCTTCAGAAAGCTAGGTTACAGAAAACCCGGGAATACGGAAAATATTTATTGTAACCTAGTGTTCTGAATGATTTGTGACGAGTAAAAGTTAATTTCTACAAAATGAAACATACAAGTCATATTTTTAAAGTATTGGATCGTTCCGTGACTATTTAATGTAAACGAAATACATCTTCTTGATAAATTTTAATCAAGTACGTAGTTTCCCTTATCTATCTATAATCATTTTCCATCTTTCTACGAATTTTTCAATACATTTCTTGTAAAACTTTTTTGGCTTGAATATGAACAATTCTTCTATCATTAATATTATTCATCTGCATTTCGTCTAATATGATCCTGTTCAATATCTATCCGCAATACTTCTCCCACTAATTCCACTGGTCTTCCAGAACGAGATGCATCCTGGAATATTGGAATTCCAATTTATTTCAAATACACAGCTGCATTTTACAAAATGAAAAAAAATATATGTTACAGATAAATATGCACTATCTGTAGGGTAACCGGATATAAACCGTAAATACATCTTGTATTGTGTAATATTTAATTTCAATACAGTTACAAATTATAGATTAATAAATATATACATTTGTGTCGTGGAATAAAAATAATACACAATTTCAGATTCTTCAAGTCTCTTTTTCAGACAAATTCTAAACAAATTCTGTTTATATTTTATATTCACTCGCCTCTACATGTTTCCATTCAGTTTGTAGCATCTAAATAAGCACACAGCTTATTTCCTTGCCGTCCATAT
Organism: Acanthacorydalis orientalis; assembly: GCA_034766995.1. Classification (NCBI taxonomy): domain Eukaryota; kingdom Metazoa; phylum Arthropoda; class Insecta; order Megaloptera; family Corydalidae; genus Acanthacorydalis; species Acanthacorydalis orientalis. The sequence continues at coordinate 41,784,644 of CM068319.1, read as the reverse complement.
TTCTCTTTTAATAGAATTACGTCCACTAATTTCATTTCATCTGCGGCTAATGTTCTACGAAAGAAATATGCGCGCACGTTCGCAGATCATATATAAAAATGAATAAACACGTAACGTCAAATAAAATATAATTCAGTGTATCATTCACGTACGTACAACCCTTATGTATTCTCTCAACGAAGAACGAGCCGCTCTTTATTATTAAGTAAATGGAAAACACACACACACACACACATACGTAAACGAAACAAAATAATACTTATGGAAAATCTGCATGTCGGAAAATCGGGCGCTTATCTTGACAGCAGAACAAACTGTTCTGGAGCGTGTTGTGGTTTACTTATTTTTTTTCCTCTTGCTGTTACAGTGTTCCCGTTTATCTGCGGAAGTTCTTACACAGAGACGTTCTACTAGCATTCAGCTTATTGAATTTGTGTGTTGCTCTACTCGAATCACATATTTTCATATGTATGAAACATATTTCTTATTCTCTTTATATATATATATATATATATATATATTATTCTCTTTATATATATATATATATATATATATATATATATATATATATATATATCAATTTATTTCGTGTAAACAGAAACTCGTTCTTTGAAATATTACAATCATTATTTTATATGTTGCATTTATTACGAATGATCAATTTTTTGATAATATTCCGGATTGAAAATAAGTTTGTATTCAAATATTGAGTTAGTTTTCCTGATTTTATTCATTACCTAAGTATAAATGTTTTTTTAACTTATAAATTATATTTTGTTTAACAGATATTGCAAATCGAGTAAGTTATTTCTTTTCAGAGAAGAATGTTTATCTGAAGAAACTTAAGCAGTGTTAACTAAATTGCGATATAATTTTAGAAAAAGGTGATCATATCCATATAAGAAATCGAGATACTTCTATTAAATATACTATTGTTTATGTGTTAGAAAAGATTTTTATCTACTCGAGTGCTCTATAAATGATGTCATTGTCATCTGCGTATAATGAGAAATAATCAGTACTATTTATTGAATATTTTTGATAAGAAATTTTTTCCTTGTGGTTTATCGAACGAAAGAAAATTTATCAGTGAAAAAAATTTAGTTAAAATTTTATAGTGTTCACATAATACGATAGATTGCCAATATTTTTTCTTATTAACAAATACTGAAATGTGATTTGTTTTAGATAAAAAATTAAAAGGTCAAAAGTCGTTTTTGATTAAAAATCAGTTCAATTTGACAGATATTTTAAATATTAATCGAAAAATCGTATTTTTAAATATTAGGATTGAAAAGTTTAATCGAAAATCGATTTGAAAAAAATATTTCGAAAAAAAGTTTAACGTTTGAAAGAAATGAGTTGTTTTATTCTCAAATTATGTTTATTTAAATGGATTAAATATTATCAAAAGAGAAAATGTACTTGAATGGAAGTAGACTGTTTCTGATTATATATATATATATATATATATATATATATATATATATATATATATATATATATATATATTCATTTAGTATTTTAGTTCAATTCAATACTAAAATACAATTGAACTAAAATATTAAATAGGGGATAATGTGTTTTTTATAATACTTTCATGTGGAAGCCTAAGTTGTATCACTCTATATAATATATATATATATATATATATATATATATATATATATATATATATATATATATACATGTATATATCCGTATACCCGTATGTGTGTACATTTGCCTGATAATCATCACTATTGCCTCAATATACATACAGACATCAATGTTTATTCCGGTTCAATCAGTTTTATCTAACAGATTTATTTGAGTCAAACGCTGTAATCGAACGAATTTTCTCGACACACAAACGTCGCTTCTTCATTTCACATTTGTCTATACACGACGACGAGTCCCTTTCTCTCTCTCTCTGTGTACGTGTGTGTGTGTGTGTCTACTAAGTGAAGTCAGCCGTCGACTTTTTCAATCGAAAAAGTTTTTTTTTCTTTCTTTTCTTTTATCCGTCAACAAACAATATCTTTTGTCTACGCGTCCTTTTGTCGAACACATTCTCTCTGTTCTCATTACGACCGTATTCTTTCAGTTCCCATCATATCTGCCGACATATCGATACGTTTTAATTATTGAATGCGGTCAGATTGTTTAACATGGATTTTAATCGATTCTCTTATTATATATATATATATATATATATATATGTGTGTGTGTGTGTGTGTGTGTGTGTATGTATGTATGTATGAATAGATGTGTATATATGTTCGAGTTTGATTATAGTTACAATATTCACTACAGGTTATACGGCATAGAATGAGAAAAAACTGAAAGAATCTCGTGAAAGAATAAAAAAAAGGTTCGTAGGGTCAGAGTGTAAGTATGAACAATGGCGGAGAAAGTCATCCGCGCACAAGTCGAAATTGTATTCCCGGGCACGTATAATAATAATATTCTCAACTGGAAATACCGTTTCGCAGAAACAGAAACACATGATCTGTAAAATACACTTCCGTATGAGTTTTCACAGGAGCAGAACGTGTGTGTGTGTGTGTGTATGGACGTGTTGCGAACTTTTGTACGGCGAAATGTTCTGTCGGGTATTTTAAATATAATATCGACATGCCGATGCTTTGAAGATAGACGTGGAACTAAATATTATAAATTAGTTTAAAGTATATACATACATGCATATATATATATATATATATATATATATATATATATATATAAACGCCTATGGATATTTTAAAATGTGAAAGGTACAAAAAAGAAATATTAAAACAATTCTCTGTTATAAATATATTGGTTTCATACATTGATAGCTCAGAAATCAATTATTATAAGTGATTTTCAATAAATACTCCTCGTCATTTAAACATTCTAAAACATAAACACTCTTTAATATTAAAATGATACTCGATGGATATTTTTAAGAATTAATTCGACTAGGCTATAGCTATAGTCACATTTTTGACTTATTCAAAAATAATATACTTTTTCACACCACGAACCGCAAGTAGATTTCAGACTAAAAAGTTTAATAATTTACCACTTATCTACATTGCGATGTTGTATCATTGTCTTCAGAGCAATTAAATTACAGATATTTTTCAGACCAGAATTTTAAATGATTAATTATTGATCAGTCTGATTTATTTCAATTGCTTACATCTACTGATTTTTTATTCATTTACATTATATTTCCGAATCCATTACAATGTCAGTCTAATATAATCTATATTCCACTTTCTTTCAATATTTTAATATGCGCATTCATCGATTCATTACCAGATTCATCCATTGTGTATCAAAAAAATACATCAAATTATCAGTTTCTTTGTAAGAAGTAACCAAAACGTTTTTCCAGATGTTTGTCTGTCGTTACAAAAACTCTGTACCTTTAAAAAAACACAACTTTGTTCGACAAAAGTGTCAGAGAGAATACGTTTTTACTGACCTGTTCTTTTTTTTACACCGAAACTTGAATGAAGGTTGTAAAGGACATAGTCAACATGTTTTCTACGATACACAGTAAAAAAAGAAAACAAAGACTTTTTGTGGTACGAATTATCCGCATGCAAGCTGACAGACTGTAAAATTCTTAGAAAGGCATACGTTTTTTTCTCACACTTCTGCTTTTTATATATATATATATATATATATATATATATATATATATATATATAAATGCATTCGATAGAGATTCATCTTCTGCTATCGCTGACTGGCACGTCCTCCACATCTCATTCCCGTGACGGCGTTGTGTTCTTTCCACTTTCTGATTACGTTTGAGTTACGACGACAACGCATCATCCGTCGAACGGATTCGACGCAACGACCGCGATGAATAAATATAAACACAAAGTCGGTCGCTGTCAGTAATTCCGTACATAAAAGAAACATTCCGTTTCCGAAAATAAAAAAGAGTAAAAAATAAATGCACGGAACACAACATAAACATTGCCGCGGCCCGTCGTTCCGAAAGAGCGTGTTAAATTTCAAACGTGCGCCTATTTCAACAGGAAAATAACTCGGGGCGCTTTTCAATTCTGCGGGATTGTGTACACTGAAAACTTCATATTGTGCTGTGTGTTAACTTCGAGTAAACATAAGCAACGTGTGTATTGTGAACGCGTGCGAACGGTACGAACGAACCCACTCGTACACACGCACACAAGTTGTCTTTTTACATGGATCTGTATGTGTGTGTGTGTGTGTGTCTTGTGTCCATGTTGATTTAAGATACATTTGCTCTTTAATTGTGCAAATAAATTCGTTCGTCTTTATACAACGAGCGGACGGACCGTGATGTTTGATTTATCGTTCAGTGTACAGCGATTTTATAGCGGTTTCACTAATACCTAATAGCAACAATCAATATTTGCAAATCGTTTCAGCATGAAAGATTGATATCAAAAGAGGCGAATTTCACTTAATCCCATCAAATAATTAACAGGCAGAATGTTGATTGTTTTATGGTTTTGAATTGTTTTCTTTTTTAATCGATCATTTAACTATTAATTTTTTACTTTTAAATCAAAAAAATAAAATACGGTTTATAAATGATTAATTTACAGTACTGTTTTATACACAGAATAAAACAAATCTCAATCGCAAATAAATTAAAATATTCAATAACAAAGGAGTACTAGTTAACACTCTCATTCTTTTTTATCCCATTTTATATCACATTTAGATTTTCTGTAGATAAATTAGATATTGCAGTTTTGATATTAATCTTAATTCGATTAAATAATTGATTTCTATCTAAACTGATGATTTACTGGTCCTTAAACATCTCAATAACTAATTGAATTAAGATTTGTAGTTTTCTTTTTCATTTTTATAAAAATAAGAACTGATTCTCTAATCAGTTGACGATTTTTGATTTCCAACTTTTCTTTACTGGACTCTAAAGACATTCTTAACATACATCATCACTATTACGACCTTCTATTGTATCATCTTTGCTTCCATTTTAATATGTTTTCAGTTAATTTTTAATAATCTTCAGAAAAAAAAACAAATAAACGAGATAATGGTTATTGGAACTCATAAAGACACTGAAAAGTTGATATGTTATAAAAGTATCTGAATAGGTGTGTTGACAAGTGCATACGTGAGTTAATTAAGAGATTTTACATTTAATCGTTCATTAGTAATACAATTAAACAATTAATACAGAGAGATTGACGGCTTCTAAAAGTTACCAAATCCGCAGTTAATTACTTACAAATCCACAAATGTATTCTACAATATATATATATATATATATATATATATATATATATATATATATATATATATATATATATATATATATATATAGTGAAGTTAAATAATGCTGTAAATTACCATAACTCATATTCATCCATTGTACGGTCCGTCGTCGACGGCGTTGAAAATCATTAAAGACGGTAATGAAACGACTGACTAATGTTATTATTGCACTGAAACAATAAAACATATCTAATGAATATTTCACGACGAGTTGACCTCGTTTACTATTACTCGCTACATTTATATATATATATATATATATATATATATATATATATATATATAAGTGGTAAACAATATCGCCGAGAGTAGGCCCTTCAAACCTCAAGACGACAATTACTTATTGATACACCCGACGCATTGTAATAGACGCCAAACGCCGCAGTCTATTCTGCTACTACAACCCTTTTCTCTATTGTGTTGCCGAACAAAAGCGGTAAAGACAAACGTGTAATCGTGGGACGCTGCTCTTCGGTGGTTTGTATTGTCGCCCATCTCCCGTTTCGAAATGAACGCAGCGTGCGATAAAGCTGTTTAGTACGATTTATTTCGCAATATCCGATTCGGTAAATTCAGTACGGGCATTTATAATCAGTCATATGGTTTAGAACTCGTAGTCGTACCGATAAGAGTGAACCTCGTGCAGCACCTGTGCTGTTTTTAAACGTAAAGCTGACAAATTTGTGGGTGCTAATATGCGATTACAGTCACAGTACAGTCCTGACACTGGCTGAATTCACTTTCACAAATGAACATTTTTTTCATGCTGCGGACCACAAAAATATTTCTGATCAGAAATGCACAACCATGGTTAAACACACACAATTGATCTATTGATATTCTATTTATTTGTATTTTCATATAAAAAATCCCAATCGGGTTCTAATGACATTAATCATCGATGGACTCTTAAATCTCAAGTAACCAACAACTATCGAAGTCCAATAATTTTATCAGTGGAATTCCCTTAGGTTTCATTATTAAATTTATACTTGAGGCGCTTGGACACATTATTTGTCTCGATTTAAATAAAACCTAATTTAAAATTAAGTATTCAGTCGAGAGTACTAAGTATTATCTATGTTCTTGTGCTAATGTTCACAGATATCGATATGCTCTAAAAACCCAAATGTTTAATAATCATTCGTGTCGATAAAGCAGTCAATTTTCTGTATTCAATTCTGATAAAAAAATCAGCTGTGTTGTACAATTTTATAGGAGTGAAATTTATAAATTTACCTTGAATTATTCTATCATTCAGTCCATTCAGATCAACAAAAATTAAATTTAATATTCGTACATCTATTTAAGAATCTTGTTGCTGCAACTTGAGTAAAATATCAAACAAGGAATCACATTAGAAACTCTGAAGCTCAAGCTTTAAGCAAGAAGTGTGGAAATTAACGTTAGAAAGTAGCACTGGCTCTATACAGGAGACCATTGATGGACGAGACGTTGTCAAAAAAAATACTACTAGATTCGATTGCAGTCCTCGCAGGTGTCCTGGATGGTTGTTGTTACATCTGAAGACTTACTGACGGGTTACTAATTACTTACAACTCAACAGATGTTGAGATAGTGGATGAAACCGCACTGATGGGAAATATTGACAGAGATCGAACATGATGGATGAGGGTGATACTTTATTAGAGTCAACAAAGAATTCAATATCTGAAACAGTACACAAAAGGTATACTAAATTGTTTGAAATAAAACGATCTCGATTTTCTAATATTTAAATGAATGTTTTTAAATTCAAAAAGATGAATTTAGTCGAAGTCATGTGTACACAATGCACAGTCAAAAATAATTCATTTAGTAATATGTAACATCGCATATTCAAAAAAATATCTGCTTATATCATTTCGGACAATTTTTATTTCATTATTTGAGCACTAAAATTCATTAAAAATATTTTTTATTGATATCATATTTTCTAGTTATAAATTGAACAGAATCTCCTCCACAGATTAATTGAGTTATTGAAACAGCAGTGCATATAAATACATAATAAACTAATAGTTTCGCTTTGCTGTAATAAATATCAAATGTTTGATTACAATCGTTTGAAATACAAAACGTTTCATTTAGAATCTACGTTATATAAGTTATGTGCGGTTCAGCAGAAAAAAACATGTATACCATATATATATATATATATATATATATATATATATATATATATATATATATATATATATGTATGTATGTTTGTGTATGTATATGTATATAAATGCAATATATGCAGGTGAAGTATTGAATTGGTAAGCATAAAATATTGTACGAACATTAAACTGACATTACGTTTTCCATTGAAAATTAATCTAGGTCGCTAACGTGTAGAATTATTCGAATTCACACACACACACACATACAAATCAGACATGAACTCACACAGATGTACTGTAATTTAGTAATCTAATGAAAAAAAGAAAAATTACCAGGTGTTTCCAATAAATATTTAACACACAAACGCTCGTTTTCGTGACAATGTCAATATTTATTAGACTCGTTCACGATTAATGTTTCATTATGGTCGGGACGTTTTTTTTTTTCACTGATCGATGACAATACGAAATTAATCACGGTTTCATCGATTGTTGTTGTCATTATATGAACATTGATTTCTTTTATTAGACGTGTACGCATTACGTCAGAAATTAATGCGTAATCGTTGGTCAAATTTCATATGGTTTTTTTTAAATACACTCATATTTTATATGAATCATGTTTCAAGGGTCTGTTTTTCTTTGTCAGTTTATTAATATTAGGTATGTTTTTTTTTTAAAAAAAAAAACAGGAAAAACTGCAATTCGTGTATTAAACTCTTTTTCAAAACAAGTAAACATTTTATATTAATTTTTTAACCGTTGAATATTTTTATTTACAATTCAGTAATTTAGAAACACAGAACCTCTCCAATCTTGAAATTATATCAAATCTATTTTGATATATGTCTGCTTCTGTCTCTGTTTATATATATATATATATATATATATATATATATATATATTTATTTGATATAAAAATTAATTCGGTACATTTTTTATATAAAAATGTATGTTTACTGAAAAGTGGAATATATTTAAATCCTCATAATATCCTTTATTATTGTATATCACTTTGCTCTATCTGCCGATTAACTGTTGAATCCCTTATCGAAAAAATAATAGTGGCTTTGAATCGATGAGTCAATTTACAATCCTTTAGTTTATTTTTTTTGAGTTTATATTAGATTTTTATAATTTTTGACGCCGTCCATTAAATCAGAATGAGATAAAAGGCACTAGTTTCATAAGATCTAAAAATTATTCTTGCAAAAGATATAAGCACTGGCTGAAATTTTCTGTTGTATTATTTTTTGTTTTATTGCTTTTTCTATAGTTGTCGCAGTCGCCACTTGTGTAAATTAAAGGCTTTTCCATTAAGTGTACAAATTAATTCGGCTGCTTTTTTTATAGAAAATGTATGCTTATGGAAGAATGGAACACATTTCAATTATCAAAATATCTTCCATTATTTTATATAACTTTGCTCCACCTTTCAAAAACAGATTTTGTACTGAAGTCTAGTTAGAGATTTGTTTTTATGAAATCGCTTAAGACCTACTAAATGTTAAACTCTAGTACAGGTTTGTTATAAATGAAGACTTGTTCACTCTTCTCCTTCCGGTTCTTTTCACCGATCGATGCTTTTCTGTTACCGACTTCACTTTTATTTCACAAATCGATAACACATCTATGTACATGGATGTGTTTTATTCATCGTACGACACGCGGTTGTCAACGCCTTCAGCGGCTGTCGACGACGAACGCTAACAATCTACATCTGGAAAACAAAACTGTCGAACAGGGTTACGCGATGTGGAGAGATCGCGCCGCCATAAATCAATATTTGCTCCTGGACGCTCTCCAATATCGAATTATTAGTCCTTGTTATGAACATCGACCGACCCACTGACTGGATTATACGGCCGACTCTCGATATAGAACCGGCGGCGGCTCGAAGTCCATATGTCCGCCGTATCACATCTGTTTGTACAAGGGTTGGCATATGGACGCGCGCCATGCGTTTCTGGCTATCTTTTTTTCTCCAAGTATGGTTACTGATCATTGGATAGAGACGTCATCATTTATGAAATTAAATATTTCTCATATTATATATATATATATATATATGTATATATATATATATATATATATATATATATATATATATATTTCTTAATAATAAAAACAGCTACGAGTAACGACTGCTTAATCCGAGATATATTTTCTCTTCCATGGTTATTTTTACATATCATACATATCCGAAGAAAATTCTTGTTTTATAGAACAAGAAAATGTTTCTGTTTCGAAATTTCTCGGAAGTTACATTAAATCGTCCAGTTCATTTGTATATCTAGATATCGTTAGACAAAAGGTATTAATTCGATGAACATTTCGAAGGACATTTTTTTTCATAGAAACATTATCCGTTCTGTAAAAAACAATTCGATTTTATTTCATTTTTATTTTTAATTAAATTGAAATTAAAATTTTACTTCCTCTTAATTATCCGTTTATTAAAATTCTGTCACCTTTCCGACTTTAAATTTTAAATGCTCTTTGTGAAGTGTTTATTTTCAGTAATTTTAAAAGTGTATACGAAAAAGGTGAATTTTAAAATCGGATGTTTTTTTTAAAAAAAAAACCTTAGGTGTTATGTCTGTATATGTTTTTACGAAAACACATTAAAGAAAATGACTATTTCTGCGAATGAACATTCGAGAGAAACCCCGAAATTCCATTAACTAATTAATTTTAGAACATTTTGTGGCACGGTTCGAAATTTAAAGCATGGAGTGATACCAGCTGAAAAAAATGGTGATCAGAAAATCGTCAGTACTTAATATCTAAATTCAGTCCTTCCATAATTTTAAATATATGACATTGACTTTTGTTGCGACATAATTGTTTATATTGTTCTTTAAATGTATGTGTATTTTGTATATTGTAATTTGATTTCGCACGTCAAATGAAATTATTTACTTTCTGAGATGAATATCTCATAAGCGCTTTTATTTAAGTGTTTGTTAGAATTTATTTTTAGATGTATGTTTCATAAAAAAAATTACAGAAACAGATATTATGATAGAACAAGTGTATAAAATTAAAGATTGTAACTCATTACAAAATTTCAAACAATTGTTTTGAATCGTCAGATTAAACAAACTAATTATTTGATGTATAAATTAATTCCGTGCCATTTTTATAGAAAATGAATGTTTACTGAAAAAGGGAATATATTTCAATCCTCCATTATTTTGTATAACTTTGCTCTGTCTGTCAGATAACTGACGAATCCTTTGTCGAAAAAAGATGGTGGTATAGAGTCGATGAAGTCTTAATGCATTTTTGGATCTTCGCCACTAGCTTTAGTATTTTTTGCATGCTTTATGCGTCACAACAACTTTACCCAAAGCTGAACAAATCATTCGTGCTGCTTCGGCGGGATTTTTCAACTGAAATTCGAAATGTACGCAATGTCTAATATATGCTGTCTTTTAGACACAGCTGTGTTCACTGCTGTTTTGTGAGATTACACCAACTGCTTCTCCAAGATATGTAATGTTTTTGAATGTTAAGATTGGCACTTCAAAATCTTAAAACGACGAAAAAATATCTTAATTTAAAATAGAATTATGATTGACTCCTTTTACAGGTACAGAATTAATTTTTACACATGATATATTTGTGTATATTAAAGTTTTCCTATAGACTAATATTTTTTTTAATAATACTGATTTCGATACATGCCATTAGCGTCTCTTAAATTCTCCATTCTTATTTCTATTCAGCTTGAATGTGTTCTTTGAGTGATGATCTTCGTCCACTGATCATGTAACACATGTCTCTCTTATGTAAAAGAATGAGGTCGCACCAATCGAATGAACGAGGATCTCTACATTTTGCCAAGTGTGTTTTTCTCGTGTACATCCCTGGTTTTGTACAGATATCGCGCGCGTTTCGTAACTCACAGTTAATTTCACGTTGCCCATGATCGGTGTCGACGTTTCTCAAAGACCAGATTGTTTCATTGATTGTGAATACACACGACAAGCGTATTTATAATACTTGCATGATTGAATTCGAATCCCGAAATATGTTCGATCCATTTATGGTATTCTAACATTTTTCTATTCGTGTACAACACGATCATTAAAATAACGGACGCGCGGCGTCTCTCTGTATTCTTTCTTTCTTTCTCTCGTCTTTTTTCGTTCGACGAATTTCCAAACCGAACGCTACACGATTTCCTTGAATGCGATCTGCAAAGTCATCCCGTCATTTTTATTTGATTTCAGTAACTGATGTAGGTGATCTCCGTCGAACATCTAACGCCGTTATGCACGCGTTACGCAATTCCCACGAAACTGTTAATCCCGTTCCTGACGCGGCCGTCTCCTTTGTACTGTCCGTGGATCAGCTGTTTCGTGAAACGAAATATTTTAATATAATAGCACTTCTTTAACAGTTCATTGAACAATTCATCAAGTCAACAGAAACGCTGATCGTATCAAATACGATTGTTTTAATACAATGCTCGATGCAATCGAAAACGTGAACCAAGCTTACATACACACACACAAATATATATATATATATATATATATAATATGTATATGTTTCTCCTATTAGTACAGTGTTCAGAGAATGCAAATCATAATCAAAGCGACGTTTATATGAACGATAATTATTCATAAACGATTGACACGCTTATAATAGAGTTCAATCATATTACACAATTTTACAGAACATGGAATATAAAAATTAAATAAAGAATTAGATTCTCGATATATTTGAGGATTTGAAAGAATATGCTGTTAGTAGAAATACTTGTTTCACATTAACAAACATAGAGATTTTAAATAGTACACGAAACCGAACTTTAATTTGATATTATTTGCTTTTAGTTTCATTTATCTTAGTAAGTAGCTACTCAATTCTTTTTTAATCTCTCTCTATCTCTCTTTATATATATATATATATATATATATATATATATATATATATATATATATAATACACATAGAGAGAGATTTTTTTCCATTTAGATTAACGTAGGCTAATGAAGTTTGAAAGAAAAATAATCATTTCATTCTTTTTCAATCTAATCCCGATGTGTTTCAGCATATATAAGGCAAACCTCGTTTAGCACTCAAATTTTTTTCCTGAAATTCTAGCATTAAATTAAACAGCGTTAAATGAGGGCTCATATAATACACCATTGATTCCTTAAAGTGTGTACATATATTTTTCCATATAATGTTAATCAATTTTGAAACATATTTGAAAATAAAAGGATTTTGATTTGGTACAATTGTTTGTTTGTTTAAGATTTGTGTTTTGTATAAATTCAATGAGATTAAATATATCTATATGTATATATATATATATATATATATATATATATAATAGATATGCACTTAAAATAATATTTAAATATTAATATGTATCAATAATTGAAAATAATATTAGTTTCCATGTTTAGTTAAGTTGTAGGGCTCGTAAAATATTTGAGTGCTATGTTGAAACAGCGTTAATTGAGGTAGCGTTAAAAAGATTTGTGGTTTACTTTGTATATTTAATTCTTTTAAATTATTATGATAATATATCTAATTTTTATCTGAAAAATGGCTTAAAATAGACTGTTGCACTTCTTCATCAGTGCAAACATTTTTTTTACTAAGCTTATTCATCCCTGTTAAAATTAAGTAAGTAAGTAAAATACCGTATTTCAAATAAAATATTCAATACAAGAGATTGGCACTTACATAATACATCATCTTGTAATATATATATATATATATATATATATATATATATATATATATATATGGATACAAATAGATTTAATATGACAACAAATGCTGCTTATCTTATGTCAAATTCTTATATACAAACACATATAATGGTGAGATAAACTAAATAATTATTTATTTAATTGACGACTATTTTATTTAATTATACATTTTAAACACTGACATATTCATTACAATACACAATATATCATATTCTAGCAATCAAACGTTTTTAATTAACTAGCTGGTAAATAATAACAGGTGAGGTATGACAACAAAATGAAAAATGTTATTCATTCTTTTTATACTTCTAGATTTTAACATTGAATTGTTAAGATAGCAGATATCATTAATTTTCCGTTTACACATGTTAGAAAGGATGCACATATGGAAATAGTTGTTGCATTTTTTATCCAGGTATTTTAAAATAACTCTGTTCGAAAAGATTAATTTGTCACTAAAAAGCACTGTCTTAGCAATCCTCTGTTTATCTGCCTGTCTAAATAATCCTCAAAACAATCCTGTGTTTTTTATAAAACAGAAGATTTGGAAAGTTGCAGAGCGAGATAGATGTAAGATATATATAAGTATAGATGCGAGATAGATAATATGTCAGAACGAGAAAACAGGTCATAAGTGTAGGTGTTATACTTGTTTATTACAAAACAAGTTAATAAAATTATTCTCCATTGCACGCCAGTCTCTGAAGATCTTTTATTCTAACTGCATTTCGTTTTTATAGACAGTTTAATAATATTATCCTATCTGCTAAATGTAATAAACACCGCTGGCTTTCATTTATCTGCAATAAATATTTCCAAAGTTATTATTATTTTTAAATGTCAAGTCGATAATAAATTCTTGCAGCGAAAAAGAACGGGAATATATCAGAGATATCCTCATAATGATACTTAATCCTCATAATTTTAATTTATGTTCTTTTTCGTAGCAGCAACAATGAAAAAAAAACTTTGTAAGCTAGCTGTCGACTGTACAAATTGAACAGACGGTTATCGGATTAGTTTAATTGATTTATTCGAAGTAAAAGAACTATACGTGCAATTGATTATTTTTTTAATAATTTGAAATGTTTGCATGTATGTATAAAGTTTAATATTGTTTTTAAAAGGGATTGTAATGTATTTTCTTTTTGTTACAGGTATGCGAAGCACATCTATTCATGTTCTAAAATGACAACAGAAGAAGGTAAATAATGTTTATTTTTATTGAAATATTCGTCGGTTTGAAATATGATTTGCTGATTTTAAGTGAAGTTTAGTTCTTAGACTTGCAAAAATGTAATAATTTTGATTCGTGCGTATTTATGATTCAGCCTGATAACAGAAAAATAAAAACAACTTAAACTGTTTTGATCTCAGGCGAAATAACAACAGAACTTTCGATCCATTAAACTACATTATCCCGGCAATATCCTCCTCATGTCTACTATCCAGTTCTGTCATAATAAATCCAGCGTTCCTCGTAATGACCGGCACGTCGTGGAATATTTTTTTTGACAAATTTCATTTTTTTCCCCTTTCTTTGAGAAACGAACGCCGGCGACGATATCGCGCATATTACGTGAAATCATAAATTGTGTTCTATTTTCTTGTTCGGAAGACAGAATCGACGCGACGTGCGAGTGAGACGCGAGTCAAGTGCTCTTATAGAATTTCTGATAATCCGAAGAGAATCAAACTTCTGTATCTTTCGTGAGACGGGCTTGTCATATGCGTATGTGACCGGCATTTAGTATTTTTTTCCGTCCGCTGTTCAAATACTCGAACGTATGTTTCGTTTCATTGGAATTTATTTACTATCTTCGAGTTATTGAGACATTTTATCTTGCCAAATGTCTATTTCTCTAATTCAGAATATATACTTGTATTTATAAAGTGACTGTCGTCGAACTGTAAAAGGGTTTTATTAAACGGATTCTTAGAAAAACTGGAATGTCGGATAAAAGTGTATTCTACTCTTTTTTTAATTAAATGATTTCATCAAATAACATAAATAATTATTTGTTTTTAACTGCATTCTATAACAATTTAAATACAAACTTAATTGATTCAAATCTTTTTTCGTCTTAAATAATTAATTGAGACCTTATTACAATTTCAGTACTATTAGATGACTGCAGAAAATCTATTCCTCTTTTATTTATAAACAACATATTTTAATTAACACATTAATACTTTTTCTATAACATTTTACAAATATAATACACCTCGATCATAAAAGCTCACATATTTATTGTCTGGATGGACTGTTCTGACTGACTGTTTCTGGCCGGTTTATAAAGGAAGTAAACTGGGTGTCGGGTTCGAAACCAGAAACCTGTCTGAAGTGGGAGTGACAGATATTAGGCAGGGAGTTTATTTGATGTATAATTAGACGCAGACCGGAAAGATTCGAGGATAAAAGAAGACTATGGTCTCTTACCGATATTCTTTTTTGATTGTTGCTTGTACTTATTCCAATAGCAATTACATCATCTTTAAAATGCAGACAGATAGAAAAATCTAACCTTTTTCGAATACAAGCTTACTTAATTATTAAGTAATCCTGGAATTTTGTTCGTTTTTGTCTCAGTGTAATGTTTCGAAAGTCCTTGCCAATAATAGTTCGTTTCATTCTATTTCTTATAGAAAAAAATAAGACGAATTATCAGATAAGTTATGGTATATGCACATAGTAAAATCGCTTTCTTTTCAAAAAAAAAAAAAAAAAATACAATTACAAAATGCAATTTATATACAATTATTATTCAGTTTGTTTTTTCTTTATTACACAGTCGAAAAGTATTGCCGAACGTTACGAATTTATTCGAGTTATTATTTAATGAAAAATGATGCAGCTTTTACTTTTTCAAACATTCATATACATGGATGTGTTTACACACACACCTGTGTGTGTGTAAATGAAATATACATGTGTACACAACGGCGTTAAACGACGTTGCGTTACGTTTAAGCTAATATAAAGTGTATCCCGAGAAACATATTACACAAGTTTATTCTGTCATAAATTCGTAAATTATATCGAGTCTGTCTGCCGGTTAGTGAAAAATATAACAGTTAACGTTATTAATACGACAACATAAAAAATTAATCTCATTCATAATAACGTTGACTGATGACCATCATTTTGTTACATTGCGCGCGCGCCCGCCTTATTACGAAAAATCTTTTAATTCGCTTACACACAGCCATGTATATTATATATATATATATATATATATATATATATATATATATATATTCTCATTATTAGCATTGAAGAACAAAAAGAAAAAGAAAGAGCCCGACGCGTCGGAATATTTAATCGATTGAACGCGCGCGTTAGTTTTTCATCGTCATCTTGTTCTCAGTCTCCGTTTTAGTATTTTCTACGGTTTTTTTTCCTCTTTAATATATTACATCGTACGGCTTTAAAAATTAAATACAATCGCGTCAGTTTAGTTTCATGTGATATGATGTGGTACGAAAGCAGTATAATATAAATCACTCTCTCGACAAATTGATTCGATTAAAAACACTGACGGGACTATTAGCACACGAAGGATAACATAACGTGTGTAAAATTTACAAGCAGATCGATCTTTAAAATGAGTTTGTAAATGTGGTGCTAATAAATTTATGTGCGAGAGATGGCTGACTTACTTATTTTTTTCTTTTTGGTAATACGGTTTTCAGTTTTTTCTTTATGCAATTTTGTTTTTTTTTTTATGCAAGGATTGAAATGTGAAAATGAAATGAGAATCGTTTAGAGATATATGTCTGAATGATCTATTTAGAGTTAGGAACAAGTACAACTTTAATTTTCGTTTAATTATTATATTTTTTATTTTCTACATATGTTTTTTTTTAATTGATATAAAATATGTTAGAGATTTCAGGTTTTAGATATACTATTTGGGTCGCAGATTATCAATTTAATAGCTCAATAACATATTAGGTTTATAATTAGTGTTTATTTTAAGATGCAACATTCTTTTATAAATAATTTTTTCTTCCTAAAATCACTAACATTTTTTCGTTAAAACTATTCAGTAAATCATTATCGATCATTTTTGATTCTTCCTTATATGGATTTCGATAGTGGTGTTTGATGACGTTGACGGCAATTCATTCGTGAAAGATTATTGATAAATAAAATGAGTATAAACAGTTCATGAATACTTCCTGATGTTACCCTTGAATGAACTAACGAATAATTATTTAATATCAATGATAAGATATTCTGTAGATAGACACATCGTGATTTAATTGAGATTTATCAGTAGAATACAAATATAACAAATCAATGACAATTTAAACCTGTAATTCATATTTTTATTAATGCGAACAATCGCCTATTTGTGGTTAAACTTTTTTTATAACTGTAAACCACAATAAAAAATTAAGTAAAGAACTGTATTTCGAATAAAGTATTCATTTCAGAAGGTTTATTCTTATGCAATACATAATCTTATATATATATATATATATATATATATATATATATATATATATATATATATATATGTATGAATACAAATAGATTTAATATAACAACAAATGTTGCTTATATTATTTTAAATTTATACATATAAATATTTATATAATGGTCAGGTAAACTAAATAATTATTTTGTTGTTGTCTATTTTATCTCTAACACATTTTAAACACTTACGTAAGAATGTACCGAACAGTAACAAATGTACGTCTTTAATCTAGTGATCCAGTTGTTCTTTTGTGCAGTGTGATATTCCGTTACAATACAATTCTGATACTGTGTCTAAATTCACTTTCACAAATGAATTATTTTTTCAAGATTTTTCTGTACCTCGTTTCTCTGAAAACGATGACATTGTCATTCATATAACAATAAGTAATAATTTATTGAATATTTTTGAATAGAAAATTTTCTTGTTTGATAAAAAAATAATTCAACTAGTTTGTGCGGTGAGAAAATAAACATTTGTGAAACGAAAAATAGTGTAGTATTTTACAAGTGTTTTCTGTTTAAAAAGGAATTTAATTTCAAGTAAGTAAAGTATTGTATTTCGAATAAAATATTCATTA